>JAOXXN010000477.1:265963-279950 GCA_026770055.1 Myrmophylax atrothorax
CACAGGGCAGGGACGGGCACAGGGCGGGAGCGGCGCGCGGACCCAGCCCCGCCCCCTCGGGCGCGCGCGGCTCCCTCCCCGTTCTAGCAACTTCCCCGATGCGCTGCGTCATCACCGCGCGCGGCCGCCGGGCCAGGCCGTTTCCGGTGTGGCGGGGCCGGCGCGGCACGAGCTGTCGGCTGGAGCCGCCGGGAGCCGCTGGCCCGGCCCGGTCCTGCCCTGCCCTGCCCTGTCCTGTCCTGTGGTGTCCGGCCCGGCCTTCCTCTGCCCTGCCCTGCCCTGCCCGCGGTATGTCGGAGAGAGCTGGGGATCCCGCAGGGGGCCCCCCAGGCTCCCCCACCGGGGACTCCGCAGGTGCTGCCGAGGCGCGGATCATCAAAGTCACGGTAAAGACTCCCAAGGAAAAGGAAGAGTTCGCCGTGTCCGAGAACAGCAGCATCCGGCAGGTGAGGGGCGGCGGGACGGTCCGAGGGGCAGCAGGGCCGCGCTGGGCCGGGTCCGGGTCCGGGCGGAGACCCGCCCGGGGGACAGCACCGGCCCGCGGGTCCCGCCGGCGGCGGCGCTGGGCGAGGGCCCGTCCCGGTGACAAAGCAGCTCCTGCGCGCTCGGGTCGGGCCGGGCGCTGTTGGGCGAGTATTAGGGCCGATCCCGGCCCATGAAAGGAGCGCTGCCATGTGAGGCTCGCGGGGGCACTGGAGAAACTCGTTCCCGTCCCTTCCTCCCTGCCCTCTCTCCTGCCTGTTGCTACGGAGGGTCATACCAGGAGGTGGATGTGGCTTACTCATAAAGTCACAGAATGGTTTGGGTTGGAAGGGGACCTCGAAAATCACCCAGTTCCAACCCCCCTACGAGGAGCAGGGACACCTTCCACTAGACCAGGTTGGACAGAGCTCCATCCAGCCTGGCCCTAAACTCTCCCAGGAGTGGGGAATCCACAACTTCCCTAGGAGACATATTCCAGTGACTCATCACCCTGCCAACAGAGAATGTCTTCCTGATACGTAATCTAGACCTACACTCTTTCAGTTTGAAGCTATTTCCCCTTATCTTGCCGCAGCATGCTCTTGTCAATAGTCTTGCCCCATCTTTCCTGTAAGTTCCCTTAAGGTACTGCAAGGCTGCAACTGGGGTGCTCTGAAACCTTCTCTTTTCTCTTCCCTTTCTGTAAGTGTGAGATGTCCTGTCAAGCTGACATAGTTTGGTAGTTGTTGTCTCACTGACTGACTAGCATGACTGTAGAAAACATATGCAATCATCTGCACTTCTATAATTCCAGTAGTTATTTTGGTCTAACACTGTCTTTAAAAACAGCAAATAGGCCTTTGTTTTGAGGAAATCATATCCTTGTACTGTGTTTGTAAAATTTGCAGTCTGCTGTACTTAAATGTACAAGTTATGGACATGCTCCTTAGCATGGCAGTACTGTCAGATAACTGAGTTATGAGGGGTTTTGTGTGTTCCTGTGAAAGTCTGAGACTCATGTTGCCTCTGTCTCAACTGTAGTAGCACCTGCTGATCCACTGACACTATTTCTTGCAAGTCTTATGGTTTTGTTGAAGGTTTGCCATGCAAATATTGACTAGAATTACATATTTAGGTTAGAAAGAAAGCTACAAATCATAGAAAAGGTGCAACCAAAATGTAAAAAGCCAGAGTGTCCTGCTTCCAAAGGATGTAAACATTGCTAGATCCAGCGCCTCCTTCATTTTCCATAAGATTTCCCGATTTTTTCACTGAAATGTCTCTAAATGTGGCGACTTTGCGCTATTCCACATTTTTTTAGAGTGCCTGGTCTTGCAGACCTCATCAAAAAGAGGTTACATATGTGAGAGTGCCACTGGTGTCTGGATACAGAACCTGAAATCATTCCTTATGCACAAGCTGAAAGACACTGTCTAGTTGTCAGAGGATATAAAAGATGAAGGCTCCCAAGTATCAACTGTAGTGCTGCCACCTTGGCTGGCTTGTCAGACTCTTGCTCCACCTATTTGCTGTGAAGAGAGAAAGTACTGATATTTCTTTCTCTTTTTTTGTTACGCTGTTGTCTGGCTTAGATTCAGTTTTGTTGCTTTGGGTTTTTTTCACATCAATCAGCTTTTGGTGTATACCTGTTCCAGACCTCAGTGTCACTGAAGTCTTCTCTCCAGCTGCCAGTGGCTGAGGCTGCTCTCTTGTCTTCGCTGGTCTTTTGGCAGCCGCAGTATTGTGTGCTATCAGCTACTCTCTCTGCAAGCTTAATCTAGGCATTTCTCCCAAAGGTAAAATGACTGTGTTTGCTTTTTAATGTTGTCCACTGCTTTCCCAGCAATCTCAGTCTGAAAGGGGTGCTTTTCACTTCTCTGTTCTCCATAGATTTGTGAGCAGCAGTTTTTGTAAAAGTCTTTGCAGTTTGGGGGCTTTTGTTTCGAGTATTTCAAAAGAGAGATTCATAAGCTCAATCTAACATGAGGATTGCATTTGTCCTGAAAAGCAGTCAGCCGTTAGGTTGTGTCCTTCAGGAGTTACAAACAGGTTTACTTAGGAAGTGAAATTTCTAATATATTTGACTTTAACAAGTTTGTTTCAGATGTGAGTAGTGGTGGAGCTACATGGTTTTCAAATAAGCAATTGTCTTAAAATGAAAGAGCTGTACAATCTAGCAAGAGCATTAATTTTTACTGAAAGCAGCCATTCAAATTTAGGGAATTAATAGCTCTACTTCACACAGCACACTGATAGCACACTACTTCAAATGTCTTTGTTGTGCACGGGTATCTTAAACTCTGAGTGTCATCTCTCTTGGAGCTGCTGTTAAAAGATTAAGTCTGCAGTTATGTCTTCATTCCTGTGAAGTAAGATTGCACCAGTGGGTTGCCCATATGGGTGAAGTCCCAGGCAGTGGTAACAGTGCTACAAAATGCACTGTCCCTGTAGTGTGACTAATAATGGTCTGTTTCTCTTAAACTATAAAAATGAGCTTTTCATAGTCATGTGCATCAACAGTACATATGATGTTTCTTGAGCCAGCCTTGAAAATAGGTTAATCTCAAATACCAGACAAGTTGAACATTTGTCCAAATGCATCTGGAATCAGCAAGTGCTTTGTATGGTTGAGATAGGTGGACCAGTAACTTGCAGCTTGAGAAAAAATGCCCAAACAACCCAGCAAAATAAGCCCCATTCAGATGTATATTTCTCTAGCTAATATTATGACATAGGGAGTTGACTTGTTTCTCTGCAGTAATTTCAGAATACTGCCAGAACCTGGATTTTCTAGGAAGATATTTTGGGTCATCAGGGTCAAATTTTGGGCTACACAGATCATATTTTATGTTGCATCATTAATGTAAATCAGGCCTGCAACTTTTCTATCAAGATTTTTTCCTGTACTGGAGGACTTCAGCAGAACAGGATTTGTTATTGCTGATCTTACGTTGTGCACCTGGAACAGTGAGTATGCAAGCTGGAATGGAAAATGACCTTCAAGTGCAAAGCCACTGTGGGAGGTCAGTTTATTGCAACTGTCTGTCTTGTTTTCTGTGAAACCTACTTAGTTGTGCTGAGCACAGTTTGGCTCAGTATTAGGGCACGGACCAAATATTTGCTTTCTTGACTGGATGTGGCACTGATCTTGCTCAGTGCAAAGACTCCATGAGTACGTGGTGGGTAAAGATGAATACCTATAAACCTGTTGGCTTCAGCTGACCCTGACAGTGCCAATACTCCAGTCTTACCCACGAAGACTGTCTCTTGGCCTGTCTTTTTTCCTTTCGTTTACTTTCTGAGTTCATGGCAATAGAATCTTTGCAATTCCTGCTTAGCAGAGTTGCCTTAATGTGTTCTGGTAAAGCCTGTGCACAAGAAAACGTGTGCTCATATTAGGAACAACTCATGCCTTCATGTCAGTGAATGACTTGAATGTTTGAGTGGTGAGGTGTTGGAACCAGTTACATGGAAAAACATTTTCACCTTCATCATTTAGACTGTTAACAGGAAGAGGGAGTTTTAGAAGAGTTAAAGCTTTATGAGGGTTCATGGTGCTCAATTAATTTCCCTGTGTTCCCCTTTTCGGTTTATTGTAACTTCAGAGTTACTGTTCACAGCTGTGTAACACACTGCAAGATGCAAGTTGTGCATTCTGTGATCATTGTAACTCTGAAACAAAGTAACATGCCCAGCTGAGCAGGATCAACTGCCAGGTCAACCAAGAGTGGGTACAGTAAATGTGCACCAGTAATTTCAGAGGCGTGCAGTTCTTGCAAAGACTTACTGTCAATACTGTAATTATATGGAAATTTCAGAGCAATGCCCATCTGGAAGAGTAATTGAAATTGAGTTTAGTTCCACAAAAAACAGGTTTTGTTCTTTTGCAGGTTTATTTTTTTTCCCTGTTTTTATTTAACTCGCCATTTAATGTAATTTCTCTTCAGTTTGAGGTACAGTTTTCAGTAATAGCATATTTAACAGCTTGTAATATGTTTTTAAACTAGGTGAACACAAATTTGCTTTCTGTACTAGACTAAATGACAGATAAAAAGGCTGAGCTACAGAATTGTATATGTAAATAGTTATGTGGTGTTGAGACTGATTTTTGTCAAGTGGAGATCTCATAAAGTTGTATTCTTTGAGTCCAGTTCATGGCTGAAACTTTAAATTCATAAATCCAGGGTTTTCACAATCCCAAATTGATAGTGTTCTGCTTTACAAAGATCACACAAGTGTAAATGTTAAATAGAACATTGGGTAATTTGATAGTAGAGCATCTTTCCTGGCTTGCATATGCTTTTAATATTTTATGTAATGTTTCACTTTATAAGGACAGTTTAATTTCAGTTCTTTTAATCAAATTCTGTCTCCCTGTTTTACTGTAATTCAAGGATTACTGAATGGTACAAAAAAAAAAAAAAGGCAATTGAAGTTATGTAATGGAGTCCAATTTGTTCTTCTTTCCCAGTGTTGTGATTTGGCTCTCTCTTGACACTCAAGGCACTGGAGTACATGAGTTGTTTAGCATTAGGTTTTCCATTGTCTGGTGTCTCAGTGCCTTGTAACACATCCATGTGACTCTTTGTGGTGTCTGCCTTGCAATATGCTCTGATTATTCATGTTTCTAAGCTGGGGGTTTTTTTCTCATTTTGAGTACTTGATTAAAATTGTTTTAGAGCAATGGTAGGTGGCTATTTGATAGAAGAAAAACTTTCAGAAGTGAAGATATAGTGACTTTCCTGATAGTTGGCTTAGTTAAACATAACTCAGAGGTATCAGTTCTATATACTCAGCAAGTATTTTCTGATACATGACTGTCAGATACAGTAAAATACATAAACTTCTTTAAGTAATACTGTGAAGTGTCTTGTGTGTAGATGCTTTTCTGCATAAAGAAGTAAGTTTGTTTTCACACATTTTCTTTTAAACTTCATCCATGTCAGACAGGGCTCTCATTCCTCCTGTGAGTTTGTTTTGCTAAATTCCATCACTTTCAGTCAGTAGTGTCACAGAGATTTTAAAGATCAGCCTTCATATGGTTCAAAATTGCCAACAGCACAGAAAACCTTGATGAATAATTAACTGTAGTAGAGGTGCCATGTTAAGGTTTTTAGAGCCAGTTAACATTTCAGCTTAGTGACTGTAAACCTTGGCTCTGCAAAAGGATCACTGCCTGGCAGTAAAGTTAGGGCAAAATCCTAAGAATTTAGAATATGTGGTGACATGGTGTCCTGATTTTGACTGGGATAGTTTTCTTCTTTGTAACTCGTATGGTGCTGTGATTTGAATGAAATGTGAACGTAATGTTGATAACGCACCAGTGTGTTGGCTCTTGCTAAATAACACTGTCCTGGTTCAGCAATGGCACTCCATAGTTCAGCGCTTCTACTGAGACTCCCCAAATCACATGCTGCTCTCTCGCTTCTCTGTTTCCCCCTCTCCCTCCCCATTTCAGTGGGCTGGAGAGAATTGGAGGCACAGAAGGTGAAAATCACAGGATGAGATATGAACAATTTACTGGAAACAGCAATGAGTTAAGAAAAGAAACAGTAACTGCAACAATACCAATGATGGATGGTACAAGAAAAGAAATGTGGGGAAAAACGCCCCTGTGATAGACAATGCCAGATGGCTCCCTCCACCGAATCGTCTCCACTGGAAGGAACCCCTTCTCCCCAGAAGAGAGTCCATTTTCCCTGCCGAAGGCAATAACTGGAATAAGCTCCAGGTCCTGAACTTGCCCCCTCCTGGCTACTGCAAAAAATTAACCCTGTCCTACCCAGAACCAGGACAGTGCTTATTCTAAATCAAGGAGTTTACAGTTGGCCTTGCTTTGCAAGCGAGCAGGTGCACAAGAAAGAGGAGGGAGTAGATTGCAGGTGCTTTTGTGGAGAAGTGAAGTATTGCTAACAATTTTGCCTAAGTCAAAGCTTGGAGAAGTGGAGTGGTTTGCTGGAGGAACTCTGGAAGGAATAGAACTGGCTGGAACATGAGTCCTGAGCCCTTTCCACTACTATGCACTGCTGCAGTTTTCCCTTTATGGGCTGCTAGCCTTGTAAGCTCATCAAGAGTCTGACTTTGTTTCTTGAAATGTGGTTTTTTGTGAGTTTGGTTTTGTTGCAGAGATTTGAGGAAATAATTTGATTGTGAAACTAGCATGGGCCATCAGCAAAGTCTCAAGAAGGTAGTAACTCCACTGAGACATGAAAGACAAAATACTGTTATGCAGAAGCCTAGTTTTGTGTGTACTTTCTAGCAATGCTTTATCTGCTGTGGGCTAAAAGTGTTTGTTTTCCTGCATGAAAAGACAAATTATCTCCCTTCCCTTAGTGTCCCAAGTTTTGTGCAATGAAACCCAATTTTTACTGACTCACTTTATCACAGTCATAAGATGACCAGGTAAGATTCATCATAAAAGAAGACCACAACTATCAGCAGTTATATTGCTGCCAGTATGGTTTTTTTCCTTACTTCTTGCCTGGAGAAGACCTGTAGCCATTAATTCTGTTATGTAAAAGAAAGCTGGAGCTCATCAAAGTTTGCTTCTGAGACTGCTTCGTGTGAGTTTAAAAAGACTGGAGTTTGGTCAATGTGCTTAACTGTGTATATTGATAGGAAAGACAGTTGAAAGTTTAGAAACCTTAGTATGTTTTCAAACAGCAGTGCTGAGAAGGGAATGTTATTTGAAAATCCTTCTTTGTAGTAGAAAACTCTTTGAGGGACTGCTGGCAATGAAAATTGCAGTCCAGCTCTTTATGTGCAAACCTTCCATATCATCCACAAATGTGTTCAAAATAGAGTTTGATGTGAGGAGAGTCAGCAACCTTCCTGTTTTACTGTCATCTAGACAAAATTGTAGCTTTCTGTTTTCAAAGCAGTTTCAGGTTTTAGGGGCCTGTTTTCTGTTACTTTCAATGGGACTTGGACGTTAATTGCTTGAGACCTCTTCCAGGCTGTTACTGTAATTGAGTTTTTAAACATGACTTACTAAGCTGAGATTGAGAGAATTTGGGAAATTATTTTTTCATTTATTTGTTTTCCTCTTTTTATTACTTTTTCACAGCACTTTGCCATGTGAGTGGATAGTGATGTTATTACAGTTACTGTTTTCAGTGTCACAGAGTGAGTCAGCAAAAGCTTTTGAATCATTACATGGTAGTAACATGTCAAAGGACAGTTTGAATGCTAAGACTTCTTTATTTTGCCTGGAGTAACTTTTTACCACACCCTTCCTAAGCCAACTTGTCAGATAGGTTAATGTTTAAAGTCTGGTTCTGCTCTGCAAAGTGATGGTGCAGGAAGATGTCTGGTTTAGTCAGTTGTTCTCCTTCGTGTGTATTCAGATACTTGCTTTGTTCAGTGTCAAAGTGTTTTCTTTGACTAGCTCAGGTACAAATATGCATTTATTTAACACTGGACATCAACGGTGTGCCCTCCCATGACTTGAAAAAACCTCCAGAGGCAGTCAAGCTGAGGAGGTGTAATAAAAATCCTAGCTTGCTTCATGGAGGCTTTTTCTTTTGTTGTTAACATAGAACAAAAAAAGCCAGGTTTTGTTAGTGGTGGTTTTTTTTGAAGTTGCTGTAAAGAGGAGGATGTTTGGCATGGAGGTTGAGATTGTAAACAAGAAGGGCTGGTGTGCTGCTAAAAAAACAATGAGTATTCTCTGTGGGAAAAACTACACTGTTTATGTATTTTAAATTAAAAAAAGTTGATATAAGCAAGTCCACTTGATACAAAATGGTCATGTGAGTAAACTGCCTCCAGAAGACCAGCATTAGAATTGCTGTAATTCCTGTCAAATCCATAAGCTGCCATACTTTGAGTAGGATGTGACCTTGAATTATTTCATGGATTAAGAATGCATTTTCGTTTTCTCTCTGGGGAAACCAGGCCTCAATCTAGATGTTACATCTGTGTTTCAGTTTGATTCTCATTGTGTTTGTGTCCACGTGTTTGTCTAGTAATCATGTATAAAATTGACCTGACTTTACATTATTTTTACTGTGTTTGGTTACTAGAGGAGTACAATAAACCACTTTATGTGAATACAGTAGGTGTCAAGTATGATAAAATGTAATTTTTACAACGTGAAGTCCTTTGCCATACACAAGTACAACTGAACACCTTTGTAATACCACAATGCATGGTGTTATTACAATGAAGTATAACATGTATTTTAGAGCAATAAAGCAAATGAGCTGACAGCATTGCTTGGAGTGTTACTTGCTAATTAAAAGGACTGCAGTATGAGAACTGGACAGAAACATTCATCATTTCCAGCCAGCAACACTGAATTCCTTCTGCTTTTGATTTTCCCAGGTGTCCTGGGGAACACCAGGGGACAAAATATTTTAACTTTAATTTACTGATACTGTTTGTAGTTAAGTTGTACAAACTGAAGACTTAAAACAATAGCAAAATTAATTTTTTTAGAAGTGCTTAAATATGCATTAATTTCCACCATCATAATCTTTCATGCTTTAACTGCAGCCAACAATTAAGTATCACACAACTGATTGCACATTTCTCATCTGCCTGTTGGGATGGGGTAGAGAATCAGAAGAAAAAAAGTAAAACTAATGGGTTGATATAAGAACAGTTTAACACTTAAGTCAATGTTAATACTGATGTTAATTGTACCGAACAAAGGAGGAATAAAACCCAAGAGAGGAAAAGTAGTGCACAACACAGTTGTTCAGAACCCAGGGACCAATGCCAGTCTGTCCCCTTCACTGGAAAGTGCTCCAGCCACACTGGCCAAGTTGCAAAAGGTGAAAGCTGGGATTGGGAGAATGAGGAACTGCCCACTGTTGGGGAAGGTCAGGTTTGAGACCGTTAAAAGAATCTGAAAGTGCACAAGTCCATGGGACACGAGGGGATGCATCCATGAGTCGTGAGAGAGCTGGCAAAGGAAGTGGCTAAGCCACTGTCCATCATATTTGAGAAGTTGTGGCAGTTTCCTGTGGAAGTTCTCACAGCCTGGAAATGGTGAAACATAACACCCATTTATTTTTAGAAAGGGAAGTTGGGAAGACCTGGGGAACTACAGGCCGTTCAGTCTCACCTTAATGCTTGGCAAGATCATGGAGCAGAGCCTCCTGGGAACTATAGTAAGGCACATGGGAAATATGAAGGTGATTGGTGACAGCCAACACAGCTTCACTAAAGGAAAATTAGGCACAGCAAGTTTGATGGCTTCCTATGATGAGGTTGCAGTGGTGGTGGATGACGGAAAAGTGATTGATGTCATACATCTGTACTTAGGCAGAGCATTTAACACTGTCCTGCATAACTTATCTCTGAACTGGAGAGACATGGATTTGACAGATGGACCACTCAGTGGGTAAGGAATTGACTGAGTGGTCACACTCAAAGAGTTGCATTCAAAGCTCATTGTCCAACTGGACACCAGCAATAAGTGGTATCCTCAGGGACTGGTACTGGGACAGGCACTTTGTTTCATCTTTGTTTACAACATGGACAGTGGGCTTGAGTACACCATAACAACACCAGCCAGTGTGGTGTGGTCAACATGCTGGAGGGAAGGGATCCCATCCATAGGGCAGCCTTCAGAACAGCCCTGTGGAGAAGGACCTGGGGGTGTTGGTGGATGAGAAGCTTGACATGACCCAGCAGTGTGTGCTCACAGCACAGAAAGCCAGCCACTTGCTGGGCTCAATCAAAAGAGGCACAGCCAGCAGGTCAAGGGAGGTAATTCTGCCCCTCCTACTCTGCTCTGGTGAGACCCCACCTCTGGAGTGCTGCATCCAGCTCTGAGCCCCCCAACGCGTGAAGGACATAGACCTGTTGGAGTGAGTCAAGAGAAGAACCACAAAGATGAATAGAGGGCTGGAACACATGTCCTGTGAAGACAGGCTGAGGGACTTTGGGTTGTTCATCCTGAAGAAGAGAAGATTCCAGGGACACCTTATAGTAGCCTTTCAGTGCCCAAAAGAGACCTTCAAGAAAGATGGTGATGGGCTTTTTACAAGGGCATGGAGTGGTAATACGAGGGTGATGGCCTTGCCTTCTTTCATATTAGGAGAACAGTCTACTGTGAGACTGGTGAGGCACCGGAACAGGTTGCCCAGAGAAGCTGTGGATGCCCCATCCCTGAAAGTGTTCAAGGCTAGGCTGTATGGATCTCTGAGTACCTTGGTCTAGTGAAAGATGTCCCTGCCTGTGGCAGAGGGGTTGGAAATAGATGACCTTTATGTTCCTTTTCAGCAATGTTTTTAGAATTCTGTTTTCCATGTGTATAGATTACTTTCTTTGCCTCAGCAAAGAAATAAAGTGTATGAAGCTAATCAGTTATTGATGGTATTTTTGACAGTTAACACTAATCAGCAATCTAATTTATAAAAGGTCTTCCGTGGTAATGTAGGTTTTATGTAATGGCCTTCTGTAAAAGAATTATCAAACAGAGGGCTTGGTCCTTCTTACACCCTGTTATTTCAGAGGGTCTAAGGTCATGATGATTAAAAGTGAAACTGAGGAAGATACCTAACCCTTCCATTTCATCTTTTTGTGTAAATGTGTCTCAACCAAAACTGGCTTATTATTCTCAACAGTTTTATTATTGTGACTGGGAAGAAATCTGGTGTGCCTTTGGATTATTCCTGTATGTGGCTATAGAGGTTTTGGGGCTCCTGGTATGGTAGCATTCATTCTTACTGTAGCGTTGTTTTGGCATGGCAACCTACAGGTTCCTTGGAGTGGGGCAGGGAAGCAGGAGCAGCCCATCTCCTCTCCCTTGTGAGCAGCAGTAGGACACAAGAAAGTGGAATGAAGCTGCATGAAGTTCAGATTTGACTTTAGGGAAAGATTCTTCACTGGGAGGATGGTTGGTTGCTGGAATAGGATCCCTCAAGAAGTGCTGGCACCAATTGCATGGCATGAAGCCTGTCAGAGTTCAGGGAGCTTGTGGACAGTGCTCTCAGTCATAGAGTTTTAAGTAGTCCTGCAAAGAGCAGGGAGTTGGACTTGATTCTTATGGTTCCCTTCCTACTTGAGATATTCTGTGATTTCATGAGTATTGTTAATACTGCAACACCAGCCTTCTGATGAGAATGAAGCCGTGGACCTCCTTATCATAACAGCATGGAAAATAGGACAATAAGTGAGTTTGGGTAAATGACATTACTCTTTGATTTGTCACAGTATGGTAGTCCTTTATTTTTATGCCTCAGCTTTGTACCAAATTATAAGTATTTCCACTGGTTTTCTGTTACTTTGGAATGTGCATTAAGAATAATTAACTAGAAGAATGCAGAATAGGAAGCACCTGCCTGAGCAGTTGCTCAGCAGAAAAAGGTGTGATGTTCCACCTTTAATGTGGAAGTGAGCACCCAAGATTCATAGATTCTTCCTTCCACTTAAGGGTGAGACCTCACAGAAAAGAACAACAAAAGCCAGAGGGTCCACAAAAACTCAGGAAGTTTTATTTGTAAATTACACACCTAGCATGGAAATTGATGTGTTCAGTCCCTGACCTACTGAAAGCCCATTGCAGTGGGTTTGGAATAAAGAGGTAAGATGAAAAGGAATAGAGAAGGAAAGAAAGAAAGGAAAAAAGAAAGTAAGAAGGAAAAAGAGATCACCAGTCCTGTCTGCAGCGTTGATCCAGCTGAGGGGGAGTCCTGCTGAGGGTCCTGGGGGTGCACATGTGCCTGGGCTTTGTGGGGGTACCTTTTTGTAGATAGCCTTTCTCTGCATTGGAGGTAAGTTTCTTGCTTTCTATGCACATTTGTTATCATGTGCAGTCTGTTCATCTAGACCTTTTGGAAAAGGGCCGTAGGGCTTTGGAAGCTTTTGTTGGTCTTTGTTTCCCCCCTGCGGTCCATGCCCATTTCTCAGCCTCATTCCTGTGCTTGCAGTGCACTGTGTTGTGCTTATCTCCAGGAGCTACAACAAGGATGTTTGCCCTGGAAAAGTGCCCCTCTGTGTCTGCATGACCCTCTCCCCCAGTCACGTCCTGTTCTTTCCCATAGCATGTTATTACCAACAATCCTTGGTTATTACCAACAGTTCTTGTCTCTTACTACCAACAATCCCTGGTTGGCTCCACAGCCATCTGGCTATTGGTGTTTGAGACAAACACCTTATGCCTTCCGTGATTCTACAAAATACCTGGACTTCATACCTATTAAATGAGTCAGCACCGTTACATAAGTATTTTCCCACATGGATTTTTCACTTTTTCTTACAAATTGGAATAAAGCTTGCAGGATGTGGGGTTTGTCCTGGTATTCCACTAGATGAACCGGTGTGGAACATTTTGGCCTGTATTGATCCCAGCTCTTAGGAAACAGAGTAATTGGTTTTGAAAAACCTAAAAGGTAGTGGGAATTATTGGATTAGAAAAGGACCCTCAAGGAAAAATGAGCCTAACTGGAATCCTATTTAAAGGGGAACAACTATTTGTTTATGTTGTCCATTGTGGGCAGGACAATAAAGAAATAGTAGAGTGAAACACTGAAATAGGTTTCTTGGAAAAGTGTTGCTGGGTACCTCAGAGAACAGACTAGATAAACATGACAGAAATAATCCAGGTAACCCACTTGGGGAGGGAATGGACTGAGTGACTTGCTGGAATACTCACAAGTCCAAATATTTCCAGTAGAAAGGCTGACTTAAAAGTGGTTTCTGCAAGAACTGGAACTAACTCTATGTAGACTTATAATTAATGAAGGCAACCAAACGCAGAGACTTTTAATGTCTATTGTCTCTTGGACTCTCTCTCCCTTGTTTTAACTCTATTTTTTATCTTCCTATGTTACAAAACATTTCAATTAGAGACTCACCTTCAAAGCATAATACAATGAGATTTTACTCTTTTAGTCCTGCCTATTATAAAGTGCAGTTATTAATAACTGCAAGATGAATATTTTATTTTCCTATATGGAACAAGAATTCTGTAGGGTGTTTGGGATGATTTTTAAAGTGTTATGGTTAACTTAATTTTAAACAGGGTAATCTTTTGAAAGACTTTCCAACTGCCTAGGATTGTTTTAAAAATATTTAGCCTGCAGACTTAATCTTGTTGAATAAATTTATCTGGCATTATTCTAAGCATGCCATTTCTTCATATTTTTCTTGGACATAGTCCTTTTTAAGTTTTGAGAAGGTTTTGCTTTTGATGACAGTATTTTTACAATTAGAACTCATTCAAAGCAGAACTTTGTTATTATTGTGTAGGAAGGCAAGAAGATACAGAATGGGCTTTCATGTTCAGTTTATTTAATGAGGGTATGATTTCTCAGTGAACTGAAAAATGTATCTATATCCTCTGTGCCCTGGCCTGCAAGTTATGATGCATTTTACTTAGCTATGTCATGTATAGAATAAGAAAGCAGAGCCACCTAAGGTGTAATTGTTGCCTGTGTGAAAAGGCATGTTAGTTTTGACATATGGAAGGAAGGCAGCAAAAATACATCCAAGGAAAGAACTAATTTCCAGCAAAAGTGTAGACAGATTTGTCCTACTTGTGACATTGCCTCGTCATCTTTCAGCAATGGAT
>JAOXXN010000477.1:286722-302669 GCA_026770055.1 Myrmophylax atrothorax
ATAAAAGGGTTGGAAACCAGTATACAAGATACAATCGCATTGTGATAAAAATGCAGTGTAGAAGCAATACTACTTACAAAAAGAAATATGATTTAAGTTTTTTGGAGGTCCTAGTATCTTTCAATGTTAGTGTCTTTTCACAATGTTTAATTACTGTAGAATCCTGAATAAAACTGGTTAAGAACCATAAACGATTATCCTCATGATTCATCTGGAAGGGCAATTTGTAGATGATACCTTTGTTTTCCTTTCTCTGTAGTTTGGAGGTAACCCATTTGCTTCTTTAGTAAGCAATCCATCAACAGGAGGGGACAGTCAGCCATCTCGTACAGAAAATAGAGATCCTCTGCCAAATCCCTGGGCTTCTCAGTCCAGCTCTCAGACTTCTACGACAAATACCAGCGCTAGTGGTGAGAGCAGTGGCAGTGGTAATGCTGAAAATGGCACTTCTGGGACTATGGGACAGAGCTCAACCGGACCGAATTTGGGACCTGGACTTGGAGGTGTGTTTGTTACTGGAATATTATATATTTTCATGTACTTGGAAGCTTGCTGAAGTGATTCTTTCATTAGAAAGAGAGTTTTTGATTTAAAAGTTTTTATTTACTTTTGTAGAACATTTCACTAGTATCAAAGTTCTCTGTAGAAAAAAATTACAAAAAATTAGATTTAGGGCGATAATAGTATTTGTATATTGTCTTAAAATAACAAAGGTAGAGATTCTCAAGATTAATTGCAGTATTTTTTTTCTGTTTGGAGACAAATGTGAAAACAGCTAGTAGTGTGGATACTTAATGGAACTGCTTGCTGGATACAGCATCTGTCTTAGCTTCTAGGGTAGATGTGTCTGTGTAAGCAGAACCACAGTAAGGTATATTTCAGGGTCTAAAACTCATAAAACTCAGGTGGTTATATCCTGGTTTTAGATAGTCTAGTGGTGGTCAGAATGTTTACTAAAGTGGCCTTTTCCTTTTTTTAAGCTGGTATGTTCAACACACCAGGAATGCAGAGCTTATTACAGCAGATAACAGAAAACCCACAGCTTATGCAGAATATGTTGTCTGCACCCTACATGAGAAGCATGATGCAATCATTAAGCCAGAATCCTGATCTTGCAGTACAGGTAAATTGCATTTGGTGTAGTAATGTATTGTGTGTATTGAAGTAAAACAGTTGTCTTTAGTGAGTGGCCCAGTTTTTAATGTTAATCCCTAACTCACTGAAATTATTACCTACTTATATTTAGCAATTTGTCACAGTGAGTTTCTTCAATTTATAACTGAACATCATGCCTAACATGCTTCTAAAATAATTCGTAAGGCTGTGCATGTTTTGTATAGCCCTAAACTTGTGACCCCAGCATAAAAAACAGACAGAACAAATGCTTTGGTCCTAAATCATGGTGGATCTATCAGTGAATAAATACCCTCACTAGGTTGGGAGAAATGAAGGTTGGGGACCTGGTTCTATATCTACACATTTCTCTATTTTTGACTTCTCTTTTGTGACCTGTATTCCCTCTAAAAATGGAGATGCTGTTTTATGAATGGTATTGAAGAAGTGCTTTCAAATTTTACTTAAAGCAGCAATATCAAAAGTCAAAATCCTGAACTGCGATTTTAAAAACATTATCTTTTCTATATTAAATACTCA
Organism: Myrmophylax atrothorax; assembly: GCA_026770055.1. Classification (NCBI taxonomy): domain Eukaryota; kingdom Metazoa; phylum Chordata; class Aves; order Passeriformes; family Thamnophilidae; genus Myrmophylax; species Myrmophylax atrothorax. The sequence goes on from JAOXXN010000477.1 coordinate 288,376, forward strand.
CTTGGAAATATCCATGACTTCCAGTGATATTTACAGGGAAGCTGTTACTTAGATCTGTAGTAGAGGCTGAGCAGAAAAGGATTTTCTTGTAGTAATTGGCAAGCCTACTGTATTTGCATTTGGAAATTCACTGTAAAGATAAAAACCCCAACAAAGGAAAACCAAAATAAACCAAAACATCCGCAAAAAGTTTTGGCCAAAGCAGTGGTACATGATTATTATTCTGTGAGATTATTTTCATAGATTATTACCATATCAGTAGTTGTTGTAAAACCTCTTGTGGATTTTACTGCTTGATCTTTGAAGTTAAATATTTCTGTCTTGTAGATGATGCTGAATAATCCTTTATTTGTTGGAAATCCTCAGCTTCAGGAACAAATGAGACAACAACTTCCAACTTTCCTTCAGCAAGTAAGATGAGATACTATCTGTTAATAAATGTCTGCAAGTCAATGAGCAATATTTTTAGTAAAGTGGTGCCTGTCTTGAATTTGGCTAATAGCTAGATTCTGCAATATATTTTTACTAGCTTTAGAAACGAAGTTAAATTGTCCCTTCACAATATTGTTACTTAACATCAAAAGTTAAACCTGACTGTTGTATTCGGCAAGGTAGAACAACCACTTAGATGTGTTCTTGCTTCTTTGCTTCGGAGGAATAGTTATTCTTACTGTGCGCCAGCCAGAGAACACCTGTTTGCAGCAAGATTTGTTTAACAAATTAAAAGGATTAGTACTTTTCCCATTACTAGTTAAAGTTTCGCTATGCTTTTCTTATACTTCTTTGAACCTGCCTTAAATATGTGGAAAAGAGATCTTATGGCACACCATGAAAGACCAGAGTCATTAGCTAATTCAAAAGAAGTTGGTTCTGAAGTTTTTTGCCCGTCAAGATTGCTCTGCTGTTGTCTCCTCAACATTGTGCTTGCAGCCCAGGTATCTGCTTGATGTTAGTTGCCGCAGTGTGTAGTAGTTCTGTTCCCTCAACAGGAGCAAGCATTATTTTTTTAGGAGTCAAAATCCATTGCATGAGTTCCATCATTGGGCAGTTCTTTCAAATCAGTGTTAATGTGCATTGCCAAGGTCTGCACACAGGAGGATTTATAAGTAAAATACTTAGCACATACATGAATTATAGTAGCAAGTTCAGTGTTTAAAAGGTACTGTTATGTTGTTTCAACAGTATAAATGGTTGTGGTGTTTTAGAATGCCACTGCTTTGTGATGACTTCTGAGGACTAATATCACATGTATATTTTGAAATATGTGAATAAATAGTAATTAATGAAGGCTCAGTAGGAATCATTTCTGTTTCCTTTCCTTCTGTCTCCTTCTGTCAGTATCACCATGGAGTTTATCAGCTAGTTCTCTGTTGTGTTCACTGTGTAAGTTCACATGATCAACAGCATTAGTAGCTGAGGTAGAGTCGAGAAACACCTCAGTATTTTCAAAATGTTGATAGTATTGCAACTTCCTTGCTTATCTACTGGTTATTATAGGATTGGAAGACAGAAACCATGGAATCTGCATAATGGAAAGCATCTTTTGCAATGATGGGCAATTGCCCAGCAGAACTAGGAAAGAATTGCTGCTACTGGAATTAATAACATCAATAGAGATGAGATCCAGGTCTCCAACGTGCTCTGAGAATTGTTGGGTCACCGTTTCTCTAAGACAGCTTAAAATATCAGACAGTAAAGTAGTTGCAGCAGTTTTCTTTGGAGAACCCAAAATCTTTTTTCTCTTTAAAATTTGAATAACCTTTGCTGTCTGTATAGTTAGTTATTCTTTGACTTTTTAGCTGTCAGGAAAGTAAAAATCCAAGAGATGAATGGAGCATATTAACTTGCTGTGTTGAAGTCTCCTAAGGCACCTGTACTCTCAGTTCTTCATGTCCTATTCTGCAATTTGCTCTGCACCAGATGAAGCTTAATCTGTGATTTCTGTATGAATCAAAAGTGTTTTTCCAGGAAAAGTAATTTGGTTTAGTTGCCAGGGGAAGGGTGATAAGATTAATAAGCCTGCTATTTGAAGTGGGTCTGGCTACCAAAACTGTCATTTTCACTGAAACTAATTTTTACTTATCTGTTGCATCTCTAAGCAGAGGTAAACTTCAGCCACTAGTTTTGGATTTATATATAGAGTAGTCAGGTTTTTGGATGCTTCAGTTCAGAAATGAAAAGGATTTGCCTTTTAAATCATTTGTGGATGTGAAAGCAAATTTTTAATTGAAGTCACAGTGGAGTGAGGATCCTTGAGTATTATTCATTTGCTTGCTTGTATGTTTTGTAATGTATTTGTTTACATTTCAGACTGTGAGGGCACTACATGTGGTAAGATGTGTACAAATAGTCATGACCAAACTGCTGTAATCTGAAATTACCTAGGGAGAAGACATGTTTTTTCTTAGATATCTGTTGGGCAAGTTTCATCACATTGAGTGTTGTTGCTTACCAGTAGTATGATATACAAGACTAATACTAGAATAATGTTAGTACTAATACAGTCCTATGGCTTTGAAAGGTTGAGGACTATAATCAAAAATACTTCTCCTTGTGTACCTATCATTTGAAAGGCTTTGTCCACATCTAGAGAGTTCACTGATTCACTTCTATGAACGGTTTCTCACAGAAGAAAAGATAACTAAAGGATTTCCTGTAAATAAACGACAAAATTGAAAAACAAGTTCTGAAGTTATGTCAGATTCTGTAAGACATCTAACAATAAAAATTAACGCAGAACATTTGCAAATGATTAAGAGTTTCTCTCCTTTTCTTAGATGCAGAATCCTGACACGTTATCAGCTATGTCAAACCCTAGAGCTATGCAGGCTCTGCTACAGATTCAGCAGGGCTTGCAGACATTAGCAACAGAAGCACCGGGGCTTATACCAGGGTAAGAACTGATTTAGACAGGAACTTCTCCCTTGTATTGTTCATTCTTCTTACATTAAGAGATTTATGAAGTTTTTATTAAAGATTCTTCTCCCTGCCATTTTTTAGCTTAACTAAATGTGTTTTAGAATCTCACGTTTTTGCCTGCAGTTTACTTCTAAGCAGTGGCAACTCTGATCTTTGTCTTAGTACTTTACTTAAATTGTCATCTTCTCTGACAGAATTTATACCCACTAATTCAGTAAATGAGAAGAGGCAAGGCAGTATTTTTTATTCAAATTGTGTATTTCTTTTTTTCTGTAATTTGTACAGATTTAATCCTGGTTTCGGTGGATTGGGAAGCGGTGGAGCTCCTACAGGGTCCACTGTACCTAGTTCTGCTTCAACCGAAAATCAAAGTCCAGCTTCAGGAACTGCTGAGCCTGGTCACCAGCAGTTTGTCCACCAGATGTTGCAGGCACTTGCTGGTGCAAATGCTCAGGTAAAGTACATCACCATATTCTTGGTGTTTTGACTTTTTACTTTATTTTTTTGTTGTAAACCACTGGAAATGTTGCTGATAGTTGAGGGAAGAGCCCCTGGATACTTCTGGTCAAAGGGCAGCAGAGGAGGGTTAAAAGTGGTGTTGCAGCTGTGCTAGTACATGTTGAAAAAACCATCAAATTTCAGTAAAGTGTGCTCTGAATGGTTGATTTTTATATACTTGCCTTCATGCCCTGGAGTTTCTGAAATCCAGGAGCTTGTACAGATTGAGGTAGTAGATTGAGGTGGTAAGATTCACTGACAATTGTAGTGTGGGTTCAGGCAAGAGTAAAGCTTAAGTGTATTGAACATTGTTACCTCTGGGCTCTTTGCTGTATTGCTGTTACTCTTCAGCTGTAACTAAACCTCTGTCCCCCTCTTTGGAATAGCCTTGTGTATTTGCAGCCTGAATTTGTACACTAATATCCTGCAGGTCCAAACTGCAGTGCATTTTGTTAACATACTGAGTGGGATTAAAGGCTTCCAGAGAGCTCCAGAAATCAAGCAGAGGTAGCCGCTTTACCCAGTAGTGGTGGGCAAGGCTGGCTTGAAAGGAGTCATGCTGTTAACTTTCAGGAGTGCTATGAGAAATAGCACTCTTATGCCATTACCCAGTGTAATGGCAGACTGCTGATGGAAAGGGCAGTCCTGCTTTTCCCTCCTTATTTGCCATAGAGTGAGTTAGTTCAGTGTTGCTGATCTGACAGGTTTTTTTTCTCCTATCTAGCCACTTGAAAGCATTGGTGGGTGTTACTGTAGCAAACCATATTCCTATACCTTTTCACTTACACTGTCAAATCTTACCTACTGGGCCAACATTCTGTTTAGTTTTATTTGAGGGGAAGCAGGTTGCAGGGAAGTTCTTAAATTTCAGGTTATATCTTCATTTTATTCGTTTGGAACCATACGCAGATTTTAAATAGGGGTGGTAATTTCTTAAAGCATGAAACTGCTGAATTAGAACAAAAGGATAATTAGCAGTAGCTGCACAGGTTTTGTGTACCAATCTAAACTGAGTCATTGATTTTAAAAAGTGGCTTCCCAGCACATTATTTTCCCATAAGTGTTCTGATATAAAAAATGCCTCTGAAAGTCATACCATTGAAATAATGCAGAATTTTGCCATGACTTTGTATAAGCAGGATTTTTCTATAAAGCACAGCTATCAGTTTGCCCCAGACTCAAGCTTTCTAACAATTAAGATTTTGGTAATTTTAGTGAAGAAATACTTGGAGCATGATAAGAGGTGATTTTTATGTCAAGGAAAAATAAGGCCTGTGATGTTCAATACTGTTGACAGCAACATCTTACTCTTTGCTGTTCCACATTACAAGCTTGAACTCTCTTTCATTTTAACAAAATACATATATGTATGTCTTTTAAGAAACTGAGCATGGGACATAAATTTACCCAGTTTGATTTTAATCTTTTATCAAACAATCAGTTTTTCCTGCAATTCAAGAATGTCATGTAAGTGTAGATACTCTTAAAATTTGAAGGTGCTGACTTGTTAAAAAATTTTGCAATTGTTAACTGAATTTGTCAGAATATATTTTTTGGAACTTGAAAAAGATATAGTCAAAAATTAGGAAAGACAGAGTGGTGCTGTACCAAACTGTGTTTAAATTCTGTGTTTTGCTAAATGCTTATTATGCTTTTATAGCTCTAAATTTTTTTCTTAGCAGTTACAAAACCCAGAAGTTCGATTTCAACAACAACTGGAACAGCTGAGTGCAATGGGCTTTCTGAACCGTGAAGCAAATTTACAAGCACTGATAGCAACAGGAGGAGACATCAATGCAGCTATTGAAAGGCTGCTTGGCTCTCAACCTTCATAGCAGTGTTTCTTTTAACTTGAAAAAAATGTAATTTATTTTTGATAACAGCTCTTAAATCTTTCAAATTGCTTTATTTCATTCTGACTCTTGGGATTGTCTTGTTATAACTAAAACCAATCTGATGCATTTGAAGGTGGAGTGCAGTAGTTTTCTTCAAACAGTGGGAATCAATGCATTTTCACTTTCTTGAATGCATCAGTTCTTTTGTTCTGCATTATTTGTAATTTTTTTGGAAACAATATCAGCTTTCACAGTTGGATGAACAATTTTTGTCTGATCTACAAATGGCCAATGTATTTACTACTTAAACAGTATGCTTCAGTAGTAATTTATGTAGATTACAAATTGAAAAGGAAACAAATTAATTGAAGCTGTGGTACCAATACTGCTTATTGTGATTTTGGCATGGGTTTTTTTGACTAGCAAAATGCTGGAAGATTTATACCACTTGAGTAATCCACCATCTTTTGCTTTAATTTGTATAAAGTATAAACACAATATATATAATGGAGACAGCTCATTTCTAGAGATTTACCCATTATGATAGAATGAGATTGTAAGTAATAGGAAAAAAACCAAACTCAAACAACAAAATTCCCCAAAACCAACAACAAAAAAAGAACCCAGGGAAAGAAGTCCTAAGACTTGGATTTGGTGTAGAATCTTTCAGGATCTTTGTAACCGTCTCAGAAAAAATGCTTAAGCAAGTTCACCTAAAATATACTAGAATTACTGTTCTGGTTGTCTCTTTACATTTAACTGTACAGAAACCTGCATTATAACATTATCTCAATATTCAGAAAGATTAACTGTAAATTACTTTTGTCATTGTGCAAATTAAAGGGGGCACAGCCTTGTACTCTGGAAATTGCTTTTAAGGCTTTTTAGCTTGTTCCATTGAGATTCTAATATACCATGATCTGTAATTGGAGGCATTACTTTTGTTCATGGTCATGCGATACTCTAATTACTTTCAACCACCAAGTGAAAAATACTGTATAGCTTTTGAGTTTCTATTGGTAGTTACTTCTCTTGTGCACAGGTAATAAATGAATTTAAAAAATCTTTAAGTATCTTGTCTCACTATGTTTGCAGTTGATCATTGCCTAGACTTCGACTGTCCATCTTATGAGCATGAGATTGCTTTGGAATATTTGTCAGCTCTAGGCCAAGATGAGTAAACAACTGCTAGAGTGTGAGGTGGAGGCCAGAGAGTAAGAGGTGTATGATGTTGAAGACTTCTGGCATTCAAAAAGTGGACATAGAAGAATAAAAGCTTAAATTAATAGCAACTGCTTTTTATTTGTTTTCTGTCTCAGTGTGGTTGTGAACATGCTCACTGAATTGTATTGCTTTTAAACACATGGTTTGAGCACTCTTTACAGTACAAGTATAAATTCAGATTGCTCTAAAGCAGTGCTTGCAAATGGTTTAAAATTACCCACTTTGAGTTAAAACAGTTAATCAATGTGATGAAGCAAAATTACAATGCAATGTAGTGGTAGAAGTTGAGCACCTCCAGCACATCATGAAACTCTAAAAACTTTTGGCAAAGCCATGCATGCAGTTTGTCATTAAGTGCATTGTATTATAACAGAAGAGATGTTTTCCTCACTGTCCAGTAATCCTGTCTCTTACTTTGCCATTAAGTAAATTGATTAAATACTGCTGTTGGATGGTACTGGGAAAAGTTCAAGAAAATCTCCTGGTTGGCAGCCTCTGCCTTTGGATCAAAGGTTCACAGATAGCAGAGCACAGTGTGTTAAACAGACAGAGAATTTCACAAATAAATTTTATTTTAATCTAATATAATCAAAAACTTACAAAAACTTACAGTTTGGAGTTAAAAGTTATTACTTTTATTTCCTAGTGAGTTATCATATCCATCGTCATACCTACAGAGTGACTTCCATTGAAATGGGAGGTTTTTTCATTGCCCTGAGTGCAAGGCTATGATATAATCATAGGATTGCTTGGTTTGGAAGGGACCTTAAAGGTCATTAGTTTCAACCCTGCTGCCAGGGGCAGGGATGCCGCCCAATAGACCAGGTTGTTCAGAGCCTAGTCCAGCCTGGCCCTGAATGCTTCCAGGGATGGAGCATTCACAGCTTCTCTGTAACCTGTTCCAGTGCCTCACCACCCTCACAGTAAATTTCTTCCTAACATTTAATGTAAACCTGCCCTCCTGCTAAAAGTTGTTCCCCCTTGGACTATAACCCTATGCCCTTGTGAAAAAGTCCCTCTTCAGTTTTCTTGTAGGCTTCCTCTAGCACCTGGAAGGTGCTGTAAGGTCTGCCTAGAGACTTCTCTTCTCCAGGATGAGAAATCCCACTGCTCTCAGCCTGTCTTCATAGGAGAGGTGCTTCAGCCCTCTGATCAATTTAGTGGCCCTCCTCGGGACTTGCTCCAACACATCAATGTCTTTCTCATGTTTTGGGGGCACCAGAGCTGGATGCAACACTCCAGGTGGGGTGTCATCAGAGAAGAGTAGGGGGGGAGAATCACCTCCCTCGACCTGCTGGCCATGCTGCTTTTGAAACAGCCCCAGAGACAACTGAAAATAGTGGGTGAGGTCCCTTGGAAAAATGTTTTTGCAGGTGCTAGGGTCTAACAGTGCTGGTCACTTTTTAAAAATCACCTCCTAAGGGCACAGGAACAGGCAATTCCAAAATGGTGGAAGTTAGGCAGGAAACTTCAGTTGGAAATAAAAAAGGAAGGTGTATGCCCAGTGGAAGCAAGGTCAAGTGACACAGGAGGAATTCAGAGATGATGCTTGCTGCTGTAGAGAGAAAATTCATGCAGCCAAAGCTCAAGTGGAGTTGCAGCTGGACAGAAATGTGAGGGACAATAAAAAGTTTTTTCAAATACATTAATGGCAAGAGGCAGTACAGAGATATCATTGGCCTGTTACAGGATGGGGAGGGTAACCTCATAAACAGGGACAGAGAGAAGTCAGAGGTATTTAATGCCTTCTTTGTCTCTGTCTTCAACATGGATTACGGACCAAGGGGGTCTCAGTATCCTGAGCTGGAGGATCATGACTCTGAGAATGATCAACTCCTGGTCAACCCTGAAATTGTGTGGGATCTGCTTCTCCAGATGGGTATCTACAAATCTGTGGGGCCTGATGGGATTCATCCCAGAGCTCTCAAAGAGCAAGCTGATGTCATTGCAAAACCTCTCTTGCTGATTTTTAAGTGGTCTTGGGGAATTTGGAGAGGTCCAGCTGACTGGAAGCTGGTGAATCTGATGCCTTAAGATCCATAGTATATCAATTTTTTAATACAGCTTTTAACACTTTATAATAGTGATAACTAATCAACCTTTGTGCAAAATTCTTGAAATATTGTTTAATGTTCTTTGTCAAGGATTTCTTTAATGGATAAAGATTTTAGCAGGAACATCTAGTTTGTGTAGAAGGTACCTAGAAAACTAACAGGCACATCGTTTGATATGATGCTAGTAAAAACTATTCTGAAGGCCCAGAAACCTTGAAATTATTCCAAGCAGGACAGAAGATGCTGATGAAAATGAAGGTGGGAGGAAGGAGGGGTCTTTACGACCTTTGAGGGCGGTGTGCCAGAGGGCATGTACAAGTTTGGGAAGGGGGGGTAATAAGATCATGTAATGTTAAATATTATAGTATAAAACTATAGCACCTTTGTAACTTGGTGTGTGTACTTTGGAAATGATTCCAACGCACCCAGCATGCTGTCGTAAATAAAGAATGCTTTACTTCCAATACTGAAAAGGGAGTGTTAGAGCATTCTTTCTGGCCCTTTTAGGCCATCAAACATTGTCCCAATTTTCAAGAAGGGCAAGAAGGAGGACCCCAGAAACTGATGGCTTGAGAGACTGCAAAAAACCAGGACTCCAAGCCAAGTTGGTATGGGGTAAGATAAAAAGCAAAGGTCCTTTAATGTTCAGGCCTAAGGCCCACAGGAATACATACTGACACGCTTGCACAAACCCTGATTTCCAAGGTTTTTTGTAATATTGTCCACCCAATCCTCTATTCACACATCTCTCAGTCCTGTCGTGTCCCACCTCCAGCACAAACCATCAGGAATTGAGTCTGAGTGAGAGTGGGACCCTCTTCATCCTCCTTCATCTTCCTCATAGCACGCAGGGATACTTGGAGGCCTTCCAGTGTTCTGGCTTCAGGGTCAGTGTGCTCATATTTATGTCTCATAGTACAGGCTTTGAGATATTATTCAGCCTTCTGAATAATACTCAGCCTTCAGCCTTACCTTGAAAAGAAGACTAAATAGCTAATGGAATTTGAGGCATTGATATGTGATAGGAGTTAGAATACATAAACATTGAACTTAAGCTGCTAGAAATACTAGTACACTAAAATCTGCATTTTCACTACAATTGCGATTACTTCTAAAATCTATAAAATTAAAAATCAAGAAATCAAAAACCCCTTAGGCATCAAAACTACAGGCCTGTCAGGACTGTCTGCAAAACTGCTTTGCCTGATCATCAACCTACTACTAGAGAAAGTAACTGCTGCTGCAAAAAAAGATCTAAAAGTCATGGTACTGGGACTCATAGATGTAATTTAAAGGATGTAACGTGTACATTCCAACGAAACACTATTGGGAATTTGACAGAAAGATAGCCAGTTTTGTAAAGGATGTGATCTGCCTAATTCTCTTCTTGGTTCAATGACTGCATACTAAAGTAAATATTATTAATTCAAAAAAATTAATAAAATAACCATCTCAATTTAGAGCTAAGGTGGCAGGCAGCTGGGCTGTTCCTCTGCCTGTATAGATAACTTATGCAGTTTAATAAGACTACCCTTCCTGTGTTTAATCTATGCATACTAATGCACACTGCCATTGGCATAGATAGCATTTCATTTCTATTTCCTCATTTATCATTCAAATTGTCTATGCTGGTGTAGGTACAGTGTTTATACAGCATGTTACACACTGTGCTGAATACAATTCTTCAGGACATATAGTACATGTACCTTCCATAGATACTTAGTGCTCAGAGACAAAAAAAACAATTTCTAACTCCAGGTGTTTTGTCCCCAGTTTTTGCTGCATTTGCTAAATATATTTCAAAATACTGGCAAAGCACTTGCATCCAGCTAAGCTGTGGCAAATATAATAACCTGCCCAACTAACCTGAATACCATATCCCTAATATAGTGTTAATTTAAAACAAACAAACAAAACTACCAAGAAAAAAATATCTCCAACAACAAAAAACCCCAAATGAAACGGAACAAATATTTGTGCTGGTTTAAAGGTAAACTGGCAGGAGAAACCAGAGAACCCAGCTCAAGAGAGATTGTAAGTCGGAGTTACAATTCAATAAAAATACTACAATATATGCAATGACACAGCATCATGAACATCTGAGAGTAGTTTTATGTGATTATCATGGGGATAATTCACATCTTAATCTTTTAATTTGGGATGCAGAGGATATAAGTGAACAGAAGTAATGCTTTGTTGTCTTCCAGAACAGAAAGTTACAGGCTACTTAACTGATTGACAACAACCTTCTATGCAGTATCTTTATGTAAAGGCAAAATGCAAATATATTAAAAGGTTAAGGGAAGGAAATACTTCTGGCATAGAAGGAAAGACTGAGAAATATCCTGACCTAATTTGAAGAAGCATTAAATGCCTGTAAGTATGAACATACTAGTTTGTTTAGAAAACTTACAAACCCCAAGATGCTTACATAAAATTCACCTAAAGAGAATGGTTTTTAATGGTTGAATACAATTTTCTGTTGGTGACAGCCACTTTGTAAACATTCTATAAATGCTGACAAGTAGATCTGAAAATTAGTCTTGCCTTCTTAGAACTCACACTTGAAAATGTTGCCCATTTTAAAAAAAATATTTAAAGTTCTGATTGTATTTGGGTGTGACAGGATGTAGTTGCTTTCCTATCACTGTAGGATCCTGATTAATATCCTGATCTGGTTTTATTGTGTATGAAAAAAGCATAAATTTGTATTTAATAATGGGTACCTTAGGAAAGCTATTTGCAAAATGGTGTATTGGGAGAAGATGAAGACCTCTGAAAGCAGAGGTGCCACAAGAGGGTGCACTTTCTGTGATTTTCATATCTACTAAATTTGTACAGTTCTGGTAAGTTAATTGGTCTGAGAGGGTCTCTGAAATTTGAGGGTGTTAAGAAGCAGACAGACATGCCTATCTCTTGCATTTGCCTCTGTGTCATCAACTTATACCCAGGCCCTCAGAACAAACAGGCTTTGAATTGAGAACAAGCTGTAGTGCACAACAGCAAACTAAAACTGGTAACTGCCTGGTATTCTCTCTTCAGGTCACAAACAAACAGGAAAAGACCACTTCTGTGTGGTTGTGTTAATGCCTACAATCCCAATTTTGTGCCTAAAAATGCCCACTTTCAGTCAGATAATGCCCATTTATTGTACTGACCTAAGCATAGTAGTTTGTCTAGTAAACCAAAAAGCCCTAATTATTTTTATAGTAAGAACCAAGACAAACATTTTTTAACTAGTTATCCGGGTAAAAATGATGCTAAAGATGCTTAGAAACATGATTTTGCTCCTAGAGTTCATCCATCATCCTAGGAATAAAAAAACTTGCATGACACACTAAAAGTAATCCATGTCTGACAGCAAATGGGGATGTCTCCATTCAGACAAGACTCAAATCTTTCTCTCAGAAACTATCTGAAATTTCATTAAGTTAAGCTAAAAGGGCTCCTCTTGTGTAACATGACAGAAATTACTTTTTAAAAACTACTTTGACAATAAAAAAGGATTTAACCTTAAATTCTGTGAGTTAGGTGACTGATTGGATATTTGGAATTTTCTGATCACAAAAAAGATGTGAAAAATCTATGTTAGCAATAGTTTGATCTAAAACTTTAAAGCAGTTGTATGGACATGTGCTGAAGTGGAATACTAAAGTTCACCTGCAAAAGAAAGTGAAGGAGAAGGTCCAACTGTGAAAGAGTAAGTTTTCTAAGAGAAGGAAATGTCTATCAATCTTGCATTCAGTACCTTAGATCACTGGTTGATTCACACTCAAATTCAATGTGTACGCTTTGCACATGAACAAAGCAAGTTTGCAGCCAGAATGATGCCACTTATACTTTATTTTTAAGGCTTTCCATGCAATTTTATTTTGTATATTGTGTTGCCTCCACCACCTTTTCTTAGATTTTTCAGCTTGGTGTTCAGTGCAAAAGAGATCACAAAAGTTCTTATGAAGTCATCAGTGCTCTGGTGGGGTCAGCAAGGACACAAACACAGAAGCTACAACTTGTTGAAAATCTGGCAGTGAGACAGCGGTAGTGTCAGGTACAGAACTTCATTATGCATATATCTGCCTCTTCTAGAAAAATATAATATTTCTAACAGAGCTGTAAATTATTTGATCTCATAATATCAGATGTGCCCATCTCCATGGCTGACAGAGTAAATATTAAAACTAAGAAAATAAATTTTTCTGTGTGACCCTTGGCAGGATTCCCAAAAACAGGCTCTTACTAAAATGGGAGCTTTAACTTTATACAGTGAAGGGTTTAAAAAGTTGGAAGTTCTTGAAAATTACATCTTACATGTCTTTTATAGAGCCATGATAAAAAAAAAAAGAGTAGTAAACCAACTCTTAGTATTGCAATCCATTTAAGTATAATGAAAAATAAGTTGGTTTGACTTTATTAATCAATTTAATAATTAAAATCCTCTTTCATAACCTTGATATATCCTCAAGGGAATTTCTATGTCATTCAGAAAATTACTCCACCAAAGAGGCCTCACGCTGAAGAATGGCGCTCTCGATCTCAAGCACTATTTCAGGGAGACGTTTCTCTAGACTGACAGTAATGAAGTTCTCTGGTGGACTAGGAGGCTCCAAAGCATCAAACTGAGACTGGAGAAGTTCAGGTGGCATAAAGTGACCTCTCCGTTTCTCCAGGCGGCCAGCAATGATGTCCATGGGCCCATCCAAATGAACGAAGAGGATCTTTAGTGCTGGGTTTTCTCCTGATTGATCTGGCTGCTTGCTTTCAACTGCAGATGCTCCATTAACTAATACACGCCTGTACATCTTCTTCAGAGCAGAACAGGCCAGAATCACATCTTGTCTAGATGAGTCTTCTCTATCAAAAAGAAAAAATGTGAAAACCTTTATATGTTCACATATATGGTATGGTATAACACAACGGCTTGTTAGTTCTGCTGAACAAGGTAGACAAGTCCTGGCTCCTCAAAGAGGACAGGCATGGAAATAGTGGCATTTTGACAGTGGTATTTGAGTAATTTTGACAGGATTTTGAAAGCAAATGTCCAATCTGGGTAAAGATGTGATTTGAAAATGAGGTCAGGCTAGCCAGCCTTCTGGTAAAATCTCAGTCTTAGGGACCTTGTTTATTAGCCACCATTCTTTCCTAAATTAAATTCCATTCCAGCACAAAGAAGTGTCAGGATAATTTCCTTAATTGCTGAGAACAGGAACTGACTATCCATACAAACCCCTATCCATAATCCATAAAATTACTGTACTAATCTGTCTTGAGGTACACTGTAGGGACTGAAATTCAGCGACCAGCAGAAAAAGAATTGACAAGCTTAAACAGTAAGCCTTGGTCAACAGAAGTTCAGAGAAATCCCATCACTAAGGACCAGACAAGGCCTGTTGATGGTCTACTATGAGATTAATCTGTCTCCTGCTGCAGGATAAGAAAAGACTTTGGAGATGAATGTTATCAGACCATGTTGAAACCCTTTATTTTCTTCCCCCCATGTAAGTCTCTGTTATAGAAATTATTAACCAATTGTGCAACCTAGCAGAAACCTGTGGAATTTCCTAGTTAACATATGTTACCATAACCTATTGCCCTTGTTAGCATGTCCTGCCTGCAAGACCCTTAAATTGCATGTCGTGTGTTCAATAAAGTATTCCAGTTCTTACTCCCCTATCTGGGATTGTTAGTTTTTGGACTCTTTAACAGTAAGTGGCTGAGCAATAGTACAGAGCACTGTTCTTTACATATGCAGGTATATTTTCAACAT
>JAOXXN010000477.1:309619-320754 GCA_026770055.1 Myrmophylax atrothorax
CTTTCCTTTCCTTTCCTTTCCTTTCCTTTCTTTGGAATTGCCTGTATTTCACATATCTATTAGAAAGTTTTTAACAAAGACCGGAACTTTAATAAAATTTATTAAGTTATTACTGAAACAGACCAGTCTACAAATTACTAACAGACCACAATGATTCCTGTAAGGTGCCCTGTGACTGAATACATATTTTGCTCTAATAGCAGTACGATTCTGTAAAAGTACTTGAATTTGCATGATTCTTCTCCATTTTTTTGCTCTTTAATTGTGAGGCAGGGAAAAATGCTTAATTCAGATGAGAGTTCTTAGGAGATCTGAATAAACAAACCCAAACCCACTAGTGATCACTTTGGCTCTGGAAACAGTATCACAATTGCTACTCCCATTCCCAGAATTGAACCATTAATTGCTCAGTAACAACAACCCTTCAGATTTTGCTAACAAGAGCAGAGGACTATCCCACCTGCAGTGCACACCTGACCACTTTTGTAACCAGATTATCACAATTTTATCCAGCTTGATTAGTACAAAGCAGAGAAAACAGGGTTCTTTATTTGACAGGGTTTGTTGGTAATACATATCTTGGCATTTTGGAAAAAGAAGTATCTTGAACTGGTGTGAGGTCATCTAATAGCTATTTTCTATCTGAGTATTTGCAGGAGGTCTTGCCAGGAGTTTTCTTTTACTCAATCTCAGTCTAAAAAACTGTGAGCATGCACTGACAGAGCTGTACAGGCAGCAGTGCACTCTGTAGATGCTGCTGAAGGGAGAAGAAAAAGATCTGCAGAAAACTAATTAAATTGAACAAACATGGGAGCCTATATGCAATGTGAAGAAGGCAGTTACATTCAGACTTACTGCTGGTGTGGTTCATGTGATTTGTGCAGATGTGGTTCATGTTAGTAATCAACTGAAGAGATGAGTGGATAAAACTCAACCAAACAGTTGACTTAACAGCATCACATTGTGTATGCTTTAGTATCCACTTCAGATGTGTTTAATTAAGTTGTAGATCCAGTTAAATACGTGGATACTTTATGTGTGAGTTGAATGCAGATTTCCCTTCCAATCTGTCCAATCACAGACAAAAATAAATATTTTTCTACTTACTATTTCTTTAATAACATGGAGGTGTTTCATGTTAGTCTTCGTAATATAATGATATATGTACATCTCAGGAAATTTATTCTGTTGCTTCTGTTTCTTTGAAGATCATTTGCTGTAGGTGGCATGGGTGCTTTCCCCTAGCATTTAAAATTATTTTTATTTCTAATGTTAGAATATATAATTTGATTCTGAAGCTCTGATGTTGTTATATGAGAGTGAGGGTTTTCTTTACGCCTCGTTATGCTGTGTGCTGAAGGAATTCTGCAACAATATGGTGCTCCTCCAGGCCCTAGGACTGTTAGCCCATGAACCTAGGAGGAGATGTGTGCTCCCTGTTCATCCCCCCCAGCCATGAGGTCCCTGCAAGCCCCAGTGAAGGACACACAGAGACCACCAACGAGGGAGAGAGGAAAAAAAGAGAGAGTTTATTCAGGGGGACAGGGTTATATGGACTTTGGAGGGATACAAACTCACCAATTAGGGACAAAAAGGAAATCTGGCTTTGGGCCAACAAGAGTAAGGAGATTTACATTCAATGGGAGAGGGTTTCAGGAAACATGAGGTCACTATCTTCCCCCAGCCCTCTGGCCTGGCAGGGTATTCTGGGAAGGAGAACAGTGACACTGCAATTTTCACATTAGGTACATTCATACCACATTAAAAACATCAGTTGATAAAGCATTCTCGGTGGCTGGTTGATTTTCTTCATCAGCCCATTTTTGGCAGGACATTCTCCGTACCTCATATTGTGAATCAATTGCCACAGTTATATAAAAAATCCTGTTTGATGTCATGAATTCCAGAATACATTCATATAGCTGAGATAGGATACAATGGAATGTAAATGTCTTCTGGTATTTTATTTATTGTATTTAATGATAGATGAAATTAAAATACAATGATGAAGGATGAACATTCAAGAATTAAAAGGGGAAAAACTTCAAGAATACCTACCAGAAAACCCATTAAGTACTTCTAAATCCCTAAAGCATTTTCCAGATCCTGTACTTTAAGTACTTTTAAAAATGGAATTTGGAATATTTTATAGATTTTGGGGAGTATTTTCAGTGTCTTTCTGAGACTCTCTGGGTTGACTAATTGACTGATAGAAAATTTATGGTATTCAGTAAAACTTCATCATCTACTTAAATTAGCTGCTTAATTTTAGAGAAGGATAACATGAAATATGAATAAAAGAATTCTACTTTCCTGTAGTTCTTTCTGTTTGCCTTTACTGCATCTACCTCCTTCCCAAGGATATTAGGAAATGCCTATTTTGTCCAGAATATTGCCAAATTCAAAGTAGAAAAAAACACATTCCCACAGTAATTTCTAATGGGGACTTATCACAGCATAATTGTGAACTACTGTAAAAGAGTACAGGCCTGTTAAAGCTTGCCAGGGACATTCATCATCATGGACATCTGCTTTGTATAAAAGTGAGGGCTTAGATACACTGGGCAATCTGAACTTCCTGAATCCTAAGGGGAGAAAGACTGTTCTTCAAGCAGCTAAGGCCCAAATTTTTGTAGGTGTTTAGGGGTTCAAATTAAATTCTGAATATGTATTGACAGTGAATATGAGGTAGAGAGTGTTAATAACATGTATTCACTGTGAGGAGAGTAGCTGAAATAACCTACTGCAGTATTCTGTTGGCCGCAGTTAGTCCTCATTGAAGTAAATAATCATCATTATGGCTGTGTTGATCAAAACTGTACCAAAAATTTTTAGAATTGTTCTATGCAATGCAAAGTCAGTCAATACATTGTCTGAAGTCCATTTCTTTGGACTGTACAGTAGGTATTTGGCGTTTATGAGGAAAATTTAGTTCATAATGGTCCTCAGCACGCAACAGGATTTGCCAGTACTGAGAAGAAAATCTTCAGCTGATAGATCTGTCTAGTGTTTAGACACTGGGGATCAGTAAATCAAACTAAAGGTTTTATAGGTTTTAAACATCACATTAAATATTTCCACATAATATCTCATTTTTTCATATTGAAGTGCAGACTCTTAGGGTATAATATTCATGCATTAAAAACATGAGCATTATAAATAATTCTTATCTTTCCAGTTTGTGGTACAAAAATCTCAGGTAAGAGGAAGTGGGAGTGACTTTACTTTGTTGCTTCTAAATTATGTATCTATGTTCTCAGTTTGATTGTGAAGCTGAAGGAATGACAAAATTATCTGAGTCTAGCTTTAGGTAAAAGGAGAAGGCAATACTTTATACCAAACTATAACCTGAACATGTCCTAGCTCACTAATTTCTGCACAGGAAACATTTATCTAAAGGTTAAATACACATAACTCTAAACACAGAAGTAACTGTTAAATGATATAAATTTTTCTAGCAACAACAAAGGAAATACCACAGCTGTTTATGCAATGGCTGGTGACTCACTTTAAAAAATACTATAGATAAGAAGTGGAAGAATAGCTGGCTTTTTTGACATGGTTGTTCCTTAGATTTTGAAAACACCTTCATTTAAAAAAATTTTATCAGTGCAATCCAAAGTAAAACTTTCAATACCAGCTCCAGGTTTGCAAACTTAATTGTGTATAAGAAATCAAAATTTTTACCACATAAAAATTTCTCCATGTGACGTGACCAAAACCAGTGAATTAAATACTCCACAGAAGTGCTCAAAAAAATCAAAATCTGTCTGAAACACTGAGTTCATAAAATAGCATTTTACTTCTCTGCCATGTTGAGAGTGTAAAAAATTATGAAGATTACAGAGGCTTCAGCCCAGAATAACAAAAGTGATTCAAAAGTGATAGTGAGAGGTGAAGGCTTATGTCTGACTCTCAGAGCAGTCAGGAACCTTTTTGCCTGGGTGTGAAAGGCTGATGGCATAGGTAGGGCTCATGGGGAATGAACAGCTACTGCTTGTAGGCCACAGTCATGTGTAGTCTGGAGTAACTGCAACGATACTGCAGGGGCAGACTGGAAATAAAGAAGACCACAAAATTAAAGAAAGACTATTGTTCTTTTTTTCCAGTCCCTTCAAAAAGAAATCCAGCATAGCTAAAGAGGACAACCCGGAGAGAGCTATACTGTTTCTATTCCAGTCTATGTGAGAATAGAAGTTGATTCTCCAGGATTACTTTGTTACTTAGAAAGAGTCTGGCCTCCACTGGAAGTAGTGGTTTTGCAAAGATTTATTATTTTGTCATCTTATCTTGTATTTTTCTCTTAAGACCCAGGATGTAAAAGTTACATACCTATATTTCACCATTACTGACAGTAGCAACAGTATACATTGATGTAGAACCATTACTTTTGAAAGCACTCAAAGCATTAGTAAGATGTAGCCACCCACTGACTTTGGAAAGTGGCAGGGAGAATATATATCTTAAAATACTGCTTCTACAAGGAAGTGATAAGATTACTATTTCTGATCAGCTACTAATGAAGGCTTTTGAAGTATTGTTTTCTCTGCGTCTGATGTTTTCTTCCATTTAGTTAGTCCACAGCTCTTCCCTGGGTAGCCCAGGCCTCATTCTGCAATCACTTCTGTGCTCTTACACCACAGAACGTCTAATGTGCAAGGAAGTTCAACAACAAAGCTAATTGCAACTTCAAATCCTGTCTGTATTAGCTTTTACATAATTAAAAGGGCTGGATCAATGAAAATAACTGTCCTTACAGTAACTTGGAAAGGAATTAATGACAAAAACCAGAAGCTATAAAGAGACCTGTATCCGAAACTAAATGTTGTTGCATGTTATTGTTTAAAAATCATGGTGTTAATTACTTTAATAGCAGACTCTGGGTGGAGATTAGATACTGGCAAGATTAGCAAACTTGAAATACATGTTGCATATGATATACGTTTTTCCTGTACTACGTAATTTGCTCACAAAATGTACTAGGAACCTGACATAATATGCACAAGGCAGAAGTTTTATCTACTGTACTTTACTTAATTTATGCAAATCAGACATGGTGTAAAATCTGATTCCTCATGCAGATCCCAACGCTGAGGATCTGTCCTGGTTGGAAAAGTACTTCAGATAATATGAAGTTAGACAACTACCTCTGTAGACCAAGGATGTAAAATTCAAATTGTATGATGGGAGTATTAAAAATCAGAATAACCCTAGAGGAAGAAAAGGAATTACAAAAACAGCCCAAACTGGTCTAAGCACTTTGAGCTGCTTCAAAGTGCCTGTGCAGCAGCCATAGAAGCAGGATGTTACTGCAAGAGAATTCTGCCCATGAGCATCCAAATTCCACTCAGTAACAAGAATGGTAAAAAGGAACACACAAAAAAGGTTAGTGGTGGGAACTATTTCTCTCTGCACTCACTTAGCAAGGCTTTTGGGATGCCAAGAGCTCTTCAAAGCCTGGCTCTGAATATTTTTCTGGACTGGCCACCCAGAAACTGATGCTAATGTAGTTGTTGTATATTTTATGATGACTGTTAGTGTCACAGTAATGATCAAATTTACTCCTTCCTGCAATAATGAAGTTGAAAAAATGTGATTGTTTAGAGTAACATGAGACTGTATTTTGATTTGGAGTCTTACTAAACATTCAGTTAGATAAAATCTATAAAAAGAGGAACTGCTCAAGCTATAGGTAGGCAATATATCTTTTCTACAATTACCAACACTGCCAGCAAACATACATCTACCTACTTAAAAAATGAACTTTTTCGTTGGTCAGAGTGCATAGCTGTATTCAGTGTCTATGCACAAATATAGCTGTATTCAGTGTCTATGCACAAATACAGTCAGGAGAACAAAGTTCTGATCTTCATCTTGATCAGGGGATAGAGAGCACCTTTCTTTGGATTACTAAGTCCCTGGTGTGGGAATTTTTTAAATTCCATCATTGATTGAGGAAATATATGAATGTGGCAGCCACTATGCATTCAGCATGAGACAATCAGGTTCCTGTAGGTACTGAATTAACTGTAAACATCTGAAACAACCATCTGGTTGTGGCACATGCAAAACCTGTAAATCATTCAGTGGTGGTAGCTGCAGGGTTTCTCTGGGGCTGTTAACAAGCCTGAAGAGTATCTCAGGAATTGTGGGAAAGCAGCTCGAGACAACCAGTAGTGAAAGAAGCTTTTGGGAACAAACTTGGTTCTCAGAGGAGAAAGACTCCTTGGAAAGGCAGCATGGGAAATGGAGAGAATACACTGCCTTCTGTAGTTTTCCTGAAAATAGTATTAGAACAATGGGACTGGCTATATATTCTCTGAAAACAGGAGTGTACGAAAGAAATTTTTTGATTCCTACTGATAAGAAAATCTTGGTAAGTCCTAGGATGCATTGTACCATGATAATCATCTCACTGGCTTTGTATGCTCCAAACCAAAGGCTAGGGGCTGACATTTGCCTTCATGGTAATTGTCTTAGTGGAGTAAAATGAATGTAAAATTGGCTCCAGTAAGCAAATTTCAAGTGTGGTATTGTGCAATCCATTTTAACTCAGACAAATGCTGATAGGTGTTTGAGCTTCCAGATGGCATCTGCAGGAAATCTGCTGAGAAGTTTGTACAGTAAATTCAAACCATCATTCTTGCTGGAAGGGAGTATTGTAATGCTCTTTCCATACTTTGTTCTGAATCTTTGTAGAGATTGTTAAACTTCATAAGTGGAAGAAAACACCTACTTCTGACTCACCACTTCTCCCTGTATGAGCCATGGATGTGGCTCACAACTACATCCAAGGAATGTGAATGCCACAGCACTATCAGTGCCATGCAAGCTGTGATACAGCCCTACAAATTCCAGTAGGACTTTAAGTCTTTTTTAGTGGGGTCATTATGGCCAAATATATCACTGATAACCATGCAATTTTTAGAGGATTTGGAGTGACAGCTTGTTTAGCTTCCTTTGGAGTACAAACATGAAAATCCCAAGTCTTTTGGTACTGCTGTCAAATAATGTAGTATTTTACATATGTTGTTGCCTCCTCATTCACGTAACAAATATATGACAGTTTTGTACTATTTTTATAATGTGAAAGGAAATAGAAACCTTATCTGAATTCAAGTTTTAGCTTCTGACTCAACTCTGCCCTCAATGAACAGTACAATTTTTGCTATTTAAATATTTTTCTTTGTAATTTATGCATATTTTAAGAATCTTAGGGTTTGTTAGATACATGCATTAATATTTTATATAGACTTTTCAAGTTACTGATGTAATATTTAGATGTTGGAAATTATTTCAAGATGCAACCCCCTGCTTTTTTTTTGCTTTTTTTATATAAAATGATTTTTTAAAAATGATTACTTAAGATTGAAGCAAAAGCATCCCATAGATATGGGATTTGTTGTTTGTCTGGTTCCATATTTTGAATGCTGTCCAGTATGCCCAGCTCATCAATTAGCTCATTGCTAGATTCACCTTGGTGATAGATATATTTTACCATAATAGAATGTGTGTCTCAAATGCAATTTCATTGAAGATAACAAAATATAATAAAAATCTGGGGCCTCGGTATAAACAAGTTATTTGTCTTATGAACTGGATCCTTCAGAAGTCATCCAAACTTTCTGCTGTGTAACAGCATCTCTAGGATACTTAGGAAGCTAACTTTCCTATGGACTTTGTGAGCTTGACAGTGAAATGTAGGCTTTCCTGACTATAGGAAACTACTCTGTGAACTATTGGTTCATTGCTAGCTCAATACCTAGCTCAACTCACCTTCCGATCTTCAGGATATGTTCTGGAGAAGCATAATATCCAGACCATATGTCTTCAGCTGAAATATTTTAGAGTTGGAGTTCCTAATCCTATTGTATAAGGGAACTGGGTCAAATCTAAACTGTCCTAGACTTCATAAATTTTTTTTGAAGTCACTGTTTACTTATGGCACCATGATCTTTGAGCAACAGCTAATTGCTGTGTGTGCTGTGTTAGCTGGCTGTGAGACCCTCGCAAGGGGCCCCAGCCCAAGGTGATGGGTAGGTGTGGGCCTTGGGGAAGGAGGTTAGTGTGCCATATGCAGGGCACCCCTGTGGGGACAGTGAATTGTGTCTCTGATCTACTTAAGGTCTTTTTACAACCACAGCAGTTGTATTTAAGGATTAGACTTACTGAGTATTTGGGAAAAAAACTCAAACAACAACAAATGCCCTCCCTGCCATGTCCATATACTATAAACATTATATATTTTATATATATCTATTATGTGTTACAAGTATTAATTGAAAGAGCTAAAGTTCACTGAAGAGAAAATCCATGAGTATTGTATTCTGTAATTTGCTTGCATACAGAGACATCCAGAAGTCAAAGTACTACTCAAGCTCATGAGTGCTCCCTGCTGTCCCTAAATATAACTTTGCATTTGGCAGCAATTCCTAGGTAAATAGGAAGTATAGGCCACTGGCCCTTAGGCCATCCACATGCAATCATTCCAAAGCAAATCCATTCAGTGACCAATTTGATGAACAAGGAATATGAGTGTAGCTACTGACTTGAGTGGTGACAATTCTCAGATTGATGAACATAAAATGCATTTCAAGCACTGCGTACCTACCACCCAACCAGTTCGTGCAGCCATGATTACCTGGTATTGAGATATTCCATCAGATCTTCCAAGCTCTGCAGTAAGTACTTGGATAGACTGCTCTACAACATGCTGTGGTGTTGGCAGCAATAGCAATAGCTGTTAACCTTTCACTGAGTCAGAACTGGATAGGTGTTCAATTGGTGTATTCTATATATACTCCATCAGCTCAGCATTCTCTGACACCTGAATTAAATTTATCTATGTGTTGCTTTCTGTTTTCTAATATTTGCCAGACTATTTAATGCCAGTTTCCTGAAATTCCTGACCTTTAAGGTGATCTTTCCAAATGCTAGCTGCATAAAGACTGTTTGGCCGCCAAGATATGGCAAAAAAGGGTTCACTCAGTCAAGCATGGATGTTGAAATAAGCTTGTGGGTTTCTTTTTCTGTATAATTTGCAAAGGTAGGAGACATTTAAGAGCCTTCTATTTGTAAAGGAAAAGAAAAAAAAAAACCTAGAATGCTTTTTGAATAAGGAGGGGATGGGAGTCCTAATATCTGATGCAAGATCCATCTGATGGATTTACATCCTGATGTTCCAACTGGGCAGAGTGTTTGCTTTCATTGTTTGTTTGTTCATTTGGTGCTTGCTTTTTTTTTTTTTTTTTCCCTCCCTAAAGGGTGGAGTATTTGGTTTCGAGTGTTTCATTTATCTGGTGACATCCTGTTAGACTGCTGCCACATTTTCTGCTAGTAGTGACTATGGTTGCAGTAACTGAAGCATAGAAATCTGTTGCTTTTTCTTGTAGAGTTCTCAGGAACTTCAAGTCAACACGGAATGGGGTATTAAAGAAGCAAATAAAGTGACAAAAAGACATGAGTGACCTGTCTTTAAAACAGGCAAGTAAAGTTCTTCTGAGCTGTGCTCCTGCAGCTGCAGATTTCACAGTGTAGTCATCACTATTACTGTAACTCTGAGAACTCCTAGGAAGCTTATTCCTCTCCATGTGGTCCTGACTGTAAAGCAAAAAGAAAACCCCTCAGACAGTAGTAGACTTTCACCTGCTCCCTAAATCTTCATCAGTGGCTCAGCTTCCTCTGACAGTCCCCCTTCTGTATGGGGAAAGGTGTGCTTCAGAGACTGAAGGGAAAGCTAAAATCTATGGCAAAGAAAGAAAAGATTCCTCCTCCACCAGAAGTAGCCAAATCTGTGACACCTGAGAGTCAATCCACACATAGGCTGAAATCCTGCTACTGAGTTCCCATGTTGCAAGATTGTAGCACAAAAGGTGATATTTTATTATTAATGAGTGTCCACAGCTGGTGCCCCAGCTGATAAAGACCTTTTCCCATGCCTTGTGGGTTGACTCTGGCTGTTCAGGTGAATAATCTGTTTTAAATACTCACTGGTTTGCTTCACTATTCACTATGCAATTGTGAGCATTTATAATTTCTGAGAAGCCTAATAGGTTTTCCTTTATGTTCCATATTAAAGGACTTTGCATATTTATTAGATGATGGTAGTTGGCTTTATGTACTTCTCATTTGTTTGTGGTTGCCTGCTTTCCCTGCTGTTAGCAGTCCAACAGAAAGCCAAAGGAAGAGTTTACAAGAGTAGCAGCATTTAGGCTTTCACATGAGATTTTCAAAAGAAAATTCACACAGAACTGTTTTCAAAATACGGATGTTCACAAATAATCACGGACAACTAGACAAAATAACTGAAATACACGTTCTGTGTGGGTGTCAGTGCTTCTTTTCTCTTTGTAAACTTCCAGTCCCATTTTGCACTAGCCGTTTTTCATTTCACACTGCAAAGGGAAGGGCTCCTTTTCTAACATGATGCTGATCCCTGTTTCAAGGCTGGTTAATTTTGGTGCTTGCTTCCTTCAAGGTTTTGCACTCATGTATATAGCTTTCTGTGATGGAGAACATAACAATGAAGGCACGCGACGCTGTATTTTCTCCCCACTTAAACCCTAAATGGGGTGAGACTGCTGTTCCCTAATAGGCCATTTTTTGCCCTGAGGGAACAAGTTTCCAAGGCTTGTGCTCTTACATTAAGTTGCATTATGTTTTCCTCTTTACCATTACAGAGCACTCACCTCTAGTGAGGTTTTTTGTTTTATATACCTATACACATGTATTTCACAGGGTTCTCCTTCTGCCTCGGGCTGTGTTGGGATATCCTGGAGACTCACTATTGGCGGGCAGGCAGCATGGGGACTCCACTCCTCGCCGGCAGCCTGGAGGTTGTCCTCCTTTTGCGGGGCACTAGGCATTCCCACGGGAGTACCAGTCGCTTAGGTGCACTCAAAACCAGGCGCAGCACGCCCCTGGCAGGGAAGGCAAACAATCGCGCTGAGCGTTTCCCTCCCGGCGCTGCCAGCCCCACAGTGCGGAGCCCCTCAGGGCGCCCAGCCGGGGACGGTGGGGCGGAGAAGCGGGAGGAGCAGGTGAGGGCGGAGAGGTGCCCCTGCGGGCCGGGCCGGGCCGTGCCATGCCATGCCGGAGGCGGGCGCAGGAGGAGGCTGAGGCCGGCCAGCCGAGCG
>JAOXXN010000477.1:330348-341938 GCA_026770055.1 Myrmophylax atrothorax
GAAGAAGTAAACAAATCTGAATTTAAGACATGTTTTGCTCCTTGCAAACGTGTTATCTCATAATGATATTTTCCCCATGGCAACTCTCTTTGGAATAGAATTGTACTTAAAAAACCCCTCAAACCAAAATGATTTGCATCTGGCCATTTTTTGTCCTGGTGTTGTAATACATAAGCTTACTATAAAAGGGCACACATTGCAAAGATGGCTTTGTGTATTTCTGACAACATGGTATGAAACCTTTTTCGTGCTGTTCATATATATGACCACTTTTCCTGGTCTTTCACTGAACTGTTAGAGAAGCAGAAAAGAAATGGGCTTACAAAATGAAAACAAAACCACAATCTCCTTACCCTGCAAACCAAACAGTAGCAGAAGAATTTAGAACAGGAATTAATAATTTATTAAATAGAAATAAGGTCAAATCGTGTGGAAATCAATGCACAAAGTTCAGACTGTAATAGTATCTTTGTGTTGTTATCAAGCACATAGTCAAACATTTTTGTCTCTAAAACATAGTGTCTACATGTAAATTACCTTTTGGGAATTTTAGCTCGACCTTCCCATCTGCCAGGTGATACCTGGGAACTAGTCAGCAACAATGGTAACTGGGAGACTGTACTTTTGTCAGGCAATGCCCTAGGAGATTGCTAGCATGAGTGGTGGATTTAAACCCCAAAATGCTGGGAGGGTTTTAGTAGTTTTACTATAGATGCAATCTTTGTTTTCAAAAAGAAAAAGGAAGAAAAAGAAGGTTTTGTGAATGACTAAAGAGGTATTTTATAGTTTGATACTAAAACATGTGAAATTGTAGGTCTCTTCATGGTACTGTCCTTGTAAGTGGAAAATGTAAAGTGTTGGGAGTGAGGAGGATCTTAAACAACTGATGACAGTTAAACCAGCAGTAACACTGGTTTTAGCAGTTGGCATTTTGCCAGCACGAACCAAGACAGGTGCTTACAAAACAACTGTGTTTAGAATCTGTAGCTGTAATCTTGGATTTGTACCTGTGATCTGTTCTGGGATGGCAGATTGTTGATTTTTCTTCCTTTGTTTGTTTGTGTGTTTGTTTGTTTGTTTGAATGCTCTTAGCAACAGAGTCTAATGCAAAACCACTCTGCACAACTTCAGTTAGCAGTGTTCTTTTGTTTTTGTTTTTATGGACACAAACTTCTAGCCCCATAGTGGAGTGAGAAATGAGATGTGGGGATCTATTCCTTTGAACAGGAATTGCAGAAATGCAGATGAGATTCTCTATGGGGTGCTATGCAGGCCACAGAGATGCTACAGAACATACTTCTAATCCTCCTGTTTCTTAGGCTTTTCAGAATAAAGAACAGCTGATCCTTCCAATTCACTCTATTAATTTAAAATTGAGTAACAAAGATGAATACTGCACAGTTAGTGATGGTTGCTCGTGTGTTAGCTGGGGGCACAAGTTAAACTCTGAAGCTATACAGTGCCAGCCTGAACTTAGAGACTTTAAAGGTTTCATCTTGAGACATTCAATATGCCAGTCAGTGGAGTGCACCACACACATTAACCCCACTTGCTCCTGCTCTCTGGATTTTCTTTAGCTCCATCCTGGGAAAGGGAAGGAAATAGAGAGGCTCTTACAGATGATACCATGAGTGATTCAGAGTGCAGATTCAGCTGTTCACATAAAATGACTCCAGCAGCTCACTATGCTCCTGCTGTTTGCTAGGTGTGGATCTGGGAGGCTTTCTGTTTTGACTGGAGAATCCATTCACATTGCCAGGATTTCCTGATTAGTTTTCTCATAAGGTCTGGCAGTTGGTACGTAACAACCACCAAAATGGTGAAGACCTGGGCAGGAGTTGTCAGTCCCCAAACCAAACTGTGCTGCTGGATCATGGGCGTTAAAGCTAGAAGAGTGGCACATCTAAGTGTTAAATGAATAATCTACACAGTTTCAGGACAGTGTGTTCAGGACAGTTCTGGTTATTTTGTCTGTGTGGATTACATGCACCAAATAAGTAGCAATTTTCATCCTCTAGTTTTCTGAGAATCAGAGTCTGGTTTGTATCTTGCCCAGAAGAGTTTAAGTTGTAATTTGAGTGAAAACACAATAAGAGAATGCTTAATTCATAGTGTGGTGATGAGACCTCACAACGTAATTAATGCAGTTGGTCTGAGTTTTAACTTAAGGGGAGAAAAGTGCTGCTATAGGAAAGAAATTCCAGAAGTGGGATGCTGATAGATGTGGGAAAGAGAACAAGACTCCCGTTGTGTAGAGAGTTCAGTGGTTATGTCATGCAGTGCAAAGATAGCAGTATTGACTACAACTTTCCAGCAT
This sequence comes from Myrmophylax atrothorax, assembly GCA_026770055.1. Taxonomy (NCBI): domain Eukaryota; kingdom Metazoa; phylum Chordata; class Aves; order Passeriformes; family Thamnophilidae; genus Myrmophylax; species Myrmophylax atrothorax. The sequence continues at coordinate 332,666 of JAOXXN010000477.1, forward strand.
TTGTACATGTTGTTTTGTTTTATTCTGTTTTGCAGAAACTCTTTCCAGTGAAAGAACACATAGTTCTTAAATGTACATTCACAACCACTGAGGTAACTTTTACTACTCTAATATGTTCCTCTCCTTGTTTTATATTTCACATTTGGTTTAAGGTGTCAACGGATGAGCTGTTTCAATTAGGTTTGTGTAAATAACTTGATGTCTTCCTGCTCTGTTAGAGGCTTGTGCAGCTTGTGAATGTAGCAAGAGCTACAGGGGATTGGTCTTGATTGGCGCAGAAGGGGAAGTAGGAATTGTCATTCTTCTCTGCTGCCCCGGTGGTTTTGACTGCTACTCCTACTTTTCAGCAACTCTTGGTTTACTGCCTGCTTCATCATGGATTCAAATATCAATACCATGCCTAAAACCAGGCTCCCTTTGGACTTAACTTGTCCTTTGCATCTCTTTTTCATTAGCCTTTTCTTCAGTTCACCAGACAGTTTTAAGTTCTTTTTATAGAGATTCTATTCATGCTACTTAAAAATTATGATTTCTACTTTTTCTTTTGAAGTGGAGCAATACACTGTCTTGGAAACAGAAACCTAGATTGGTTTATAAACATAATTCCTTGGTTTCTTGACTCCTGTAATTATTTCACAGACACTGTTCTGCAATTGTTATAGATTCTGCAAATCATTACTTACTTTTGTCCCATTGATGTTTTTCCCCCCAGGGTACTTTTTTTGCTCATCATTTTGATGGCAATGATCTGAAGCTAGTCCTTAAATAGTGATTACTAGAAGTTTCATGCCATATTTTGAAACAGGTTTGTTTTTTCTGCTTTTGTTGTTTGCTTGGTTTATTTTAGTAATCTTGTGGAATTTACTGGCTCAGTAAATTATCTTGACTCAGCTGTTGTATATTGTTCTTCTAATGTACTCCCTGCAAATGCTAATGTGTATATTTATATGTTTGTTTACATTCTTTTGCTTACTTGTAATGGTCCATATAGTTGTAAGGATTTTACAATATCCTAATCAGTTGTATGTCTTTTGTTACAATTTGTAAGAGTCAGATTTTGTAACAACCAGGTTGTACCTTAAAATCTTCAATTTCTACATCTTCCTGGTCATTAGCTACATTATTCTTACCAGTTGGATTTGTGTGAATTTATTTTAATTGATTTTAAAATCAGAAAAATCTTTATTTTCATGGTCTGCTAGGCTTACCCCTCTTAACTCAAATTACAATTTTTTTCTGTCTTTTCCAAGGTCTTAATGATATTTATTTATTTATAAATTGAGATCTAGCACTTTCAGTTTTTATAGTATGTATTTTTGCCATTTTTTATATTGCAGTATTATGTGAAACCTTGGATAATATTGGGGTGGTTCAGGTATAGTGGAAATGTTTCTGTGTCCTGCAGGTGCTTGCATGTAGCATGAGGAAACAAATAATTTTTGAAAACTAAGTCTCCCTTTCTCCCTCGATGAATTTCTTGTTAAAATTGAGCACCACTAAAACATTCCTCAGTATGAATATTCATATATTTTAATTTTTTGTGAGTTTGTGTGCTAGAATTTATTTACATATCCTATCTAAACAGGATGTTTAAACTAGGTACAAGAAATCGTACATAGATTTGTGTTATTAGGTGGTCAGTAATTCAGTGGGTAACTAGTGTACTGTAAAAACAAACTGAACAATTTTTTATTCACCACTCTAACAATCTGTCTTTTCACAGTTCTTTTTTATTCTGTGAATGCACTTCTTGCTTTGTGATCAGAACTATCACTGTAATCCAAAAAATAAGAAAGTTTATTTTCTTCTGAGTTTTCCCATATATGGTCTGCATTCTGAGGATAGAAGAAATTTTATTGCATTTGATTTGTTTCCATTAACTTCCTTTTAAAAGCTTTGTATTTTAATGGTTAGAAAATTGAAGGGAAAATGCAGATGTTGATTTAGTCGCCTTTCACTTCTTTCTTCTTCCCCCTACCATTAACAGGAGGAGCTTTTGGTTATTTTGAGGGCACTGATTTCTAATAAAGATTTTGATGCCTTGCTTCTGCTTAGACAAATAGCACTGTGGTGGCACTCCCAGAAGGATGAATGTATACCAGATGTTGGCAGGTATGGCCCAAAAAGTAACACATTCTTCCTGATGTCCAAGCAGGTTGCCAGTTATGCTGATGCTGTCCTTGCTCCTTCCCTGCCTCAAACAGACCTCTTTAGCTGTGTTGCTGCCTGTCTCAGTAATACTAGTATAATTTTTACCAACCTTTTTCTCTATGAATCAAATCTCTTTGCTTTCACATTTGGCCACAGAGGTAATCTATTGAGCAAATGAATTTCTTTGATCTGTTCACTACATCGAAGTGGTTTTTTCACCCCTTCTCCTAGTTTCTGCTTTTTTAAGGAACAAGCAGGTAGGCCCAGTGACATGTAAATTCATTTTGAAATTTCTAATTTGCTGACTTTGTAGTACTCAGAGAAGAAGAGCTGGTGATCTTGGTGAACCTGCAGAACTGGTTTGTGCCCTGCATAATGTTTGGCACTTCTCTGAGAGATGCAGAAGAAATTGCATTTTCTAACCTTCCTCTGCCTTCTCTGTCTCCAGAGGATTCAGTGCTTATGCAGTAACCAAAACATTTGCTGGAGGAGGATTCTAAGTGTTTTATTCTGCAGACTGAATGATGAAGCAAGATTATGAATCTATGGGGAAGCCAATTTAATGAATTCTGTTTTCCTATTGTGTCCATACAAATTTGAAATTGCTTTGTAATTAAAATTGAATCTGCTTCTACAGAATATTGTTTTTCTCATTTTGAGCTGTTTAGCCTTTACCAAGCATTCCTGAAATAAATGAGCTAAATGTATGCTTAAGAAAGGAGGCAAATAAAAGGGAAAGTACTGTCCTCCCAAAGGTGCAGTGGGATTCCTGTAGCAGTATTTCTTTGTGGAAATACCATGAGTTGAGTTGTCTTGCTGAGAGAGAGGTTTCTGATTTATGAATGAGATAATTGTATGTTTCTGTTCAAAGTAAACATAATTTTGACCCAAATTCATGAATGCAAGGTATTTTATGCACTCACTGGAGTAAACAAAACACAGAGCTGTTTCGGGCACTTAGTCAATGGTTAATGTTATGCCTGCTTTTGCACATCTTTCTTTTAAATCAGAGATCAGAACGAACTCCAGCACTTGAGGGGATGTGGGGAAGATTTTAGACACTGGAGAAAAGCAAGTCTGTAAAGCCTTAATGATTGCTCCTTCATCTATGCAGATTTGCTTTAACAGATGCCATATCTGCTGTAATATTGATGACATCCTTCACCTTATTAGTGGCCCAAACATAACAGAGCATATACTGCTAGTCAAATTTTGTTCTTTATGTAGGAGACCACAAACAGTAAAGACTGCATATAAGGGTATGAACTATGGCTATAGATTTGGCCTGTAAAATGCTTTCTGTTAAGTCAATGAGAAGTGTTTAAAACTCTGATTTTGTGCACTTGGCACTTCCCACAGCTTAGCTGGCATGATGAATTTTAGTAAGCAAATTCTGGAACAGTTCACTGACAGTGAGGCAATTAATAAAATGTTGCGAGAGATAATGGCAAAGTTGTATGTTAAGTGACTGCCTTTATCCTCAAACGAGGATGAGAGTGCGTAGAGGTCTCAAAGGACCAAAGGAAAGTCTTTCTTCCTCCAGACCTTGTCCCTGGTCTCCTGGGTCAGGGATTCCTGAGGGCTGATGAAACAAGGAAGGCATTCGGTATCTCTGCTTTCTCTATAGTCTCTGCTGCAATGGTGTCTGTTCATACTGAAGCAGAATCATACTTTCCTTTTTGTTGTTGATGTATTCAATAAAACCCTTCCTGTTATCCTTGACATCCTTGTCCAGATTCATTCCCAATGGGCTTTGGCTTTCTTTTTGCATTTCTGCATACTCTGATAACATCTCTATATTCATCCCAGGTGGCCTGTGTCTGTTTTTACCTTCTGCATATCTCCTGCTTATCTCTGAATTTTGACAGGAATGCCTCGCTTCTTCATGCGGTTCTCCTGCTCTTTTGCTTTATGTCTTGCTCATCAGGATGTGCTGGTCCTGAATGAAGTAATCCTTGAATATTGGCTCTCTAGGACTCCCCCTTCCCTGTAGGGCATGTTCCCGTGAGATTCTTCCCAGAAAGTACCTGAAGAGACTGAAGTTATCTGTCCTGAATCCAGGCTTGTGATTTTTCTCATTGCCCTATTTTCTCCTCACATAATACAGAGCTCCATGATCTTATGATCATTGTAAGCAAGGCTGCCCCCAACTCTCACATCTGCAACCAGACCTTCCATTTCAGTTAGTATGAGGTCCAGCAGCACATCTTCTCTTGTTGATTCTTCCATCTTGGTTGGCTCTATGTAGCAGAAAGTTGTCAATGCTTTCCAAGCACCTCTTGAATTGTTAGTGCTTTGCAGTGTTTTTCCTCCAACAGGTATTAGGGTGGCTGAGCCCCTGTCATGAGAGCCAGGGACTGTGACTGCAGTAAGGGATATGCTGAAGCAGTAGACCAGGGAAAAGATCTTTGCATCATTATTTGGAAAGATAGCAGTGGAGCAGAGGGGTATTTGGCAGGCTAGAGGATATGATATTGGGATAAAGTAGTCATAAATGATGGTAGAGAAATAATATCTTGTTTTATTGTACCCTTGTCTACTTAGGGGTTAGGGTGAATGTTGATTATTTGTAATAAGAACATGATTTTAGGAAAAAAAGTAGATGAGTGTTATGAGAGCATGAGCTTTGTCATACTTTAACTGAGCAAGCAAGAGGTTTTTAAAAGCTTTCCTTGACAGGCCAAGGATGCATTGGCTGTGAAGCTAGTTTTGTATTAGGTGTGCTTCCAAGAAGGTCATAAATCTCTGGACACTTAGCAGTCGAACCCCATTTTTAATTAATAAATTGTATTTTAATACTTCTTTGTTTTGAATTTGGCATGGAGAATCCTGAACAATTGCTAGTGTCCCATTGTGTACTGGCAGGGTCACAGTCTTCTGGATGATACCATCTAGATTTACGCTTGCCCTGTTTTGGCATTGTCCATAATGTTATCTACAGATTAGAAAGGTGAGTCTCAACTCTACTGAGCACTCAATTTCTACAAAATTGCTTTGCTTTTATACAACAAATTGTATGTACTCTGACCCTGAGAGGTACGATTTTCAATATGATAAACAGCTTTTAATACTTAAAAGATGATTACACTTTTTAACAGTAAAAAATGTCTGGCATCTCTAACTTCAAAGTTTTAATGTGAAAAATTCTGAGGTTTTAATTAATTGTTAGGCAACATTGGATAGGGGGAAAGTGCTGGTGAGCTGCTCATTGACTTCCAGTGTAGCTTGCTGCTTTGGAGAAAAAAGTTGAGGTACTAGGGAAAATGAAAGTCCATTTAGGAAAAAAAAAAGTAAATGTTTCTGTTGATTTGTATCACGTATTTGATTAGCTGAAGTTGAATTAGACTAGATTAGTTTACTAAACTAGAATAGCTAAAATTAGACTCGATAACAGGCTTTCAGCATGAGGAAATCAGCTTACATGTTAGTGCTGAAAGACAGCAATATAGGGAATATCTGTCAGAAAATTACTAAGTTTAAGAACTTAAATAATGAACATTTCACAGTTAGCATGTAAAAGATTGTTTAATGTGATTAAAGATTGTGTGGTGAAGAACACCACCTCACTGTGACAGTTCTGAGTTCCTGACCGAAAATGTGAAGGAGAACTGGTTGCATGCTTTCTTCATTATTTATGAACTAGTGAGGGATTTTATGTGTAAGGTTTAAACTTAATTAATTAATTAATTAATTAATTATCCCCCGCAGTTATGGAAGTGTTTTTCTTATTTGCAACAGGTTTTTCTTCAACTTCATTGGCTAATCAGAAGTGAATGCAAGTGTACATAGTGCTCTCCTTACTGCTGATACGAGAGATGCAGGAGTGGCATAGTAAATACATGTACCTTTCATTGCACGTATACGTTACTGTACTTAAAATGGTTGCTTTATCAGTTATAAACTGGGCTGTATGACAGATGACGTGTTCATTAATAGCATGTAATTAATTGGATGGATCTATGCTTGTCCGACTCCTGGCAGAGTGGATTTGGAGCAAAGTCAGAAGTTACATGTACTTCTTCATTGCTAATCTATGTTACTGTGGGAATAGGGTTATAATTTGCATCAGCATTAGTCAAAATTGTACCATGAATAATAAGCAAAGCTGACACAATTTTTTGAATTTTAGGTTAAGGTGAGTACTTCTCTTTGTGTAACCAGTTAGTGACATCAGCTAGAAGCAAATTTTCAATGCATGACATCATTCAGGAAATGGATCAGTTTCAGGTGCAAAGCACTTCAAAAGCTCAGGCTGGGAAACAGACAGAAGTTTGTGTCTTAGGGTTCTACTATGGCAAAATGTTTAGCTCTGTTTAGTCTTCTGGTTTACATTAAGGTGAGTGAAACCAACTGAGTGATCTGAATGCAGTGAGTGGAAACATGGTTGATGATATATGGAGGGTACATGGGTTATACGAGTCACCTAGAAAGTTAATTTTATGCAACAATTCTGAACTCCTGTCAGGCCAAATAAATAATTTGTGTAAGGCTACGTAGTTCTCACAAAGACAGCCTTTTTCAAGTACTCAGAATGCTGAGGTCATTGGCTTTATGTACTATAATAATGCTGATTTTATGCCTGGTACAAACAAATAATGAACTGAAGTTTCTAGTAGTGATTTTGTTAGGCCAGTCTGTGATTCTAAGTTGCAGCCAAGGAAAAAGGGAAAGTTACAAACTATTTCATTGTCATAACAAACCACTAATGGATGTTTTACTTCATTTTGCCTGTACAATATTAAGGATTAAATAATTAATACCTAGTGGAATCTGAAATTTGAATTGTTTAATGGTACACTTTCCAAAATTACAATCCTTATAAAAGTTGACTACATTGTAATAGTCTTTCTTTATCCTGTATTTACAGCAATAGCTTTTCCTTGAATAATTACAGAGATTGCTCACCTCAGTGTCCTGTACAAACTTCAGAAACTGAGAACTGAGGAAGGAAGGCTTTTTTTTCCTCTTTAGCATTGTGAATGAAATTATAAGAAAAAGATACAAGCCCAGAAACATACATGAAAGTAGAACTGTACACAGTCCATATCTTCAACTCCCTTCCAAGCTATGGTTTAGTTTTAATTAGTAGACATTTATTTTGTTCACTTTTTAGTTGAATTCTGGTATCCATCCCACTGGAACAGAACACAAATGGAAATGTATTAACTCAGGCTTGATAATACTTAATTGCTTAAATAATTAGGTATGTGTACTCCATACAATGACATGGTTGAATTGGCTAACATTTTCAAGAATTATCAACTACAAACAACTAACTTAAAAGAATTAAATGTAAATATTATAATAGAATTGTTTATTTTGTGTGTCAGTAGTTTCCTGGCTGCTATTTTAAATCCAGTGGACTTGTGCAGTGGTTTTTAATGTACATAATGGCTGCAGTGCCAATTTGGCTTCAGGTTTTACTGATAAAAATAAGCTAGCAAAAATCCTGACTGGTTTGGAGCTGAATGTATCTGATGAGGGCTTTTGGTAAACATTTCCACCTTTGCAGTGCATCTTTGGGATGAATTCTGCCTTTAAAATAGTAAAATCTGCTTGTTACTGATTGCACAGTGCAGGCTAAGTCAGGGCTGAGAACTGCTAGGTTTGTGTACTGACTATGCTGCTGTACTGCTGTACTACTTTCCGTTCCTGGGCACTCCTGCCCATGGCCTGTAAAACAGAGTGAATTATTATTTTAATGAGAATTTGCAAGGCTGCATGATGTTTTTAAAGATTGTTGGACCTAGGAGGAGTCAAATATAAAGCTCTAAAGTATTCTCATTTACTGAAATAGATTTTTTCAGCCTAGGTAATTTTCTTTAGAGAAGGGTCAAAAAAATGTGTCAGTCCTATTTTTGTATTATTTTCTTTTATCACAACAAAGTGATGTTTGAAAGCACTTTGAAGGAATGAGATAGTATCAGATTGGAAATTCCTTTTAACAATAAATAATATTCTGAGAATAGTACATCAGTGTGAAGCTACAAGTCTTACTCTGCCTGTGAGCTAGAAAGAATAAAGACCACTAAGAATACAGATTTTTGTAATTATTTTAAAAGCACATACTTAGCTTCTTCCATTTTAGTTGCATAAGCCTAATATACCTTGTATGAAACAGCTTGTAAAGTGTATTTAAGTGGGAGTCTCTAAACACATACATTTCAGTTAAAGAGAGAGAAATTTTGGGCCATGCAATCTCACATGAAATATAATTTATAGAAAGGATTATTATGAAGGTTTTCCTGATTCCTGCTGGGTGCTTCAATGCTATATAACAATACTACAGGTTGAATTACTGATCACAAAAGATGTCTTTGTATTAGCAAGGGGGTTTAGGGAAATGAGATTCAGTGCAATTTATTACTTGGCTATAAAAACATTTATCTACTTATTTGTGCATTTCAATTTATTTATTTGTTTATTTTAAAGAAGCCATATGGGTCTGAGGGGAGAAAAGCAGCAGCAGTATATGTCGGGGGTTGTGATGGCCAAGAAAGCAAAAGTAGATCCAAGACACAGCAGTATTTACAGCCAGCACCAAGCCTTTATTCTGAGAGAGAGCCCTCTTTCTGCATCACAGCTTTCTCTTTATGTCTTTAATAAAATATTAAGTCTATTCACAATTGTTTATTCAGTTCCTTCAAGCATAGATACAAACATGTCACAAGGCTACAAGGTCTGCGCATACTGCTAGTGCTACACATCCTGTTCTACTGTGGATACATCTTCTAACTTGCTTATCTGTTACTTCACCTGCATGTCTTTCTCTGTTTCAAGGGTACACTTTAACATGCTCAGGATTGATTGTTTCAGGAATCAGGAGGTCTGCAGACATGCTGTCAACCCCTGTGGCCCCATCAAGTATATGCATTGCTTGTGGACAATTTTTGATTTTTAGTGGAACTCAACATACTTTAGGGAAGAAATACTTCAGCAAGCAGTGTTACACAGTATTACCCACATTGTAGTGTATGTAGTTCTACACTAAGATGTGTCTCAGCCATATGTGTAAATGTCTTAGTTTGAGGGGAAAAATCCAAATTGTTTACCCACAAACGGGGGAGGAGAATTCCTCCACAATAATCACACCACCCTTTATCAAATTTAAGAAAGGGAACT
>JAOXXN010000477.1:342038-359991 GCA_026770055.1 Myrmophylax atrothorax
TGGCTGAGTTTGATCCCCTGTCCATCCTGTATGTGTCATGTGATCACACTCAAGATAATCTGCTCCATAACCTTGCAGGTCGCTAAAGTCAGGGTGACAGGCCTGTAGTTTCCCAAATCCTTCTTCTGGCCCTTCTTATGGATGGGTGTTACATTGGCCAACTTCCAGTCATTTGCGACCTCCCTAGTGAGTCAGGACTGATGATAAATGATGGAGAGCAGCTTGGCAAGCTCTCCTACCAGCTCCCTCATCACCCCTGGGTGGATCCCATCTGGTCCCAAGACTTGTGAGGATCCCAGTGGCTCAGCAGGTCACTCTTTCCTACTAGATTACGGGGGACTATTCTGCTCCCTGTCCCTGTCTACCGGTTTAGAAGGCTGCTTGTCCTGAGGACAACCTGTCTGATTCTTGAGAACTGAAGCAAAGAAGGTGTTAAGTACCTCAGATTTTTCCTCATCTTTGGTAACTATATTCCCCACCATGTCCAATAAAGAATAGAGGTTTTCCTCCCCCTCCTTTTGCTGTTGATGTATCTAGAAAAACACTTTTTATTATCCTTTACAGAAATATACAGATTAAGTTCTAACTGAGATTTTGCCTTTCTCATTTTCTTTCTGTATGACCTAACATCCTTAAACACTTCTTGAGTTGCCTGCCCCTTTTTCCAAGGGTGATACACCCTCTTTTTTCTCCCTGAGTTCTTGCAATAGCTTGGCCAGTGGTCTTCCACACTGACTTGACTTTTGGCACACAGGGGCAGCCTGCTCCTGTGCCTTCAAGATTTCTTTCTTGAGGTGTGTCTGTCCTGTCTGGGCCCCTTTGTTTTTAAGGTCTGTTTCCCAAGGTACTCTCCCAGTCAGCATACTGTATAGGCCGAAGTCTGCCCTCTGGAGGTTTTGTTGATACCCCTCCTTGTTTCACTGAGTATTGAAAACTCTATAATTTCATGGTCACTCTACCCTAGATGGCCTCTGACCACCATATCTCTCACCAGCCCTTCTCTGTTCCTGAACAGCAGGTCTAGTGCAGCCTCACCCCCAGTAGCCTTGCTCAACAGCTGTGACAAGAAGCTATTCTCCATACACTCAAAGAATCTCCTAGAGTGCCTCTTCTCCACTGTGTTGAGTTCCCCGCAGACATCTGGCACATTAAAGTCCCCCAAAAGAACAAGGGCTGGCGATCTTGAAACATCCACCAGCTGCTTATAGAATATTCCATCCACCTCTTCATCCTGGCTGAGTGGTCTATAACAGACTCCTACCAGGATATCAACCTTGTTAGCCTACCCCCTGATTCTCACCCATGGGCACTCAACCTTATCATCACTAACCTCAAGTTCTACAGAGTCAAGAACCTCCCTAATATACAGAGCCATCCCCCTACCTCACTGAGTTCTCCTGTCTCTTCTGAAGAAGTGATGTGTGTTGTTTTTTTTTTAAAGACCTTGCATTTAGATTTTTTTAATTTAGGGGCAGTGTATTCTAAATGTCCTGAAAATCCCTGAAGGCTAGAAGCTGCTGTCATCATAATCTCAAATTTTCAGCTCAATTATTTGACTTCAGAACCAGCTGGTAGTTTAAAAGATAAACCGTCCCTGCCCATTATCTTTTGTTGTACGAATAAAGTCCCAAATATTTAACATCTCTGGTTTTAAATCAGTTCTATCTATCTGTGATACTGTTGGACAGAAAGTATTTTCATTTCTTCATACACATCCACATACGCACTCTTCATAACAATGTCTTGTCTCTTGCAATGAGAGGCTGGACCCACGTTCTGTCCTTACTGAAGTTTTTACCAGTGTAGTATTAAGAATAGGAACCAGAGCACTGATACAAGTGCTTTACATGACCTTTTGTGCCCAAGATCTGTGGGAGGAATGACAGTTGTGGCCTGTGGCTGTGCCACCAGGAGTACTGGCCACACCTTGGTGGCCTCCGCTGTGTCTGCTTTCTTGCCTTGAGACAGGGGAGAGTGCTTCCTTGGTAGCATGGAGAAGGATGGAATTGATTAGGAGCAGTGCTGAAGGGCTACATGGGGTAGGGATGATTTACTGCACACCTGTAGTAGGCAATGGGGACGTCCATGGGGCAAAGTTTGTGTGTAGATCCTGTATATTTCTGGATGTAGGTCCATGGTGTGGGCAGCTGGGACCCCAAGGACTTGCTCTGTTGCTAATGCAACAAGGGCAAGATGATATTTGATGGTATAAACATTTGAGATTTCTATGACTCCATCCTCTTCATGCATTTCCTTATCAGTGTCATTGGAGGTATATTCTTTCTTTGTCATTACAGAATGCTTTGCAAAAAGGTTCTAGTCCTATTTGTGCCATTTCAGACATCTCAATCTGGCAGCATCCCAGCTACAAAGTACAAATTTGATGTATTTCTATTCTAATCACTGTAGAATGTCTCAAGGTATAGTTGCAGCTTGAATATTAAGATGTGCTTACATATTTATTGCAGAGCGGTGAGCAAGTGCCTTCAAAAAATTTGTCCATGGAAAATTTATTTTTCAGTGTGAGATTCACATTACTTATTTCAGTGCATCTTGGAAGCTTCTCATTGCAGTATCTGTAGTAGGACTGGGAATATATTTAGAATACAAATTGTTCCTCAGGAATGGGTCAGACCAATTCGCTTAAGCCATACCGAATGCTTGAGAGTTGAGAAACATGGTACTGGTGAAATTCAACATATCTGAATTGGGTCTTTACCTCTTTGCTTTATGGGTAATTCCCACATCAGGTTTTATGGAATCTTGTTATATTAATCTCACTTCTCTAATTTATTCCTAATTTGTAGTAATCCAGAGGCATCCTGGATTCTGTTCTTGCTTCTATTTTTGATATTCTCAGTTGTTGACCCTTTTTGTTTGTTCGTTTTTAATTGCATGCTGACTACATTTTCACAAAAGGCAAAATATTCGCATTCATATGTAGTGTTGCAACATCTGTATTTTTCATTATAGTCAATCTGAGGATAAAGAAACAAATCTACCAGAATCCTTCTGGGAATGAATGCTTTGTTTTGTGGCTGTTCAGGGTTTGATCTGTTTGTTGTTTGTTAACTGAAAGGGTCTCATGAGTGAGGTGATGATTGCTGCTGCCTTGGCCACAGTGACCATGAAGCAATTGAGTTTAAAATATCTGTTGACAGGAGCAAAACTGCCAGCAGAACTTCAACCATGGACATGAGGAGAGCAGACCTCAGGCTGCTCAGGGATCTAGTTTGTGAGGTCCCCTAAGGAAAATGCTTTTGGAGGTGCTGGGATGCATCAGTGCTGGACACTTTTTAAGCACCGCCTCTGAAGAGCACAGGACCAGGCAATTCCAAAATGTCCAAAGTCAAGCAGGCACAAAGGATTATAGTAAATAGGGTAACATTAGATTGGGGACCTGTAACTAGGGGGGTTCCACAGGGCTCCATCATAGGCTCAGTGCTCTTCGACATCTTCATCAATAACTTCGACACAGGACTCAAAGGTATGCTAAGTAAGTTTGGTGATGATACAAAATTGGGAGGAGCTGTTGACTCTGTTGAAGGTAGAGAGGCCCTGCAGAGAGACCTTGACAAATCAGGGGGCTGGACAGTTACCAACCATATGGAGTTGCCCAGGTGACTTAATACCTGCTTCAGTGACAGAAACTTATGACTAGTATGGCTTAGTTTTAGAGCCCGAACTTCTTCTGGCCTCGCTTTTTGCAATTCTAAATATGTCTTTTCAGTTGCTGCTGCCTCATTCAGCACATTATTGTGACTTTTCAACTTGAAGCCAGTATTGTACAATCTGTCACTATTCGACCTTTTTTAACCTGTCACTCTCTTGCTCTTCCTTGAACACATCTCTTCTCCTCCCTGCACACGAACTCATTTTGAAGCTGAGATGACTTCCCTAAAAAACTGAAGACAGATTATTTATTTTGATGCAAGTTCTTTTAAAAGGCAGTTTGTAGAGAGATTGCAAAGATTTCTTTCTTGAGGGCTGGATGCAGCACCAGAGTTGCTTGCAAGGACCAACTTCCCAAACAACCTCCACTCACAGGCTTTGGGTGAAAATTTTGTGCCTTTCTAAAGATCTGCAATTATTTTATGAATTACACTGACTTGGTCATTGAGATATTTACTCTGTGAACATCACATTTAACAAGGAACAGCGTAATTAATCTGAGTCTACTGAAAGTAGGCCTTGATGAATTCACTGTTGACAATGTCAGGCATCAGAGAGTAGTTGCTGTGTGCTGACTCTAGCTCTTCAATGCCAAAAGGCACTGCATGTTTTCTAAGCAACTGGGAACTAGAGCAGCATGTTGCAGCTACTTCCCAAAGCCCTGGGAGAGCAGGGGAAGAAATTTCAGTCAAAATGTAAGAGGCGTTGCATATCTGGGCCATTGGTGGAGCCTTGACAAAGTATAAGCTGGCTGTGGACCAAAATCTGCCATTTAAAATAATTTTATGCCTGGTTTAACATGTTGGAAACTCATGAGGAGTAGCAACTAGGAAGAAAATAAAATTGTTCAACATCAGCCACTGCTTTTACAACATGGAAGAATTAATTTGAAAAAATCTCAAAATATATGTCAGATTTTGTGCAGACAGGTTTAGATTTGTGTTTGCACTGCTTGGCAGATACTGCTGTCATTCTAAAACATTATATTACAACATTGTATTACAGTATTATGGTTAAAAAATAAACTACAGGCTACCCTTACTGCCAGTCACCTTCACTTTTTGTTTTCTTCCTTCTATACTTTTTGTGCTTTATTTATAATGTCCCCTTCTAGTAATTTGTAATGGTTTTTCCTGATAAATCTTATTTTGAGAAAGTGGAAAGAAGGAAAGAGGAAGAAAACTGAGAGAGACCAAGAAAAGTAAGAAATAAAGGAGCATGTAGAATATAATGCTGTGGTCAGAGACTGGACTCAAAAAGAAAAGCACCTACTTTGAAGGCAGCATAGGAAGTGGTAGGTTGCAACTTTTTGGTTTTTTCATTTCTGTCAGTTTATTCAGCATCTTTTCGAGGAGTTGTAATATTTTTTTTAAATAGCTGGACAGCTGAGTCAAGGTTTTTTGTTCCCCTGTTGGAGAGTAAGTGATTTGTACACTATCCTATGAACAGTTATGAGAAAACTGCATTAGGGGCATTTTCTGCACTTTATCATATAATCATTTATGTTGAAAAGGTGTCTAAGATCATTGAGTCCAAACATAAACCAAACACTGCCAAATCCACCAGTAAACCATGTCCCTAAGTGCCATGTCTATGTCTTTTAAATATCTCAAGGAATGTTGTTCTCAACCACGTTCCTGGGCAGTCTGTTTCATGATAAAGAATTTTTTCCTAATTATCCAATCTGAACTAGCTTTTTAGTTTTGATTAGATGATTAGTAAAAAAGTTTCTTATTTCCTGTTCTCAGTAAGAAAAAAAATCACCTCCTATTGCTCCCTTAAATTAGTTGTCTATTTGCAGTGCTTCTCTCTCTGCCACCTCAAACCACTGAGTGTGGGATTCCAGAGGGACGCAGAGATGCTCATTTGCTAATTTGTAAGAACTGCATTCTCCTTGAGGCGGATTTTGCTTCTTCACCTGTTCAGTGTCAATTAGCTGATAGCATAGGTGTCAAGATGTGCTACAGTGTGGTTAGTTGGCTCTGAAGTATTTTGTTAATGTTCTTCAAAGGCTTTGGGGTCTATACAGGTTTTATGAAAATGTATACCTTCCTGAGATGATACATAAATGGGAAGATGCTATTATCTTGGTGCTTCCTGCATAGAGCTAGAAAATCTTACAATTGTTAATTTTTGAATGGCTGGTGGCCTTACAGACAAATCATCCACCTGAACAAGGAGGGGCTTGTGATTGAGACTACCAGCTCACCCTGATGTACTTGGTACATGAAATTGGTACCACATTTTAGGCTAAGTTATTACAAAATCGTGTGTTATCACTTGTTTTCTGTAAGTGGTTTTGTGGAAAACTGGGATGCAATTGTTGCAGTTCATTGCACTATTTTTTTCTGTGGTCTCTTGAGTTTAATATATGTTATGAACATGGGAAGGAAGGTCAAAGGTTTTGTAATATGTTAGTCCTCAGCTTTTTCTTTTTTATGATTTAATTCTCTTAGTTTCGTGCATACTGGTTGCTCTTCTCGTGATCCAATCTACTACAATAACACTTAAGTAAAAGTTGCACCTGCAAGTGGGGCAAGCTGTGAAAAAGCCTGGCTAAAAGGCAATTGCTACCCTCAGTGTAACTATCAGAAGCCCATTTTCCCAGTTAGACAGAGTCCTCCTTTTTATATGAATGGAACCTCTCTTTGTTGCAAAGGGATGATGGGAGGAGCTGTTGGAGGGGTCAGATGTGCTGCTGTGTGGGTCAAGTCCCTGTATTAGTCAGCCTCTCTCCTTAACAGAACCACGATATAAAATACAGCTTATGGGAAACCGCAGACAGGACCAGCTGAACTGTGGACAAGTTACATGGTAGTACAAGATGGCATCTGCTGTGTAATTCTGGGCAAAACCCATTACTAATCTCATTGAATCAGTATTTCACATAAGCTAATTTTCTCCTTTTCTTTGGCTGAACAGGCATGGTTAAAATACTGTTTGCTAGGCAAGACATGCACAGAAAGGCCTTGTGTTAAACCCCAAGCTCGCTCAGCTGGTTTAAAGAGGAAGGGTACTTAAACTCACTCTTGCAGTGCATGGGAGAAACAACAAGGTTCTGAGGGGGTTGAATAACAAACTTCTACTTGCAAACTTTAGAAAATTAAGGTAGAATAAGGTACTTGGCAAATCTTAAAACAACATCCAGTCAAAGCAAGGCACATCACAAAGCACTGACATAGCAAACTCTAACCTATCCAACTTTAAGTTATCCAGATTTGGAGAAAATCAAGTTAGAAGAAGAAAGAGAGAGAGAGAAAAAGGAAAAGGAGAGAGACAAATACATATAGTCACCACCCTAGATCCAGCATGGTCTCAGCTGCTTGCAAATCCAATGTTTCACTTTGTTTCAATTATGAAACTGTTTTTATATCAACCTACAAGTTCTCCTTTTGGTTCTCTTTCCCTTTCCGCTGTGGTAGGGGTGCGGTGGGAGAGTGAACAAGAGGCTGTGTAGTCCTTAGTTGCCAGCTGGGCTAAACCCAACACAGTCAGTTAAGCCAGCATTATAAAGATACAGAAATTTGATAAAAACTAAAATGACTAAAATCCTAAAAGGGTAAAGTAATAAAAAATTATAAAATGGTAAGTGATAAGAGATAAAGTGTGTTTGGCTTTTCCAGTTGCAAACCACCTCACACTTTAAGTCTGTATACTGCTAAAATGGCACCTTGTTTAGTTCAGTATTTGCTGGTACTTGTATTCTCTTAGATAGATGTGCAATATAGCCAATTTTAAGCCAGTAGTAGAAACTTGGATTCTGTCCAGGGAATCCTTTGGTTTCTGCCAGAAGAGTCCTGTTCAATGTATCTTTACTTGGCACTGCATGCTGCTACTTTGATGTATGCCAAATGTTGAATCCCTTGCTGCTACTGCTAACATAGCATTTGCTTCTAGGGGAAAGAGAAGGTGCAGCTGCTAACAGGAGATGTGAGCAAAAACCAATTTCATTACCTTCTTCTTAGCTCCATCATTTTCCCATTATATCTTCCTCTTGACTAGAAAGTCAGGAAATGTTGATGCTAAAGTATCATGGTGTCACGTGGCTATTGCATGTTTTCAGAGAAATGGCATTGCATGTGTGACTTCCAGTGTTCCTGAGAAGGTCTGTGAGAAGAGTCCAATAATCAAAACATCAGAAAGTCACTTGAAAATGCACTGGAAAATGCTCTTATTTCAAAATTGGTCAGTATGACTACTTCTTCATGTTTTCACCTTTGTAATTTCAACATCTGGCTGATATTAGCATCTGAATCTACAGTGAGTGAAGATTAACACTGCATGTAATTTGAAAGCTGTGATTTTAAATTTCCAGCTGGAATGCACATTTGCTTTCATTCCATTAATTCTGCAAGAACAGACATATGAAATAATGTGAAGATAGGAGGAAAAGTAAATAGACATGAAAATAAGAAATCTTATGTTGTAAATGCTATTGCCTAGTGGATATTGCTGAGACTAATGGTCAACTTAAGATTCCAGGAACATATTAATTTTTTTTTGAATTATAGAGATTTCAGGTTGGTTTCTGTACTTTGAATACTAAAATTCATGCTGAAGATAAAAATGCTGACACCAAACAGTCCAGCACCTTTTAAAACAGTCCTAGGTATGAAGCCTTACATTCTTAGTTTGGATTTTTTTAGTCAGTTTACAGATGACATTCTCAGTAACTTCAGGTAGAGCTTTTACTTCTAATCCTTTCCTTAGAAGTGGTCACTGCAGTGCACCATGGCTCCAACCATATGAACATTCTTTCAAGATTATCAGAGAAGTACTAAGGACGGTGGGGATGCCAGGTAATATCAGCTATAATGACTACTAGGTATTTATGACAAAATAAGAGCAAAGAGAGGTTTTATTTTCCAGATGATCATGCTTGAACCACGAGAGCAAGAATTGCGGGAGGACAAATAAAGTTTGTGAATGCCCTGTGTCAAGGCTTCCTGCTCTATGGGTCATCCCAAGGATGGTCAGTTTGCTGCTTTTCTGTGGTAGAAGAAACGCATGTAAAGATGAATTTGACTGCTAAGTAGGATGATTGTCCTGAAAGTATTTTATAAAATGATAATTTACTCTAAAATGTTGTTGGACTCTGCTAGCGAGTTTTTCTTTTTTTGTAACTCTAAGTATTCCACTCAAATGTATATGCTGCTATTAATCTCATATTTCAGACTGTTTTCCACTTTTTGGTTGCTTTGTTGCATTTAGTAACATGCCAAAGAGGACTCAAGATGAAGGGGAGACTAAGAGCAAGAGTGTGTGTGTGTGTGTGTGTGTGTGTGTTTGTGTGTGTTTGTGTGTGTTTGTGTGTGTGTGTGTGTATATGTAGGGAGAAGGAGCAGACACAGTTTTAAGGCTGGAAATTATTTCCAGACAGAGGCACCTCTGTTGACATCAAAGAAAGCTATTTGAGGAAGCAGTGCTAAGAACTGAAGCTTGTGAGAAGGCTTATTCTCTACTGAAGTAAAATTTATACTATAGCATCTGGATTGTGCTTCTGGTCCATCTGATTTTCTTTGAGATTCTGATGGTTCAGTTCTATGAGAATTTGGCCTAAGGCAAAAGGATGTCAGACCAGCTCGTCTGAAGCCCTCCAAGGAATCCTGTTCAAGAGCATTCTGTGTGTGCACTGGCAGTATTGGTGGTGTAGTGAAAGCCTGCCTGCTGAAGAGCTGCTTCTGTAAGCAGGCACAGTTTCCATCACTGGGGGCAAGTATGATTCTTGTACAACCAGGTGACAAGCTGACATGCAGATTGTGCACAAGTAGGAAATTCTGCATCAACCTGCAGTGTTCTTATGGCTGTAGTAGGCCATCAGAGCTTGAGGCATCCCTTAAAGGTCATCTACCAGGGGGTCTAACTGGGAACAAGACTTTTACCTATTCTTGGACCATTATAAAAAGCATTCTGTAGCAAGAATTGGCATCTCATTTAAAAAACTTGCAAAAAGCCTTTTTTGTAGTGCACAATGCTAGGATGGGGTAAAAAAAGAAGGGACAAGTAATGACAATCCAGGCCAAGTGATAATATTTTATGATATCAGCATATTCCTAGACCTAATTACAGATATTTAAAGTGACTCTAAAGGTGGATTTCTAATCCAAGTCTACACAGGATATTAAATTTCAAATAATAAGTATTAGCTGTTGGGATGTGATCTGTAAAATTTAGAAGCTCACAATGTTATATGGAAATGTGTCTGCCCTTTGTTGCCCTTGTCCTTCTGGAACTCCAGTAGACTGTTGAGCTTTGTAGTACCAGCCTTTACACCTAATAACCATAGAGAAATATCTCGTACAATGACTCGTAGAAACTTAAAAGTGCAGACACCTTTTGTGGATGTCTCTGAGACATACTTTGTGAAGCCTATGGACTCTACATTGTTTTTAATCCTGAAAGGTCAGATGAGGGAGATGTGTGGAGCCATCCAACCTCTGGGCTTTGATCTGGTTGCAGGTTCAGCAGGTATGGAGCTAAGGTCCTGTTCTGAAAAATACCTTAACAAAGCACTTTTATAAAGTGTGTTGTGAATTTTTTCTACAAATGTCAACTCTACACAGGAGCCAGCCAATAATGAATTGCCTAGGCTTGTCTTACTGCACGTTCTGCTTGTAGCACATCCTGCATCTCTTAGAAGCATCCTCAGAGGCGGTAACTGCATTCCTGTGGTAGGTGGCTTTGCAAATAATTGGAGTGTTAGAGTGAACAAGAATCTTCAATTCCTGAACAGCATCTTTTTAGAGACAGTAAGAACATGTATGGATAAATGAAACTTTGCAAATGAAGAGGAAATACCAGGTATTTTGTTATGTTCAGACATCATCATTACTATCTCATAACTCATTTTAGTGTTCTCTGCTTGTTACTTGTCTGTCTGCAACTCTTCTAAGCAGTTTGTTGAGAATGATATCCTGCATAATATTCTTTGCAGAAGCAGTGTGGTGAGTCTCTGTTATTAGTAAAGAGAAAATCAACCCTCTTTTGAGCTTTTCCAGTCATGCTACAAATAAAATGTTCCCTCAATAAAACTCTGCAGCAAAGACCCAACTACTTTAAGCTGCTAGAAAGGTTATAGAGCACTAAAAGCAAAGCTCTCTCCATGTTATTCTTTTATTAAAACAATAATATTTAATGATTTGCGGATACTGATAATATGGTGATTATGAAGGAAGCTGATGTGGTTTTTCTTTTCGCTCTAACTGCTGTTTTTGGGAAAGCGTGTGAAATATTTAACTTCCAGTTGCTTCCATTAGAAAGCAAAAGGTTGGGGAAAAGAGGCAAAAAATCATAAGTGAAGTTGATTGTGAAAATTATTGTTGTGGTATCATCATATACTGCTTGCCCTTGGAAGTGCAGTACAAGCTGAATATTTAATGTACTACTAATTCTTTTTTTTCTATTATCACATAGTGGTAATTAATAAAAGTTGATGAAGATGCTGTATACAAAACTCTTTTAATATGGTAGATATAATTTTTCCTGTAATCAAAATTAGCACGTGTCTTGGATGTTTCTTGTATTAACCAATAGCAGTGCCTAAAAATTTAAGAAGATGTTCTGCTTCATGCTAATTTTGTTCCAGAAATCACCATTGACAGAAACAAAGTCCTTCTGTCTTAAAAATAGATATTCATTTTCCCTTTTTCTTGGCTAGATCTCATCCAGTATTTTGAAAACTATTTTTAGTGTTCGTAGGAAGAGTGTTCTACAATCATTCATCCTCTTGCTTCTGTCAGTTCTTAAATGTGCAACATCAGGGGAACTCTGATGAGACCATGCTTCTCAGATGATTCGTTTATGCCTTAGGGTTTGTATGCATGTGGACTTCACCACGTGTTTGCAAGGGATAAATATTTCCTGCATCCATACTTACAAAGAGCTTTTTTAATATAGTCATGTATGATAGCTCCTGAGACTGTAAGTGTGTGCGTGTGTGTGTGTATGCTCTTGCCTCTTCAGCCTAATTATATTTAGAGTTTCTGTTTTGATGTATTTTTAATCCTGTCATTGGTTGATGCAGATTAGTAGTTTTGCTGCAATATATGTCTTCAAAGATATTTCACAGATTGACTCAGAAGTTGAGCTGCTGTTTGCAGTGAGCTGCTGCTGGTGCACAGGTTCAGGAACACTAAACTTCTGAGTTAGAATAAGGTGTACTAATACATAAAGACGAAGGTGGAACTAAACATAAAACACTCTGTACAATTGTGCCTTAAAGTGAAAATCAGGATTTAGAGCTTGTTTAAGAATTTGTATTTGCCAAGTAATAGTAGATTGAAAATGATCTATAAACTTGTCTCTGTAGAGTTGGAGTAGCTTTTAAGCCAAAAAGCTGTTGAAAGAATATAGTAAAAACTGAAAATTAAATGGAAGGCAACATCTGGAGTCTTACTAGTTTATTGGAAGTCAGCTTCAGACTAATTAACAGGAGTGTTAACTTAATGTGGAAAATTTTCTGGCAGCAAAATTTTAATTGCATTCTGCAAAGAATGAATCTTTTTTATTTAGAGTTTAACTTATATTTAATTTTTAAGGAAATAAATAAAATTTTCATTAAAATGTTATTTTTACCTTTGGGCTGCAGCCCCACTGTAAGTCTGACTCACTTAATGAATACGATTGTATTGAGACAATGACTAACCACAGGACTTTCCAATTAAAGGTTATCCAGCTAGTTGTGCAGTTTTGACCTGGATTGATGGATTACACAGCAAAGGAGTGAGCTCACTTTGATTCTGAAAAGATGAAAGATTTGAAGACAGTATGCAGTATACCATTGTGAACCACATCCATAAAATATAAAAGAACTTGAAGCAAGAACTAAATGAGTTAATACAATGAAATATTTCTGCAGTTATGTAGTTTTTACCTGTGTGATAAAGGTAGATGCCATAGATGCTTCTGTTGCAGCTGGAGGTACATATTTAGTTAATTTTTTTCATTTACAGCACTTCACAATAGTACCTGTCCTCTGCAAGGGCTGATTCTGTTTCCATGCTTCCTTTGTAATTGAAGGTGCATCTGAAACTGCATGCTACCATGCTACTATGTACAGTAATAATTATATGCTTGCATTTATTAACTGATTATATGATTGGATTAACTGTCCACCATTTCACCATTGTTCCCTGTGTTTTCTTTTGCTTTTCTGTAGGTGATGCTACCTACATAACATCTGAAATATGAAATGTGCTAGAATTAGTGCACACCATTCTCTTAGTCTCTGATTGCTGGGATGGGGAGGTCTACTTTCGTTGCAGATTTAAAATGGCAAATATTGCAGCCTTTTTCTTCTTTTTCAGCAAAAGAACCTCAACCAACATCAAGAAGTTACCTGATTACAAGGAATCATCAAAATGTAAAGCTGGTACTTCCCAACTTCTTTGTTCCTTATGCCATTATACATAGTTTATCTCGAAAAAATACTATGTTGTGTTTTCAAGCAGGGAAGGGAAAACTTTTTAATAGCAAGATTTGCAGAACTGTAGTACTGTGAGCCTAATCTCTGTGCCTGGGAAGATCATGGAGCAAATCCTCCCTGAAGATTTGCTAAGGCACATAAGAGACAAGGAGGTGATCCAAAGCAGCCATATGGCTTTGCTAAGGACAAATTGTGCTTTACCAATATGGCGACCTTCTGTGTTGGAGTGGTGGCAATGGTTGACACAGGAAGACCAAGGGATGTCATCTACCTAGATTCCTACAGGGCCTTTGATATGGTCCCACATGACACCCTTATCTTCAAACCAGTGAGACAGATTTGATGGATAGACAATTCAGTGAAAAAGTAATTGACTAGATGGAAATGGCCAGAGAGTTACGGTCAATTTTTCTATGTCCAGATTAAGGTCAATAATGACTGGTGTCTGTCAGGGCTCTGTCTTGGGACCAGTGTTCTTTAATATCTTTATCAATGTCATAGACAGTGAGACTGAATTAAGCTTCAACAAATGCTTGCAGATGACACCAAGCTGAGTAGTGCTGTTGACACACCTGAAGGACAGAATGCCATCCAGAGGGACCTGGACTCGAGAATTGTGCTCATGGGAATTTCACAAGGTTTACCAAGACCAAATACAAGGTGCTGCATCTGGGTCTGGGAAACCCACAGTATCAGTACAGGCCGGGGGATGAACAGATGGAGAACAGCCCTTCTGAGAAGGACTTGGTGGTGTTGGTGGATGAGAGGCTGGATGTGACTGGGCTATGTGCATTTGCAGAGCAGAAAGCCAATTGTATTCTGGGCTGCATCAAAAGCAGCATGGCCAACAGGTAGACTCCGCCCCTCTACTCTACTCTGGTGAGATGCCACCTGGAGTGCTGGATCCAGCTCTGGAGTCCCTAGCACAGAAACTACACAGACCTGCTGGAGTGTGTCCAGAACGCCATGAAGATGATCAGAAAGCTGGAGCACCTCTTCTATGAAGACAAGCTGAAAGAGCTGTGGTAGTTCAGCCTGGGCAAGAGAAGGCTTCAGGAAGACCTTGTTGCTACCTGCCCATACATTAAGAAGGCTTTTAAAAAGAAGGAGAGAGGGATATTTTTTATGGGCAGAGAGACAGGAAAAGGGGCAGTGGGTTTAAACTGAAAGAGTGCAGGTTTAGACTGGATGTTAGAGAGAAATTCTTTACTCAGAGGGTGATGAAGCACAGTAATCAACTGCCCTGAGAAACTAAAAAGTGTTCAGGGTCATATTGGATGGGGACCTGAGCAACCTGATCTAGTGAATATCATCCCTGCTGATGACAGGGAGGTTGAAGCTTCATGATGCTTAAGGTCCCCTCCAAACCACACCATTCTATCATTCTTTGATTCCGTCTACTGTGCATTTTTGAACTTGCGGTTTCCTTCCTCTAGAAGTCTGCATGTAACAACTGACCTTCTCTAGAACATACAGACTCTGGTTTAGGAGGATCAAGAGGTATTGTACCTTTTTAATAGTCGTGTGCATTTCTGTCTCTTCTTATTTTTGTGTGTTACAAATAGATGTACTTTCAAGTGGTGTTAAAGGCAGAAAAATAAGTATGCGGAAGTTGAGAGCATCGGGTCTACAGCTGAAGAAACTACCTGAGAGGTATTTCTAATCAGGTGTTTTAGGCTGAGTTGGCAAAATGCCAACTGCCCAATACAGAGTCACAGCCTCCCCTCACAACTCTGAGGGAAAGGGAGGGGGAAAAAAAGTAGAATTCACTCTTAAAATAGCAAGCTTTTTATATTTACACAGAAGAGAGAAAGTTAAAAACAGAATACGATATAACACATAAGTATACAAATGTGGGAAAACAACAACAACCCTACTGAGTCATCCACCCCAGCCAAGAAAACACCCAGCAAGAGAGGAGGGGAAAAAACCAGAAAACCAACGACAAAGAAATGTTTACTTCCTGAACCAAACTGCTGTGAGGTGGTGGGAAGGCCTAACACTTCCAGCATGGTGATAGAAGGTCTGCTCAGCACCTGGCCATGAAGGGGAAAGAGAGCTAGGCACCTCCTACACCTCCTTTTACACTTGCTGTGACACCAGAATATGGTATAGAATACCATTGGCCAGTAGAGTCAGTGTCAGTAGGGCTGACCCAGCTCCAGTCAGCTGATATTCTGATGCCTGCTCTACAAATCAAAGCCTAAATTTAGGCCTAGCTAAACCCTTAACATCAGCCTTTAAGCAGTTGATTGATTTTAAGACGTATCAATGCCCTGCTTAGAATTTAGCTATGTGTAGGTGAATATCTTTGCCCCTCCAATTTTGCATGAAAGCATAAATGGTGTTCATTGTCTTCAGCTGTTGATTAAAAGGAAAACATGCAAGTAGCAAAAGCCCAGGTTGTGGTTGTGCCACCTTGTCTTTGCTTCCATTTTACTCTTATCACAAAACTTGGTGTGGCTGCTCCTCTGTAGTAACCATCTTATAGGTTTGAAAATACTAAGCTATTTATCTCCCTTTAGAAATATATGCGTCCTGACGTGAGATTGCACACCCCTATTCTACGCCCTGCTTCACATTTATGCTCTCTGGGGTAATTTACATGTGTGCAGTTTTGTAAAATGTACAGTAATCCTACTTTTGAAAGTATTCTTTAAATTCCATACTGTGTTCTTTGAAAAAGTCTACTTGTGTGGAGTGAAATGTGCTAAATATTTTAAAACATGTAGAGTATTATCTGAGTTCTGATATAGTGATGTTGTAATTGCATCAGTGAATTTACCCTTATTAAGCACTAATATTTGTTTACTGAAAGTTTATTGAAGTAAATTCTAGGAATGCAATTAGTTTGCCTTTTCATATGAACTTTTATACAAGGTTTCTTTGTATTAAGGTCCTATGTTAGAGTATGTAAAATATTAGTTATAGGCAGTAACCTTTTATTTTAAGAAAAACTCTAAAGCATGAAGTAGTTGTAAAGTTTGCATTTATTTCTGTAAACTGAATGGCATTACTGTAGTACAGGGTCTTGTGCTTAAACTTGAAAATTGGTATGCAAGTGGGAAGCTGAATGAGTGGTGGGAGGCTTTTTTCCCTTCTCTCCAAAAGTGTTTGGCAGAGCTTCTTTGAGAGCAATAGGACACATGCTTCTATTGTCTTTTTTTAAAGAACAGCGGGCTTCTGTTGTATTCCTGTTTAGTGCAACCTCTGTGGTATTTTTAACAGGCAGTAGATTCCTTGTTCATGCATGTTTCTGAAGAAAAATGGCGAGAGATAAATAAAACTCGTGGGCTGATGCTAATCATGTTTCTGCTAGAATGTTGGTGCAGAAACATGCAGGATTATTAGCTGAGGACACAAACTGGCATTTCTCCAGAATGTTAGTCTGTTGGAGGCTGTTTTAAATATCATTAACAGCCCTGAGACACTGAGCTGGTCGGGTACAAAATTGGTATGGGGAAGGATGAGACTGAGGAAGTGACCAGCAAATACAAACCTACACTGCCCAGCAACAGGTACTTTTCTCTCTTGCCATCCTGTTGGAAATGTTCATGTAGTTCCCTGGAAATGAGTTTATAGTGCAGATCGAAGAGGTCAAGGAAGGATTTATGTGTACAAAGAGTATATCTAAAAATTCACCTACATTAAGTTTAGGAAAGCCCCTGAGAGGGAAAAATCCCCAAACTCCAGAGTACTGTGACTGTGATTTTCAAAACTAGGGATTCACAAATTCTAAGGATATTTGTTTAACTGAATGAGTTGTGCTCAGTCAAAGTACTGAATTTACTTCACCAGGAGCCAGTGAGATTTTGACAATGGTGGGGTCTTGTATTAGGCTCTAAACTGAAGGACCACAGAACTTTATCATAGTTTTGCAATGTTGTACTATATATGGCCAATTTGGTAATGAAGTGTGGAGACCCTGGTTTATCTGACTTCTTCATAAAGATGCACACAGATACTGTGAAGGTGTGCTGTTGTACAGATTGCTTTTACCTTGGAAGTTCATGGTTCCCAGTCTGCTGAAGCTGAAGGCACGTGCTGGTAAATATTCAGTGGTGTATATAAAGGCTCTCTCAACTGCTTACTCTTCCCATGTTCAATATTTTAGTAGTTGTCCACTCATTTTAAATCTCCATGTATTAAGCAGTAATTTTAAAAAAAGAGGCAAAGTTGTTTTTTACAATGTTTTATTTATATTTATGTTTTTACTAGAGACATTTTCTATCAGCAGCAATGACTTTGCATCCTTATTGTACACCTGTAAGCTGTAGGACAGATTGATAGGAATCTAGTGCATGACCCGTAAGTAGAAATATTACAAACCACTTTTACTGCCCACCCCTTCCCCCCCCTAGAAAACCTTAGAGTGGCGAATATACAAGCAGTGAGGACGAAGGAATGTGGAGAGAGAGAAGTACTCTTGCCCAGACAACCTTTGAGTTTCTCTGATGAACCATAAGGGTGTTTAGTTCACTTTTTTTCCCCTCACTTGTTCATCTTACTTCTCTGAGGGAGCAGACACTGGAAATTGTTACCCCATTAATTTTCTGTTGCTTTAGGCTTTCACTCCATTCCCACAGTGACTGCAAATTTTTGACAACTGGCCCAGAACACAGTAAGCCATGATGGAAGCTGCATCATGTTCTACACTGCAGTATTGTCATTGTTACAGTGCTTTTCACAGGCCTAAAAATCCTAATGTAAAGACAAACTGACTAGAGAACAATTACATGTGCACTTATGAGGAAGTTCTTTTGTGGCTAGGTTAGGCAAACAAATCCACTTGGTAATATGTAGTTCTCCTCTCTTGTGAGAAATATTTGCTTACATGCCCATAGTGTTGCACAAGAG
>JAOXXN010000477.1:371179-388074 GCA_026770055.1 Myrmophylax atrothorax
ATTTTCTGTTTTTAATTGTATTTCTTTTGTATAATATAAGAAGCTTGATACTTCCAGTTCTGGGTTTTTTTCTCTCCCTCCTTTTCACTCGGGGGGAGGGGATGGGGAGGGACACACACCCTTTCTTTTTGTGTTGGGCAGTTGGCATTTTGCCAGCTCAACTGAAGACACATGGGAAGGGTGCAAGGGCACTGAAATGTCTCCTTTGCTCTCTTACCAATTCCCATGCTGGTTTGTTTGTTGCTTTATTTCCCCAAAGTCCTTTTTGCATCAGTTTGTCAGGCAGAAAGAAATCCAAAAAGTTGTCCTGTGCAGTAAGACAAGGTACCTTTCCTTCTTTGGTGTCATCTGCTTATTTATGTAACTTCTCCAGTTTTGAAAAAGAGATTCATTATTGAACAACTACATCCTGAGGTTTTGCAGTCAGTTTTGGCAGAGCAGGAATGAAGCTGTCAGAGCTTTGCTTATTAGAATCTCCATGTCAGCCTTGTGCTGACTTTAGCTCTTTCCTAAGAGACTTTGTAAGAGGTGGGGTTTTTTTCACATAAGGACTGTAGTACCCATGGAAGACCTGGATGAGAAGAATATAGCTTTAGTTTGATCCTAAATGACAAGTAAAGCACAGATTTTTCAATAGTCAGAGGAGCAAAAGAAACTTCACTTAATTTTTTTTTTATTTTGAAATAATATTGAAAGTTGTTCACTCCTTTTTCAAGCTGCATAGTTTTCATCCTGACATTTGCCATGGCTCTGCTCCTATTCTAAATGTGACAGGAATATAAGGAGAGGCCCTTCTTATGCAACTGATCACCTAGGAACCAGGTGTACTATTAATTTATGAAAGTTACTGTATGCTGTAATTTTTTGGCAGGTCTTTCCCCGTCCCCTTACCCACCTGTGTGAGAACAGAACTTTATTTCCAAAAATTTGTTTTGATGCTTAACAATTTTTTCAATAAAGCATATTTACTTTTGTTATTGTTGTTTGGTTGGTTTTTGAATTTTCATTGTTAGAATTTGACTTTTCTAAAGAGATTTGCTTAGAACTGTGCTCAATTGCATACAGAATGTGGTTTCCACTATATAGCTTTCTTGTCCACCACCACACATAATAAAATGAATACGAATACAGCTGATCCTGTTCAGCATCTTCCTCTGTTTTTTTCTTGTTTCAATGAGTTTTGTGTTCAGTTGTAACAGGCAATGTGGATAGCTTAGGGTAACTGGTCAGTGTGCATAGATATCCCCTGCATTATATGCAATAAGCTGACTTTTCAATGCTTTCCTCAAATGTCAGCCACTGTGGAACATGTCTGAAAACTCCCAATGTTTAAACATGTATTATGGAATATTTTTTCTCTTCTTTTTTTTGTTCAGTTTTGACAGAAAGCTAAAATTTTTTTAAATACCAAAGATAGCAAATTGTGTCCTAAATAGACATATGTAATGTTTCTGTAAGGTCAGAAGCTGCAGTAGGAAAAAGGAATTGTCCTTCGGTGTGTAATTCAAGGCTTCACTTTCCAGTTACGAGGTGTAAAGAAATGTTTGCAGCATCCTAGGATTTATTTTGGGGATGGGGATCTTAAAAGAGATACAAGAGTCACTACTGCTGAGAAGAAAGTGTGATGAGTTCCCAGCTTAGTCAAAAAGGAGGCATTTTAATAGTGTGTAAATATGTTCCATGACTGAAAGATGTGAAAACCAGACCAATTACTGAAACAGTAAAAGGCAAGGTCAGCTTGCCTTTGATCTCTGCTGAGTGCGTGGGAACAGGAAGTCTGGGCACAGGACAGAAACATGAAGGTGAATCTGACACAGTAAGGGAAGAAAAGTGGAACCTAGTAAGGGTGAAAAAATTATGGGATCTGTAAAATGTATTGCTTTATTATCTTCTTTATTTGCAGTTGTGGCTAATGGAACAAGTCTGTAAAGCTCTCCATTTGGATTTTTTTAAATGTATTGTGCATTTTGTGGTGATATATAACAGAAATTTAAAAAGATTTCTTGTTTTAAATCTGGATTCTTACAATAGTTCTTAAAAGAGTGAAAAGTCTTACCGTATTTGTAGTTTTGTGAAGTGATGATTAAAAATGCAAAGGTTGCTTTGGCTGTTCTGTCAAATGGTGGTCTTATTATAGGTAGTGCTAATGAGGCAGTTCATGTGTTCTTCAAGGACTGAACAACCTCCAGAGAGAGAGAAAGAAAGTGAAAAATCAATCCAGGTTTCCTTAGTACAAAAAAAAAAAAAAAAGTAAGTTTTCAACTGGGTACTTTGGCAGAGGGACAGAGGCTTCTATTGCACAGAGAATGAGTTCCCTTTCTGATGTCAGTAGCTGGCTTTTATTAAATAGCATCGGGGTGCATTGGTGGGGGTGCTACATGAAAGGAATGCTTCTTTCTCCAGTGTTTTCAATCTACCATAAATTTGCATTTCTGATGATTGTATGTCTAATCTCACAAATTTAATATTTGTTTTCCTTCAAAACAAGCACTTAACAACTGGGATTATTAAAAGTATTGATGAAAGAATCTTTTCTGTGTAATTATTTTGGACGGAAAAATATATTTAACCATGTCTGTCTATAAAGCACTAGTTGGGCAGCTTGGAAATAGTTTTGCATGGTAAATTTCAGTTTGCTGAAAGAAAGTGAGGGAATAAAACACTTTGTGAAATGGGAAATGACCCAACACGATCCTTGAAGTTATAAAATACCTGAAGTCAAGGAACATGGGAAGAGTGACCATACTGCAATATTACTAAAACCCAATCAGTTTCCTCAGAAAAGAGTTACTTACCTGGGGCAGGCAGGCAAGTGAGTAATGGAAAGAAATGTGTGTTGATGTATTCTAGATTAGTAAAAAGTGGAAGACCTTTTTGTGCATCATTACCCTCTTGTAATCCATAAAAGCCTTTCTGAAGACTCACAGTAGGTATTATGATGAGTGTCCTCTAAGGCATTAATGATGTAAGTGTATGGTATGTCTCTCAGACAGTTCAAGTGCATAGCACAGTGAGGATTCCACAGTTAGCCAAAAGTTTTCATCTAGGCCCTTATCCCATCTGATTAGTGTATGAGTTAGGCTTTCAACTGGTTCACTGAGAGCTGTTGACTTCATCACCATGATTGAGGGTCTTGTCTGTCAGGAGACATTATCTGTGATTTGCAGCCCTTGTTGAGATTTGGAGTGCTTGAGAGACGGTATTTCCAGACCACTGACTACACAGCTGTTTGTGATTCTGGAAGAATCCACATAACAATGGATCAAATTTCTGTGATATGTAGTCATATATTCTTTTTGTTATGTAATCTCCTAGCCTTGCACCTCAGTCTAATAGCCTTTCAAATGGGCATTAATTCAGCAGTTAGGAAATTTTTCCCGCTAAGGATTATGTTCCATGATCTTCCTTTTCTTCCTCTATTCCTCCCACCCAGAGCATGCACACCCCATGTCATGCTTGTGGGCATTCATTCTGTATTTTCTCATGAAAGAAGACGAACACGGGAATAACCCCAAGCTGGGGAGAAGGAGACTACCTGAGGTGCCAACATCAGTGCTATAGGCATTCTGCTGCTCTACTCATCACTTCTTTCAACTTGCTCTTCTCTGCTGTGGTCATGTTTTCCCACTTTGTGTGGAAACAAAAATGTCGATGTTCCTGCATGACCCTTACCAAGGTTTGGGTTCAACACATTCAGCTGAGGCCTGAAATGTACTTGTCAAGGGACATTCTTGCAACAACTCTAGTTGCTTGTTCTTCTGTGAGCAGATTAACTAATCTGTGTCACACCAAGCTGATTGTCCTTTCTGCCTGTGCTCAAGGAAGTGCCTTATTTGGGTACAAGTATTTTTGGTTGTGTTTCTTTTCTAAAGTGCTTTTGGGAAATAAGGGCACACTGCTATGTATTGGTTAGAAGAGGCATAGTTAAAGAGTGGTACTTGGATTTGGACTTGAATATGTACTAATTTTTCTGGGACTGCTGAACTCACTGAGAAGATTTGGTATTGCATGGAGAGGATTGTTGACCATCACGTGTACTAGGACACATTAGATAATTTTGTCAAAATCCTGATTTGGCTTTTAGGTTGCTTTTTAGGTGGGGGCTAAGAAGTCATTTTTGAAATCTCTCATCCACTTTCCTAGATGTGGTATGATGCCAAGGATGCCAGAGAACAAGCAGAACAATGCTGGGTGTTGAATGAAGTGATACATTTGTTGACAGAAGGAATCAATTCTTTTTAAGAAATCGATAGTGCCTCAGATGGCATCACAAATGCTACACTAATGGAAGCTGTTAGGGGAAGTGAGCAGTTAATGCTGCAAACCTTTTGTCAAGCTGCCACTTCAGGGACACAAAACCTAAATGCCTAAGTATTGCAAATGTGCGGTGAGACAGAAAATGATGATGAGTCTTGTCAATGAAAGTTGTATTTGTGCTTTCTTCAGTGCTTGCCTGCCAGGCTGGTGGAGACTTTTGAGAACTGCAGTAGGTGAACTATAAATATTTATTTTTATAATTTATGATTTACTTATGGATCTGAGTAATTTACTTGCAGAATAGCGCTGGGGTCAATAACTTACTGTGTGAAAGCTATAATATGTCTTCACTCCTGCTATCTAAGTTTTACTGTATAGTAGAATATAATTTCCATTTTCCATAGTATTTTGCTTTTAGGATAGTTTCCATTGCATGCAACTGACATTGTATGATCTTTTTTTTCTGTGGCGTAATTATCTGTTTTCCCCCTTCATCTTTTATTATTGGACTACTATGCTCATAAAACAGCATCTAATTCAAGAGAGGGTAAAAATATGCTTTTATGGACAAATCTGGCCATCTGTTGCAAATCAATAGTGCAAAACTAAAGAAAAATAAGTAACTTCAAATGATCCACTTCATTTCCCAACTGAGTTTGCACATAAGAGGGACTTGACAAGCATGTTTCTGACCTCATTGCAGCAGATATTTCTGGGTAAATTTTCAATGCTGTGAACATTGAGCCATGCAGTTTCATTTAAGATTAATAGAGCTTCCACAGCTGCATTCACACATACAACCTTGAAATTGCTTGCCCCTTATTTCTTTTCTTACTATCCTAGACTTTTGTCACATTCTTCTTTTTTATTTTCTTTCTCCTTTATCTTTGAGATGCATTTGCATATTTGTTGGCCAAAGGAAACAGTAGACAGAGGCTGATTTGTGGCTTTTTTTAGTTTAGTTTTTTTAGTTTAAATTTCTTTATTAAATGTAGCAGTTGAGGTTCAACTGATAATTAAGGGCTTAGAAATTTGGGTTTAAAGACAGATACATTTGTGAAAAGATCCATCATCAAGACCCATTCCAGGTTATCAAATGAGTTCTAAAACCAGGGAGCATTTTTGTGGGCAAAGGCTATCACTACTGACTGCTAAATTGCCTATGAAATAAAATGGGCATTGATTCTCTAGGGCTTTCTTGCATGTATTCACGTACTTTTATACATAACGAAATATATAAAATGTCTTAACAGACAAATTTAAAAATCCATCCTTCCCTACATTCTAGGATTAGACAATGTTGTTGTAAATTATGGCTCAGTAATTTAGTTCTATGAACTAGTATATTGAATGAAATATATACTTAAGAGGTAACTAATACAAAATAATGGGTGGAAGAGAACATGTATAATTAAGAAAATGCCAGCTACTTTATTGCAATGTCATGTTTCGTGCTTTTCATTAAAAATCATTGGTACTGCTTCCCCCCCCTTTGCTTCTGGTTTGTAGAAATGCAATTAATTCCTCAGTGTGGACAAAGCGAAAAAATCTGGGATAAATACATTGCTTCTAAAATACAATCTGCCAGTTTCAATTTGTTTGTGTGCTTTTTTTTTTTCAGCAAAAGTTTGTCAGTTTTTTGTTCTGTAACTTTAACAACAATAAAAGAAATAAATTAAAATTGGCTCTTCTTACAATTGAGAAAACTTTCCAGTTAAATGTTGCATCACAGACTTCCAGTATATAATCAAATACTTTAAAATATAGTGCTGATTATGGCAGGAATTCCTTTAAAGAAGTTGTAACAGTTTAGGAATGAAACAGGCATGTTTTATTTGTTCTTTATATTTTGAAGTAATTACGCAATGTCCAGTTCTTGTGCAACTTCTTGAGATATTCCTGTTACTGTTTCCAAAGATGAAACAAAAAGGGCCAAGATCTTGTCTGTGTATCTGTTTTGTGAGTATTTGCTGCCATTTGTAGTTTCAGTGAATCCATAATTCCAAAGAACCATAAGAAATTTGCACAGCGTGTTGAAGGTTGTCAGGGTTAGGGATGGCCAAATGTTGCCAGCTTGGAGCTGAGTCTGTTTAGTCTTGTTGCTTTTGGTTGCTGCAGAGTGAGGATTCTGTTCTTGATATTGCTCTTCAGGCAGGACTTAAAAATGCATTTAGAAGGTACTGTGAAATTTGGGCATGCCTTGTTGCCTTCCTTCTCTTTGTCCTTTGCCCTTCTGCCTATTCAGCTCCAGAGGGTTGGTATTAAAGGAGTTCCACTTCCATGGCACACCCCCACTTCCAAAGTGATGCTTGGTGAACTCTTTTGTTATGTCACTGGAAACAAATGAAAACATGGTGACAGCTGTCTCAAAAGTGACATGAGCAGTGAATTGCTCCCAAATGTACTTTTATAGCCATACTTCTGTGCATGAGAACTGACTCCCACACAGAACTATAGAATAATTGCTGGTGAAATGAAGGATGTGTTCCTGTTGGGATTCAAGTTATTTCTCTCATGAAAATCCTAGAAGAGATACGATCTCATTGCTGGAAGAGGATATCCAAAGGGAATTCAGAAATATGAGATGTGGCAGAAGAAGACACAGTTTAACTCTGTTGCTTTTTATAATTTTTGTTAGGTATTGTCAACAGAACTATGTGTTTCAGTTTTCAGTGGGTGCCTTAGAGGCACTTCTTGGTTTAGTCCATTTTTCTGATTGGGTTAGTTTTCATTCTGTGGTGTTGTTATGATTGTTCTTGAATAAATGTATTTAAGTCTTTTACAACCATAGGACTTCAAACATTTTACACACTAAAGAAAATAAACATAAAAAAATCAGACATTATGCTTGCCTTGCCTGACAGCCTGAATTTCCATTTAATTAAACAGAAATGCTGGATTAGTTGTGGTTTTTAATATATATATATTCGGGTTTCTTTGATGTGTTTGGTTTTGGTTTGGGTGGGGTTTTGAGTTTTGTTTTTTTTTTTTTTTAATATATTTGGTTTGTGGTTTTTTAAGTGCTTTACATGTATGTAAGCTCTTCAGTATATGACCAGTTTTAAACAGAGTCACTCTTTGGAACTGTTTTCACAACTTAAGACACTTAAGGGATAAGGATTGAAATTCCCAGTACAAAAAATTACTATGTTTATGACTCTGCACTGCTTCTTAGTAATGTCAGTGGCTTCCTGACAGAGATAAGCACAGCTGGCAGAACTTCAGTGGTTAGATAACAGAGCAGAAGCGTCGTGTTTAATCTGCTTGTGACTTACTCTTCCTTGTGATGATATTCAGATAAGTAGACACAGAACTCCACAGTGAAGCAAATGCAAATGGGGAAATTTCACTGAATGCAGTATCTTAAACTGCTATAGATAGTTCTCCTCTCATTTTCAGTTTTGTGAAGCAGTCATAAATGTTTTGTGATCTCATTTTCCGTCATTAGAGAATGGTTAAATTGGAAGAAAAAATACACTCTCCCTTGCTTTTTAAGTTGCATAAAGATGCTAGGAGTAAAAAAAGAAATCCCTACAACAAGGATGAGATGGTGATAATGTGTTAGACTTAAACTGCCCAAAAGCAAGAAATGTTGTTTGGGTTAGTTTCTGTATAACAGAAAAATTATCAAGGAATTGGGTTACTCAGTCATAAATGTGTAGAGTTGCAGAAATGGAAGCTGTAATATGAGTGTCTGGTAGGGAAAATGAAACTATGGAGTGTCTTACTTCCTAGAGCTAAGGAACAAACTCAGTTTGTCCCATGAGTCCACCAAAAGAAAACTCTGTATGAGCGTGTTTTCTTGTCTTATTGGAGTGAAGAATGTCCCTTGTTTTGCTTATTTCTTTTGCAGCAGCTGCTTATTTAATTTGATTCATATTTGTTTCAATAGAAAACTTTTTATCCAGCTTAAAAAGCAGAGTTTAACAGTTATTTGCAAGCTGACCTTCTGTGTTCAGGGATTTTGTCGTTTACATGGCATTATATCCTTTGCATGTGTTTTGGGATTTGGTGTGGGATTTTAGTGGTTTTAAGGTCAGATAGTCAAATGCAGCCTTAGGAAAAACATACTCGTCTGTGCCAATTTATCTAAAGAAATCAGGGAGTCATTCCTCAAATTATTTATAGGAATCTCCGAAAGCCCAATTTTGTGTTGAGTGTATGACACATCTACATTACAGGGCTTTAAGACATCATAAAGATTACAAAAATCTGAAGGACAATATATCTCAGTTGAGATAGACAGATAACTTTGAATTAATGGATGTAGAAAAAAGTGACTTGTTTAACATGGTATTTTTTCATTGGAAATTATGTGTTTATTACAATCTAGGATATTTCATATCACTTGCTTATACACTTTTGTGACTTGTTTCTGCCTGCCTATGTCTTCTATACTGGAGAACTGCTGATGAATTCTGGGTAAACTATGGTATAATTATCAAAGGTTTGAATTGTGAGAATTTTATGACTTGATTTTTGCACCTAGATTCCTGTTGTTTGTGGCTGACATTCTTCAGTAGTGTGTGAAGCAATGGCTTTTTTTAATGATGTATTTTTTTTGTGTTCTGACAAACATCCTAAAAACTAATGTTAAGAATATTTTTCTGAATTACTTAAAAGTGGTTTTTTTGGTACAAGGGTTTGGGGATTGGTTTTGTTTGTTTGTGTGTGTGGGGTTTTTTTTGCTTAATTGGAAAGCTACATGGCAACTGTCTGAAATTTCAGGCAATGCTTTATATTCATTATTCTGTGACCCAAATCCGTTCCTCTGCTCTGTTGTGGATGACTGGCAGTTCCTAATTTAATTTATCCAGTCTTTTTCACAAATGAGAATAAAATTTGAATGTAATATATTCTTTTGTAGTATGAGAATATGTAATAATATGCAATAAGTGTATCAAAGAACATGGGAGATGAGAAAGATCATCAGATTCTAAAGCTCAGGAAAATTTGAAGCATTGTTAGAGAAGTGTAGAAAGTGTCTTTGTATGCTGTTTGCAGAAAACAAATTTAACAGCCATTGCCCATCCTTCTTGCCACACAATGTATTATGAATTTGAACTTGATGTGCTATGTGCCGTATCAAGTATTTTCCTATGTGCATCAATTAAGATGAGTTTTTTCAAATTCCAGGTATTTAGAAAGCATTAATAGTGGACAATTTATGACAGTTTGTCTTATGAAAACATTACTTACATCATATATGTACCAATATAGCCACTTTTACACATCTTCAATATTTTTAATATCTAGTAATGGACGGAAATGTATACTAACTAAGGGTCAGGTTATTAAATAATCTCTTTTATTTATCCATGACAGGCTTAAAGATTCCTAGAGCATGAATTTAGCTTGGAGGCTTTTGTGCATTTGCTCTTTTTTATTAGGTTTGTTTCCATTGTCTATCTTCCAAGCAAGAAAACTAGGGCATCTATTCCTTTTAGAAAGGGGATGTTATTACTGAATTAAAACCCACTATTCTTTCCATAGCCTTCCATCAGTTTTTTCAGGAACTCAAAAACTTGTGATTATTTAGCAAAGCAAAGGGCTTTTAAAATGAATAAATTAGAATAGAACCAGCAGAAATGAGAAGATTGTACTACTGACTGTTTTTCCAGTAACATCCTCTAATGATGACACAGGAAAATAAGACTAGTCTGGTTTCATCATTTCCAGTGTTTTAAAAATTGAATTTCTCTCTTACACTCTTGTCATTAAAATTTGTTTCTGTGCCTGGTTGTACCTTAGTCACCTAATAGCAGTTCTATTTAGTTTGCTGTAGAATAATCTTAAAATATGTCCAACTTAGTTGTCACATGTGTAATGGAATGTCACTGTGCAATTTTGTCTTAATATTTTGGTGGTCTCACATATGCTTATAAGATTTTAAGTTAGAAAACTGTTCATTGAGATGTGACTGTAAAAATATAGGCCTTTTTTATCAGTTGTAGAGTGAGTTTTGGTTTGGCACTTTTCAGTCTTTGATAGAACTTTGTCCTTTGAGGAAGTTTTCTTTATATTGTCAGTAGGAAGTCCATACTAGTAACTGGGTACAGTACAGAAGAATGTCAGTATATGTGCTAACCACTCTTAACAGTAAACAAGTTAATTTTTATATGTCTCAAGGCTGGAAGGAAACAATTGCAGAAGAAAGACTGTTGCAGCTATGTCGCATGGAAAAAGGTAGCAGTGCAGGGTGCAAAGCATAAGGTATCATGACCATGTACAGAGTAGACGCGTTGGGTTAACGTCCTCTGACAATGGCTGTTTAAAAATAGGAAAACAGATTATAGAAATGCCCTCATGCAAACAGGGCAAAAGATATCCTCCAGGTAAGTGGCAGTGTCTGGAGGAGTATAGGACACATAGTGAGGGGTAAATACACTGAAGCTAAAAGATGGAAAAAGATAGGAGTAGTGGAAGTAGATGGCTTACACAGTAGGAATTAAAGCTGAGGACCTCACATCTAGGAAAAAGAAATCTGTTGATAAAATAGTAATTCCATTGTGGCTGGAAGTGGATTTGAGAGGAGAAAAAAGTCCATATGTCAGGGAAAGGAACATGTGCAGAAGCCTTGGCACACTGGAAGGGCCTTGCAGCTCTCTGTCAATGCCTTAACTGAGGTGCTTTTTGTTTGTTGATCAGTGGAAACGAAATGAATAGCAACTGTATCTACATCAGATTTCCTTATTAATTGTAAAGATACAAAACCAAGCAGTAGTTCATGTATTGTATTGTTTTCTAACTCTCCAGTCTTGAAGAATGTCTCATTTTTCCTGGGAGAAGCAGTAAGTCTCACCAGACAGTGGTGGACCTGAGGCCATTGCTTCCTCTGCCCTGCAGAGCATGACTTCAGACAGGTCATGGTGCTTGTTTTGCCTCAGCTGCTCCTACGTGAAATGAAGATGATAACAATATCAACTTTGTTAAGCACCTCAAGAAATACAAGAGCTATTTCTTCAATTTTGCTTGCCATGCTGTTTATGGCTTAAATTGCCTGTTTTTATAGAAAAGTTGATCAAGGCATAGCATTAAAGTTTTCAGGAGTAGTTTGGAGAAACAACTAAGTAATATTTTCATATAATGTGATTGCATGCCCTGTGTAGTTTCTATTCAGTAGACATTAGAGAGCTAAGTTCAATTTGTTTAATGTCAGCAAAGGATAGAACTCACCATCTGGTCTACAGTAGAGTGTTTCAGTGTAGGATCAAGGGAGACAGATAGAGGGGAAAAAATGCAGAAACTTGACACCATTATGTGATGAAGCACCTTTGTCTGCTTAGAGCAGGGTGTTTCAGCAAACAGGTGTAGCGCTGTGTTAATATTAACCCAAATCACAATTCAGAAAATGCCAGAAGAAGAAATGTGAAAATTCATGTAGGATCTCCATATTTGGCAGAGGATAAAGGAGAAATGAAACACAGTATTGAGATTGAAGAAAGCAGAAATAAAGAATGAGATTGTTTACCCAGTAATAGTGCAAAGATGAAAACACCTCTTTCAGTCATTTGAGCATTTTCCCCTTGTACTGTGGCACTGACTAGGAATTAAGGATCAGATCTTTTTTGTGTGGGCACTGCATAAAGATCCTGTAAGGAACTCACTGCCAAAACTGCATGCAAACTTGGGGGATACAAAAAAACACACACTGTTTTAAAATTCTATATGTAAATGAGTATCTGTTATGCCATTATAGCATCGGGTGGAAATATGATTACTAGTAATATATTAAGTATTGGAAATTTTGAAGCTATTACAGCAGCATGAGCTTTCCTGAAGTAGGTGTAGTAATGGTGTTTTCTTAACAATCCATTTGTAAATGTGCAGCAAGTGTATTGATCATTTATCTCCTGCATATTTTAGAGAAGATAAATGGCTAAATCCTTGTCCTTATCTGAATAACAACAAATTTCGTGTGCCATTTGCCTTGACACTTTGGTTAGATTTTGTAGACAGCAAGTTCAGAATACTGAACATAATATATCAATTATTTCTCTTTTTACAGAAGGAAACCAAAGGTCAGTTTCTTATAGATCACATCTGCAACTATTACAGCTTACTGGAAAAAGACTATTTTGGCATTCGATATGTTGACCCTGAGAAGCAGAGGGTATGTATATAATCTCTGATTACATTTGCTTTTAAGTAATGCTAAATTATTTTTTTTTGCAATAAGTGTGTAAGTTCTAATGCAAAGTTATATATCTCAAAGGATTTATACTTTGGCCGTAATCTGTAGATGTTCCTAAAATGTCATTATTAATTTAATTTCCCCCTCAGTTCATCTGTTTAGTTTCAGGTAAATCGATGTATTCTCATTTGTGTAGTTCTCCTGGGCACTTGTGCTAGAAGTGATCTATAGGAATGACTCAGAGTTAGCACACAGTAGCTCTAGGATCTGGCAGTGCGGTGAAATTTGAGATTTTTAGTTTTCTATAGAGTATGCTTCTTGGGATATGTAGGCAGAAATCCTATTATGTTTAACAGCTAAAAGCAGAAATTCTGTTCCACTCATCACAGAGTGCGTGGACTTAAAATCTGTGATACATGAAACAGATGTGGTTTGTCAGGTTGTGGGGGTTTCTTCAGGTTGGTTCTCCCTAAGAGCATCTTTGCATCTGTGCAGTAAAATTTACAGGCCTGTGCCCTAAGCTTTTGTGTGGACAGTGATTAGTCATTTTTCCTAGGTGTAAGGTGGTTCTGCAGCTTGTAATTTCTGGGGGATTTGCTATTGCTACCCCCTGCTTGGCTTCAGGTGATTTTTAGTTTGAGAATAAGAAAGAATTGTCAACACAGGAAGCAGAAATCTTAAGACAATGAAATTCAGAATTGCTTCTTCACTGTGTCATCCTACTGGTCTCAAGATTAAGACTTAGATATGACTTTAAATATCTTGGGGACATTTACTGGCATTTAATATTTGTAAACAATAATCAGTTTGAAACTGCTGTGATTAAACAGGAAAAAAAAACATTTTGCTGGATATCCCTTGCTACACCCTAATTAGTTTTATCAAAAATCACTGGAATTGAGGAGTCACCATCAGCTCAACCTTATAGAATTGAAACAGATTTGTGTGGCTGCAGCAAATAATTTCCATTTCAACCCCCTTTTAAAATGAAACTAATTAGCAGTTAGTCTGACCAGTGTTCTTAATTCTTCATGATCCTAAGAATTATAGAGCTGTTCAGCTGGTTGGAATTCATGGGAAGATTAGGTGGAGTGCTAGATTAGACTATAATTAGGTAGGACTTAATGAATACCTGCTTCTATTGGGCCTTTCTCTGTCATCACTCAAAAACAGCTACAGAAAAGTTATCTTACTTAACAGGAGTCAGGAAGGTTTTTTTAGTAAAAACCTTGATTGTATTTTTTTTTTTTTACATCAGAATACTTTAAAAAACTTAGGGTCAGGAAAAAACACTTAAGAACTCAAACCCATTGTGATTCCTATTATATCGTACCAAATGTGGTTCCCATGTTTCAAAGAGTTGTTAGCTGATTGATAAATTTACTGAAGTGTCTTATCCATGCTGGCTATACAGTTGTTTTACATTTTATGTTAAGTTTATGGAAGATTATACTGGAGCTAAAATTTTCTCTTGGTTAGCAGCACAAGACCATTTGAGAAACAAATTATGTTCTTACCTAAAAAATCTTGCATCTTCATTTTCCTTTCTATCCAACTACTGAGAATACTGTAGCCATCCTGTGTAGTAGGATGCCTTGTATCAACAGTTGCTAAATAAACTTAACAAACTTGTATTTTCCATATATGCATTTTTTCTCATACTTTTAAGCAGACAGATAACTTCTCTAGTGGAGTACTATATCTTTATTTTAAACTCTCTTATGCCAGGCTTTGTAAGGGGCATTTCTTTGTACAGACTCAAAAGCTCTGATAATGAGTTTAAAGCAAGATACGTTTTTCTCTTATGTTACAATTCATAAAAATAAGCTATTTTTACATACATTATCTTCTATTGCCCCTTTGTCCTCGTTTGTTTGTTTGACTGTTTTAAGATTGGACTTTGAAATATTTAAACATAAAATGCTTTCCCTCAGAGTGGTTATTTCCTCTACACCAAACTTAATCCTAAGGTTTAAAACTGCAGTCAAGTCAAATGTTATAATAGAGGAATATTTTTTTTATGTCATCTGGCTCTTCTGAATTTCTGATCTTGTAGAGCTTCAGTTACATGAATCTTACTTCTGTATCAGATACAGATTCATAAATACCTCTTAGATGCAGAATGACTTTGAAACTTCTTCATCAGAAGACTGTTCTGATCTTTTCATGATCTCAAAGAAACATGCTAACAAACAATCTCCTAGTAGTATAACAAGCATGAGGCTTTATGAATAATTATTCTAGGGCTTAAGCATTGTAGCTAGATAGAAGTTTATTGGTAAATGGCTCATGTCATGGTTTAGGGACAGCATTCCCCTATTTAGTGTTCCCTCTAAAAAGAAAACCATGAGCCCTTTTCTCCCTCCTCTGGTGGGAAACAAAAGGCAGAGACTACAAGTTGACATAAGAACAATTTACTGTAAACAGCAATGAGACAAAAAATGAACAGTAAGAGCAACAATGGTAATAAAAATAAATTGTTCAAAGAGTGATGTACAAGCAAAAATGCTCACCAAGCCCGGGAAAATGAAAAACAATGTCAGATGGACCCTACAGCCACCACACCTTTTTAGTGACCACAAGCCACACCCACCCTCTTTCAGAAATGAGAATCCCTTACTTCCACCCCCCAGCAATGATGTGAAGTGGTACAGAATAACATGCCCACATGACTCCAGGCTCTGCCCCTCACAGCTACCATGAAAAATTAATTTTGTCCTGGCCAAAAACCGGGACAACTCAGTAGAAAACTAGAGAAAATCATGGTGATGATCAAAATTATGAGATAGGTGATAGCTCTTCCCACTCTTGTGTTTTAGTGGTTGTGATGGGTTTGATTTAAGCTTCCTCAGTAACTAAGGGTAACTAGGGAAGTGGTCATTAAAAAAAAAAAGTATTCCACATATGTCTTTCCACGTAACAAGGGAGGATGGACTAGAGGAGATAGGAAGTGGTTGGCCTTCCTGTCTTACATGAGGCTGGAGGGGCAGAGGGAACTGAGACAGTCCTTTTCTTCAGCTGGTTTCTAGCTTGGGACGTGGTGAGATTGTGTTTTTTCCAGTTTGTTCCATTCCTTCTTCAAGTTTTTGGTTGTATTTGTCTGCTTCATTTGTTTTGTTTTTTGTTCTTGTCCCTTCCCATTCCCTCTCTACCCTTATTCCCTTTCCCTTCTCCCCTGGGGGGCTCCCACATATTGTGTACAAATGGCATACATGGTTGTAGATGTTAGAAAAAATATAATTTTCTGTTCTAATTCAGTTCAGTTTCTTTTGAGTTCATGCTTTTTTTTCTTTTATTCAGTTTTCCCCCCCCCCCCCATCTCTCCATGCTGGGAAGACGTTGTGAGGGGGAAGGGGGAGGAGGCAGTCCAGGGTTGGTAAAAAAACTAATAATAACCGAGACAGTGCTACAATGTAATTGCTCCAGGTTTTCTTTTATGTACAATTAAATATTCTATTAAACACATGAAATGTTTTATATACTGATTGTTTGATGTGATACACACCTTCATGTGGTAAGCAAGCTCTGGAGATGGAGGTACTATGTTGGCTTGGAGACCCTCATCAGACAGCAGTGCAGCAAGAAAGTTTATTTAAGAAGATGATTATTTCCAGAAAGAAAATTAAAATTCTTCTTGAAGGTGAGGAAGCGAAGGTAGTCTGTGTACAATGAGCAGACAAAATGAATAGTGTTTGAGCAGAATTGTGTTTTGTACATGCGTTAATGCATTTATTAACATGGTGTATGTGTGCCCAATAAGATTAGATACATCTGCCATCTTTGTAAGGCATTTGTGTCTTTGTTGCAGTGGGTCTTGTATTTATTTTTCTTTATGCCATTCTATTATGAGCAGGCAATATATTTTTGTATAGGTGGAAATAAAGCTGATTTTCAACACAGTAAATTGCTTAATAATGGTGTCATACTTTTGCTTTTGTTTGTCACCATAAGGTAAA
Source organism: Myrmophylax atrothorax (assembly GCA_026770055.1). Taxonomy (NCBI): domain Eukaryota; kingdom Metazoa; phylum Chordata; class Aves; order Passeriformes; family Thamnophilidae; genus Myrmophylax; species Myrmophylax atrothorax. The sequence continues at coordinate 387,527 of JAOXXN010000477.1, forward strand.
AGAGCATCCATTGCTCTGGGTAAAATTGTAATTTTAATTAGCCTTGCCAACAAAAATCAATAGTTTTGTGGAAATCATGGTGATATTTTCCAAAAAGAATGATAGTAACTCCTATGTTCGGAAATATTACCCTGGTCACATTCATATTTCTTCTTGGAATACTGTGTAAACACAAAATTCAGTGAGCTAAATTTTAATAAGCAAGCAATATTTGGTGGCCTATTCCTAAGCAACATTTGTATGTTCATCTAAGGGAATAACCATTTTTCTTTGTAGTACCTACATAGAAAATAAAATGGAAGTATTATAAGTGGAAAAAAATGCTTTCAAAGCAAACTTCAGAATCCCTCTGCCAAGAAGTCATATTTAATTTTCTAAGCATGCCTGTAGGATTTTTCTTTGACTAGTAACTTTGATTTGCATTCAGCTTTTAATCTGAGCTTTTTTCTAACCTCCACTTTAAGTACAAAACTAAGAGAGGTGGCATTCCAAGGAGGAGGCTCCAAGTCAGCAATCTTCAAACAGCCACAGTGAGAGACAGCTTCCAG
>JAOXXN010000477.1:408500-424083 GCA_026770055.1 Myrmophylax atrothorax
AGATGGGTTTAAGCTATGCTGGTGTGAACAAAACTTTCATATTCTTTCAGAAAAACAAGAAAGCTTATAGATGATCTCCTTCTTACCCAAATTCACTAGAAGGTTTCTAGAATTACTATATTAGGAATTTACTGCTTATATTCATACCTACTCATTTTAGTATTATTGTCTTGATGTGTTAATCTTAATTTTGTCTAATAATTATTTTTTTGGACTTGGTAATACTTTTTCTTCACAACTTCCTGAGACAGTTAGTTCGCTACATGCTATGTCACATATTTACTTTCATCTGCCTTATGCAATTTCCTGATTTCATGGATTTTCCCAGGATTCAGGGAATAGCCGTTCTATGTTTCTCATTCCCACTACGCCCAAAATTTGATAAGGCTGACTCTTAATTCCCCCTTAGTCACCATTTCTCCTTGAAAGGAAGTCTCTATCAATCTCATTAATTTTGGTTCTTCTTTTCTGTTAATCAGTATGTCCTACTAAAGATGCAGAGACTGGAGCTTGGTAAAGAATTTAAGATGTGATTACTCCAAGGCTTTAAATAGTGCAAAATGTCCCTCAGTCTTCTTCACAGTATCTTTCCTGATGATGTCCAACATTTTCTTGGCTTTGTTTTTAGCTGCTGCTGCAACCTGAGTTGATGATTTCAGAGGCTGCCTATGGTGATTCCAAGACCTATCTGTCACCTCTCTGTTTATCAGTAGCTAATAGAGTGATGGCTTTTCTTTAATTCACAAGATGTCAAAAAAATTCTCAAATATTAGGAAGTAGAAAATAAATATATTTTAGAGACGGTAATTATTTTTCTATCACAGAGTCACAGAATTTATTAATTTGGAATAAATGTTTGAGATTATTCAGTCCAACCTGTGACCGAACACCACCTTGTCAACTAGAACATGGCATAAAGTGCTGTGGGTAGAGAAAAATCACAGGTGAGCAATTCAGATCTATATAAGACCCTGTGAGACTGAAAGCAGCTAAGAAAAAATAGTCGCAGCTGCTGCAGACAGTTGGAGGAGAAATCTCTTCCCGGGATTTCTTAGCAACTCCCTGGAAGTTTCTCATAACACACCAGAGATGTAAATGCAAACAGTTAGGATAAGTTCACCAAAACATTGGACTTGTGAGATATGCTTTATAACCAATGGGGATTTGCAGTTAGGTGGTGTGAGGTTCAATTTAGCCAATTGAACCTAGCTTTAACCCTATATAAACCGTGTGCAGTGTGTAATAAAGTGGGCATTCACTTGATCACATTGGTCTGTGTGTGGTGTCCGTTTTCCTCCGCTGGTGTTTATTGTTTACTTTAAAGTGCCATGTCCAATCTCTCCTTAGACACCTCCACCACCTCCCTGGGCAGCTCATTCCAATGTCTAATCACACTTTTTGTGAAGAAATTCTTCCTAATGTCCAACTTAACCCCCCTGGAGCACCTTAATACTATGTCTTGTCTTACCACTGGTTGCCTGGGAGAAAAGACTGAACTCCACCTGGCTACACCCTCCTTTCAAGTAGTTGTAAGAATGATAAGGTCACTCCTGAGCCTCATTTTCTCCAGTCTAAACAATCCCAACTCCCTTGGCCACTCCTTATAAGACTCCAAACCCTTCATTGGTTTCATTACCCTTCTCTGGACATGTCCCAGCACCTCTATGTCCTTCTTGAAGTGGGAATATCACAATCTTAGTTGTGATATTACATACAAGTATGTAGTTGTTAATGTTTAGTTTAACCTGCAGTGATATCTTCTGTAGAAGACAGAATGCAAAGCTAGTATTTAGAATAGTATACATGAAGAACTCATAAATTCTTCTGGAGGAGAAGGGCACTGAATTCAGGAATATTTGAAACACATTCATTTGCCCTCTGCCACTCCTACCTGTGTGTATGCACAGTAGCCTGCGAAAGAGCAGTGAGTCAAAGTCAGACACCATGCTGAGATAATTTTTGAAGCATTGCTGGATCTCTGGATGTGACCGTATCTGTCAGCTGGAAAGGCTGTGACAGCTCTGGAGAACTATTTGTTATGGGAATAAACTGAAAGGAGTGAATTGGACACAAGAAAAAACACTACATAGCCAAACACAAAGTTTGGCTGTGGGAGAGCTTTCTTACTTCACTCAATGTCTTAAAACAGATAAATAAATTGTGTCTTAAGCAGTTAGCATCATGGTCTGTGGGGGTCGTGAAGCCTGCTTAAAAACAAGAATAGATATTGCTGACCCTTCATCTGCAGTTGCAGGAAAGGCTTGGCTGACTTGGGGTTGAGTCATCTGTATTGCAAACAGATAATAGATGGAAATGATGTTATTCCAATGACAGACATTTGTAAATGGGGAAGCACTGAAGCATACATTTACTTGCTTGCTCGTAAGCTTGAGTACTTAGGGCTGTAAATCCCGCCATAAAGTTGTTCCAGGGCTTGGAAAAAACCCAGCCATAGTGGAAGGACACCAGAAGCACCAAAATCAGATCTGATTTTGCACATTATTTCTGTTGTGTATGCAAGTTTAAGTACATGCATAAACCTTATTGAATTCAGGAGACAGGTATGCATTCATACGTCTTTGCTGACCTGGGGCATATATTACTATATGAGGATTACAGGAAATGTCTGAAGTTGAGCCAGCCTTTGGTAAAGCTCGCAACAATGGCTTTCAGTCAAAAAACCATATATTTTTTTCATTTGAAAGAACTCCGTAATGTCTTAGTCTTGTTCCAGGCTGCCCTTCTTGCTTTGGGGATCTCAGCCTGTCTTCACAGGAGAAGCGCTCCAGCTCTCTGATCAACTTGGTAGCTCTTCTTTGGGCTAATTCCAACAGGTCTACATCTTAGAAACTCCAGAGCTGGATGCAGTACTCTAGGCAAGGTCTCACCAGAGTAGAGCAGAGATAAAGAGTCACTCCCTCAATCTACTGGCCAGGGTCCTTTGGATATGGCTTAGGATACGGTTGGCCTTCTGGTGTCAAAGTGCACACTGTCAGGTCATGTTGAGCTTTTCATCCACCAACAGCTCAAATTTGGTCTTTCTCCTCAGGGCTGCTGTCAGTCCATCTCTACTCAGCCTGCATTTGTGCTTGGGATTGCCCTGGCCCAGGTGCAGGATTTTGCACTTGGCCATGTTGGCCTTCATGAGTTTTGCACAAGCTCATATCTAAGCCTGTCAAGGTCCCTCTGGGTGGGATCTCTTTCCTCAGTGTTGTCAACTGCACCACACAGTTTGGGATCATCTGCAAACTTGTCGGGGATGCATTTACTCCCACTGTCCATGGAGCTGACTGAGATATGAAAAAGTGCCCTTCCCAACAGCAATTTTGTGGCAGTGGAAATCTGCAGTTTTTTAGTTCTGATTTTTACATTCTGGGTTTTTTCATGCTGAAAAACTTGTTCAACTAGTGATTTAGCTGGAGTGAATGGATAATACACTTTAATTAGCTTCATGTAATTGAAAAAAATACGTACATTGACAATTTACATTTAAAGAGTATATATTTTTATTGCAATAAAGCTAACTTTGGAGGATTTTTTTTGTACAAATTATGGTAGTTTCATGTTGAAAACAGGCTTAAGCAAGAAACTAATATAAATCCTGTATTTTTTCCTTGTAACTGAGACTGTTAAAGATGCAGAAATGTTATAATGACATTGAGGACCTTAGATCCTCGTCAACAACAAACTCTTTGCTTAGAAATGCCACAAATAGATCTGTTGACCTCACAACTTGGCTAGCAAGCCATGCTCTGAAATCTTGGATGCCTTTCATGGTTGGCTTTTCTTTGGCACTGCTTAAAAGCCAAACCCAGTTTTGCCTCAAGCTAATGGTCACTCTGGAGAATCACATCCCAATTTTTCACCCTGAAAAGACTTATTGAAAAGTTTTTGGATAGGGACTCCTCCATTGCCCAAATTATGTGTGGTATCTACATCAATATACTGAGCCTTTTCCAGTATGCTGTCATTGCAGATTAAGAATTTTTGCAGCATACCACTGAGGCCTTGGGTTCACCCTGATGCAGGTATTTCCTCTGAGATCTACCTGTAGTGTAGCAGTACCAAATTATGGAATTGAATTAGTGAGCTCTAACTGGACACTGATTGATTACAGGGGAAAAAGGTGTTGCTACATTAAAAAAAAAGGCTTTGAAGTCCAAGGTTCTTGTAGAACTTGTAACACAGTGTTGGCAATGAGAGCCAATTGCTTTTCTCAGTGATAACTGTATTGCATTTATTGCATTTAGTTATAATCCAAGGCAAGGAGGAAAATTTCTCTTACCCTTCAGATAATACTTTCAGGCTTGCCCTTGGTGCAGGAGCCCATGATACAAATGAAATAGGCAACTTGGGAAAAAATAAGTCTGACATCAGTGTTATTCATAAAGCACATTTTTATTTGCTATACTGTATGTAGCTCAATGTTGCAGAGGATTGACAGTATCAAGGAATGTTGTGAAGGCTGGCGGAAGCCACTGGGTTGGGTAGCTCCCTATCCCTTGGTTGGATAGCTGATTCACTTTGTCTAGTTAAAGCAATGTTTAATTAGTTTATTTTCCCAGAGGGGTGAAGCTGCTGAACGGTGTGGCTGTAACCAGCTACGTGTCTGGGAAAGAAGCTGTGAGTGAGTTGCTGGGCTGTGAGTTGGTCCATCTCTGGAAAGGTGCTCTCCAGGAGAGAAAGCAGAAGAGAAAGTTGTGACTTCACAGTTGTGCCACTCTACTTGCTATTAGAAATAAAGCTGCTCTGTGGTAGGAGGCAGAGGTAGGAGGTAGAAGGAGCCTTTTTTTCCTTCTTTTCCCCAGATCTTCCTAGAAGGAGAGGAATTGGAAAGTGACCTCAGGCAGGACCTCCATGCCTACTGCTCTGCAGGCCTCAAGGAGTTGCTTCTGTCTCAAAACTTCATCTGGGATTCTTTGCAGTAAAAAAAAAAAAAAAAGAAAAAAGAAAAAGGGAGAGAGAAAAAAAAGAAAAAAATCTTTTCCAGTGTGCTACAGACATATTTCCATGCAAATCTGTATATAATGAGAATGGGGGTGCTTAAACAAGCTCACATTACCATAATTTTTTTCACACTAGTAATGAGCATCATAACAGCTATACATTTTATTTAAAGCTCTCTCCATGATGTCTCTTATCTGTGTTTTTGTTACTTTTGTTCTCATGATTTCATTGTTATTGCAAAAAATCTAATTACATCTGATTTTATCTTGTAGTTGGGCTTTGCCTCTTTTTCCTGCTGTTTAAAATAGAAAGAGAGAGGTCCAGGATAGTTGCAGAGCTGGTTTCACACAATGTTTCACAGATATGTTAAATCTGTTCCAAAAGATGCCACATTGTCTCCTATTTTTTTAATTACATTTCAGATACCTCTTATATCTACAAATAAAAAGGGACATTTTCCATGGCCGTTTGTTGTGTTCCTTTTCTGATGCTGCCTACTTGGGTGCCTGTATTGTCCAAGGTAAGCACAAGCAGCAGCCTTTTTTAAATTCTTCACTCACATGTGTGTTCACTACAAAGAACAATGCAAAACTGTTGTGTGAATATAGCTAGCAGTAACTTTTGTTGTTGTGTTCTTGTCTTTTTTTTAGTTGTACTCTTTTCTTGCATTTACGGTCGCTGTAAAACATAAATAATTCAGCCACTTAGCCAATGAAAACCAAACTTGAACTTAAAATAAAATTGAAACCAATAAATTATCATAGCATTTAAGTGAAGAAGTATAATATCAATATTAGACTCCACATATCAAAAAAGCAGAATTCTGAACCCTGAATGTAAATGTAGCCTATTCCATTTAAACTGAGCAGGAGAAAGTGTCGTTCAGTGCCCTTTCTTATAGTGAAGAAGAGCTATGTAATCTGTGTCAAAAATAAAAGATGTAATTCAAGAAGAAAGAAATTATATTTTATTTTTCCTATTTTTTTCTGCCTTTCTCTCTCCATCATTTCCCTAGGACCAAATTCAGGCATATGTTTTGAATTGCATAGAGAGAAATAATCAGCTATGTATCTGATTAGGGACATCATATGTGTGGAAGTTCCTATTATTCTGCCTCAACGTGAATGAAGCTCTTAATGCATTATAAGATGCTGTATCCAAATCAAAACTGAGTCTAGACCTTAATAAAATAGTCTCAGTTGGAAAATTAAAATGCCATTTTTGGGTACCTAAGTGACACGTAATTTAGAAGACATATCAAATTCTGTTGGGTACCTTACATGACATTGTGGCCTGTGTTTCTCTGCCAGAACAGAATTAGGTCTGTCCATACCAGTACTGATAAATCCTGTGCAACAGAGGAGAATGAGGAGTGCACTGTTTTAGTTCTGCCTGCTACCAGAATGATAAATACTCAAAGGGGGAACATTGCCTATTCATTTGTTTTACAGAGCATGTTTCTGCCACAGAAAATAGTTCGGTATTGCTAATTAATGCAGTAGTTAATAAGTCATGAACTTCACTTGAAACTCTTTGATTGAAGTGGCAGTTAAAAGGATTTTATTGTTTCAGTTAACTATCAGCTCTAAAGCAGCATTTCTTGAGAGATGCTGGATGCTTACTGACCATGGAAGTATCTTGAATTACGCTGCATTTACTGAGTTCTTTCCTTATTAACTAACATTGAAATTGGACTTTTCTGTTTTGTTTTGTATTTTGGATGTATTTAGCTGAGCTTGGTGACTACGACCCTGATGAGCACCCAGAGAATTACATCAGCGACTTTAAGATTTTTCCCAAGCAGTCACAAAAGCTCGAGAAGAAAATAGCTGAAATGCATAAAAATGAATTCAGGTAATTTAGAATGCTGTTTAGTAAAGAGACAACTAAGAAATACTTTCATCTGTTTCTAAATAGTGTATATTAACTTGTGAGGCTTTGTTCCATGGATTATAATAGAAGGTCTAAAATATGCTCTCTAATATGCTGTATTTGAAAATGTGGTTTAAGCTTGGGGTGTTTGCTTTTCCTGTTAACCTTTATTAATGATAGTTGAGTACTGGTAATTTAGACTTTATTTGCTTGAAATGTAGGTCTGGTTAGTAGGAGCATCTCACATCATGAGGGCTGCTCTGGTTGATTAGTGTAATATTATCTTTCATTTAGGAATCACACGTCTTTTGACGTGAAATTTCTGTTCGTAGTGCAATTATAAAATGCTTGATAGATATTGACCTGATTGAAACTGTAATTAAGCTATTTTATCTGTAGGTTGTTAAAAGGGTGGTGAATTGCACAGAAATGTATATAAGTAAGTTCCTTGCAAGGCTAAGGAGGTGAGATCCAGAACTCTCTGCATGCTCTTTTTTTTGTCCTTAACTTTCAATACTATAACAAAGCGGGAAAGGAGAAATATAGATTAGTCTATTGTTTGCTTTCAAAGTTAAATATGTTTCAGGAGAGAAGTAGCAGTGAGTTGTGCAACTGTACCCTCTTCAGGGTTGTCAGTGAATAACAGGCAGAGTAATTCTAAGGGTAGCTTGCCTGATGCCCTCAGCATTTCACTTAGTTGATAGCCCTCAGAAAACTGGGAGAGGAAGAGGATGTACAGAAAATCAAATGAAAGTAAACAATTGATAACATAAAGTAGAAGGACAGTTTTTATTGAAATATTACAGCAGCCGTTGCACTTGCTTAAAACCCTTGTGAAAAATTCCTTTTCAGAGGAGTTAGAACTTAAAATACTTTTCAGGATCCTATCAAATATATTTTTCAAGTGAAGTACAACATTCATGACAATAAGCTTGCCAGTAGTAATGTGTTTTCTCTTTTTTCTTTTCTGAAACCTATATATTTTCTTTCTATTTTTTGCAGTGAAACAATGTTTTAAATGTATTTAACATTTTTTGTGTCCAGCCTGCACTGTATACAGACCCATAGAAACAGCCTTTTAGAAAAGGAGACAGACTTTCTTTTACTAGTGTTCCATGTGGTGTCTGCAGATTTCCAAAGGATAAATTCAACATTTATAAAACAAGGTCTTTACACAGTTAAGCCAAGGTGCAATTGAAAAGACTTTGATAAATTTAGTCTTTAAAGAACAGGCTAGTCCTTATTTCAAGTTAGAAGAAGGGAAGGAAGGATGGTAGGCAAGTGGTCTTTATATTCCATAATGCTGGGAGTGATGTATTTTTCTGTGTTATTTGTTTGTTTTTTTGTTTTGATTTTGGTTGGTTTGGTTTAGTGGTTTTTTGTTTGTTTGTTTTTTTGTTTGTTTGTGTGTAATTCTGCCCATCCATTATAAATTTAAATAGCTAGTTCCTTTGTCATGAATGACCAGAGGCATATTTTAGCTCATTTTTGTAATCTACCTGATCCCATGACAGTAAATGTTACAAGCTTTTGCACAGGTCCCTCTAGGATTCTCCTGAATTCCTCCCAGCGATAGTTTCTCAGCATGTGAGGTTGTCCTCTGAATTTCTTCAGCAGTCTTGGGGAGGCACACTGTTAATTATTGGCTTTTGGAAATCAGGTTGTATCAGGCTGACTTCTTTTGCTTGGGGATCTGCTGATTCTTACAAAGAATACCAGGAAGTATTTGGGGCATAACTGTAATTCAGAGCAGAACTCTCCTCATATATCCCACTTATATAAATATGTTCCTTAATTCTCTTTCTATTCTATATTTTACCAATTTGTATGTTATGAATTTTAGGCTCAGTGGCTTGTAGCGCTTTGCTGCTCTTAGGAACTGTCATCTTTATTTTCTGGGGGTTTTTTGCTTATGTCAGCGTCTGGTATGCCTTATCTATTTGTCAGATTTCAGAGAACAAGGGACAGTTTCAGAGCTGTCTGGATAGCTACTGTTTGGCAATTTCCCACTGTAACTCTGTCTTCCCAAAATTGATCATCCTCTTAGGTTTTTTACATCAGACACTTACTAGTCACATAGCAGTTTCCTCTTTTTCTAGATATTTAATTCCATGGATATCTATTCTAGGAGTAAAAATTAATAAAACATGTCTACCACATAATGAACAATATATAGAGAGGTCCACTGTTGTATTATCAGATTTACATATATAGCTGGAAAAATTGTTAGAAAAAACATTGGGTTTAGAGTCTTCTATGCGGCATTGATTAGCACATCTCTTTCACGGGATCTAGCAAGTTCAGTTTTCTGATAAAAATTAATATCGTGCTGCTCAGTGAGTATTTTTAAAAGTGCTTCAAGAGGTGCCCCTGGCCTTTTTTTTACAAGATACCTGAGTGACATGTTAGCTGAGAGCTAACAGGTGAGGAGAACAGATGAGACTGAGTCCTTCTATTCCAGCTGCTATTTGGTTACCTTCCAAATAGTTACTGTAAGTGAGTCTGATTCTTTTTTTTCTTCACATGTGTAAACAAAAAAGATCATGACATCTCTCCTCTGAGGCAGGTTCCCATATAACCAAAGCCCTGTGGCTTGGAAGAGGCCAATTCTTCACTGAATGCTATCTCAGCATACTTAAGGCCTGTTCACTGCTCACATCTTTTCTTCCGCCCTACAGCATGATGGAATAATTTTCCTTTAGAAAGGAACATGAATATCATGAGGGAAGTGTCTGGGAAGTAGCAATAGGACACTGTGACAGCTTCCAGTGACCTACTGACTTATTGGGTGTCATTTAGTGGCCTTTTGTTTTTTTTCAGTTATCTAAGTGACCCTGTCCTTTGTGGCTGTGAGAACATCACTGGATTTTAGCAAACTGTGACACAGAATTTGTTACTCTAATAAAGTTCCCTGGCTTTTGAAAGACACCTTTCAGACAGTGCTCCCAGAGGCCAGACACCTAAAAATACAGAAATTTCTGAAGGAAAGATGGACATAAGTCCATATCAATGGAGTTCATATTTGTAGGAATAATAGTTTTGTGTGATTTGATTTGGGTTTGTTCCCTGTATGGATGGTTTTTGTTTGTTGTTTGGTGGGACTTTTTTTCATTGAGTTTTTTTGTTTGTTTGTTTGTTTTTTTGATGGTTGGTTTGTTGGTTTTGGGTTTGTTTGGGTTTTTTTTTGTTTGTTTTGGGGTTTTTTTTGTTCTTTTTTGGAAGAACTCAGTGGTGGAAAATCAAGCCTTTTTTATCCCACCTGAAAACTAACACTTCGTTTTTACTTATTTTTGATATGAAATATTACACTATACAATTTATATGACAGTGTTATGTAGAAAGCTTTTAATTTATCTGAAAGTCCCATGTAAACATTAACTCTGGCAAGTGAATTATAGAGGTACATGATCTGCTCAACTTCCTGTTTGCCATGCTGACCTCATATAGGTAAATACAAGTTATTTATTATTCCCAGGGATGACCAGTATGGACACAGTCTCAAGATGTCTGAGTGCTACTGAATTGACTGTTGTCTCCACTGTGTATCAAATGCTCTGACTTTTGCAAAAGCCATGGATGGAAGAGTATCTTTTGGGAGAAGGAAAGGTTTCCTCTGAGGCTGTGAAATTACTGCCATATTCTGATAATAACTATCTCAAAACCAATTTAAAATCTTAGGACAGAGGGAATATTTTCTTGAAAACCAGAGTGGGAAATTAATGCTTCACTTTGATCGAGGCTAAATGAGAAGTGCTGTTCAAATTTGATTTGAAAGGCATGTAACATTTTTATCCGTTGCTGCATCATCTACATTTTAACGTCTTAGTGAGCATTTAAGCACTTTCAACTTTTCTATGCTGCTTTGACTCTTGCTGTGTTCCCTTCACGATACTATCAGCTACCATGTGTGCTCTGACTCTGGTGCCAGCAGGAGTACAGGATATCCTGGTCTCCACTGACTTGGCTGTCGTGCAGGCATGGAGCTGTCAGTGGAGCTACTGGCAGGCGTAATTCCAAATGTTACTATCAAGTGCAATCTGGGAGGCCGTCCTAGAAGCCTTGGCAACAATTGCTAGAACATGCTTCTCTGTGTGAGTGTTAATATCATTTCAGTCAACATTAAAGCAACTTCTTGCATGCTGTTGAATACATTAAAAAGTGCTAAAACTAAATTCACATTTGGCAAGTTCCGAATAACGTGAATTTTGTATTCCATTTAAGTGTTTCCTGTAATTAAAACTACATACTACCTAGTTTTATGCATTTAATGCTGGCAGCACACTTCCCTATGCTTTATATTTAGCTTCCTGTGCTACGCTAATCATAATGATATTTAAAAGCCTCATACATACGAAGGGACTCAAATTGGAAGGACATACGCTATGCTCCAAAACTTGCAAGTCATTTTACAGGAAACAGAAGCCACTTTGCTGGGGATTGAGGATCTGTTGAGGTTTACATGGAGGTGAGTGGGACATCTGGAAAGGAGCAGGACTGGGACTACTGCAGGGATTGCTGAGTTCCAGGCCTAAGGAGCCAAACTCTTTGTAGTTCCTAAGTATACAAAGTATGCTGAGGACCTTGGAGATCTGAAGGGGACAATGGCACGTAGTGGGAGTTTTCAGGCAGACAGTGATGACACAGCTGCTCAGGACCTCACTTTACAGCCCCATCTGCACTGAAAGCCCTCTTCATTTCAGATTTGATAGCCCATAGTGCCTCACTTACAGTCTCCCTGTGTAGGCATTTAAATTTATCTGTTAGGATATACACTGGCACATGTCACTGCAACTTCTTCTCTCTAAATTAGCAATCTGATATTAAAATGCCATTGTATGTGCTGTAATAGGTGAATAAGTTATTTGTGTCTACTCTGCTACGTTTTCCTGGTGTTTTCTTTCTTTCACTCCATAGTTTGTATCAGTTGTAATTTAGACAAATTAGAGATGTTTGGAATGTAGTCACCTAGTCCCTTTCCTGAAGAATTCTGTGTGTGCTGCTTTCCTCAAGGCTTTGTTCTTCTGAACTATTCTTTTTCTGACAGAAATGTGCTTAAAACTAATTCTAATCAAGGACTGACTCTTGTAATTAGAAAATAGTAAGTGAGGTGTCATTTTGTTGGATTAATATTTCCAGAAGCTTTATGGTGAGAAACAGCTTTACCTGAGCAAGAATTCAATGGAAGTTGCAGTTGTAGTGGTAATCTAGAGAAGACAACTTCACAGGCCAAAGAGATGTCTTTATCTTCCTCCTGTGAAAAACTAGATAAGATACAATGATACATGGGATTTTTCTTTTAATAGAATTCCAAGAATTGTTCAGTAGAAAGGATAATCTATTAGAATTGAGAAAGGTAGCAATATTTTTGGCAACACTGATAACTTTTTAGCTTTAGAAAAGATTTATTTTCTGTGTGTGTGAATGTGCTTTTTTTTTAAACCTTTTTTTTCCCTAGGAAGAATGGTCATAATCATGATCTACAAATGTGGGTTTTTTTACCATGCTAGTTGTTGCCTGTCTCATGATGCGCTTTGAATTCAGGTTCTGCACACTTGGCATGCTGTTGTCTTTAGATGTCCTTTATCACCTGAAAGGACTTATTGCCTCTGCCCTTTCTCCCTTCCTTCCCTCTTCTTTATTTGAGGAAGGCTTTACAGGTTAGATGTGTCTGGACCAGAAATACTAATCTGTTATGATAAAAACAAAAACCTTGCTACATTTCTCTGTATCATGGGAATAGATTCTAAATTAATAATAGGTAAATTAAAACTGCATCTGTTGTGTAAATGTATTCTGTCTTTGAATAGGCTTAAAGCTGTCTGTGTGACTGCAGCAGTTTATAAAGTAAGTTGGAATACAAATATCTGAACATAGACTTCAGAAATACCATCTCAGTTTGATCTCTGAAAGCACACAAATAATTTGAAACGTTCTGGTAGAAGGAGTAATACAAGAGGCATGTATCGTTACAGCATGTATGTTGTAAAATTAAACCCATAAGCATTTAATAAACTCAGTGAAAGAGTTTGGTTATTGTTTTAGAGTGATTATTTGGGTTTTACTTGGATTCTACCTGCCTGAGAGAAAAAACAATTTTGCAGTAAAAGTTCTATTTGACGTGTAAGCGTTCTGCAGCTTTCTAAGTTCAGTATGTTCCAGCAACATTTCAGCAATTCGTTTACTTGCTAGATGAAAAAGTTTCTTTCCATATGCAGACCCATTTAAAGGCTTTCCTTCCGTTGGTGCCAGGCCAGGCAGTTCTTGGGGAGGTACACTGCTGCCTGGTCAATGTGCTGAGCCTGGCCTTGCTATTCTGATGAACTAAGTCACACCCTACAATCCAATTTCACTTATCAGTGTCTTCATTTAATACTTCTCTTTGAAATTACCACCACTGTTGTGCAATTGTTTCCACTACAACTATTAATCATTGCAGTTTTGTTTCAATACCATATAGTCTTCCTTAGCACCATTATCATGTATAAAACCAATAGCAAACACGCTTAATTTAAAAGCATCTCCAAAATCTGCTAAAAGCTTCTGAGCTTAAAGTAGAAGGTGCCCAAGACCTCTAGCGCTGTAACTATATAGTAATTGGATTCTCAACCACATGTAAAAAAATTTACATTAAAACCCAGCAAAATCTCATTCATGTGAATGGACAGCAAAAACTCATTCAAGCAGATCTGTGATCAGTGAACAGTATAGCTACATGCACTGGTTCTTTATGCAGAGTTCTGAATTCATTTTAGGTTAAAAGTACACCCAGGCAACCCTGTTCTGCTCAGGGATGTCCTGTACAAGATCTGGGATATAACAAAGAGAATATTTAATGGATGAACACCCATCCTGAAATTGTCACTGTGTCATCTCCTCCCACTGCACTGAAATACATTCACAGTTGGAAGGCAGGGCAAAAAGTCATTGATGGCAATTGAACCTATGTTATTTAAAGCATTATGGTTGGTTTCCCTGTTTTGCATAGGAGTGAATATGTAATGTTTCGAGAGGCTAGATCATTATGTACATATTTACTTATTCTTTCAATTAATTACATTGAAATGCCTTACAAACTATAAATGCCCAGAAATTAAACATACATGGGATATACTCTACTAGTATTGCTATTGTATTCTGCAGCAAGTACCTTTGCTTGACATAGAGATGAGGCAAATGGGTGGACAATAATTGTTATTATTACTAATATGTTAATAGTAGTACCTCACAGCACTTTATGAATCAGTAAGAGAATCAGAGAAGACAAACAAGGTGACTTCAATGATGTCATTCAGGAATCAGGAAACTTGAGAATAGCATTGAAAATGTTTTTTCTTTGCTGTTATTGCTATATGGTCTTCCTTGTTAGAAGGATTTAACACTCATTCCTCTGCTATCTCATCCTTAACTTTCACTGAGTTTCAAGACTTCAGTATGCAACAGATACATACTTCAAAATAAAGGTATGAAGGGGAAAAAATTCTGGAGTGAATTGGTATTGGCAGTGAACAAAACAAGTAGACCATTTCTGTGACACACCCTGTAAGTATTCCCTGTTGAGCTTCTTTGCCTTTGAAATGCTTCAGAGTTGGGGACCCTGTGAGGAATAAACAGAGCTTTTACATCCTCTAGTTCATACTTCTCATGGGGCTAAATTTAAAAGCAGAATATGTTGCAGACTTCTCACCCTTCTATTTGTTTCATTCAATTTTATTAGGAACTTTCAGATTGATTGATTCCTAGATTGAATCATTATTTTTTATCCAATAACTGTGGAGCTCTAATTTCACAAGTAATCCACTTTTTAATGTTTGTATGGTATACAGAAACTTTTCTCAGTAATGGTTTCTTTTACTGGTCCTGTTAAAAACCTTTGTCATGCTGCAGCCAGGTACTGTAGTGGCTGCATCATATAGAAAGGTAATATACCTTCCACTTAATGCTGAATATATGCTGAAAAATAAGGTCAAGAGGAGTAAATGCATGAACAGAGAGACATGACTTTCCTGAAAGTTGAGTCAAAAAACAGCAAAGATGCATTGCCTAAATATTTCCTGGTTTTCCACTGTAAGAGACAATAGTTGAAACACGTAAGTGAGAAAACTCTGTAAGTTCTTCTGTAAGGGTGTTTGTTGCATGTAGAAAGCTTAAAGGCTTTTTAACAAAGCAAATTAAAGGTATATCTAATGCTAGATCAATGTTTGATTAAAAATGTTGACTTTGCTGATACAATTTGCTACAGTTATATTTTTATTTAGTAAGAAAAATTTAATGACTAAGTTACAGATGAAAAGCACATTATCAAGGCTTAAATAGTAATCCTTTGATAAGAGATG
Source organism: Myrmophylax atrothorax (assembly GCA_026770055.1). Taxonomy (NCBI): domain Eukaryota; kingdom Metazoa; phylum Chordata; class Aves; order Passeriformes; family Thamnophilidae; genus Myrmophylax; species Myrmophylax atrothorax. Next base: position 423,653 of record JAOXXN010000477.1, read on the forward strand.
AATGAGGATTTTTTCATTTGATATTGCCCTTGACTCTTGTGCTTTGTGAAGCTCTTTTAAGGCTTTGCACTGAAGCCGTTTGATTAACCTGTCATCTGATGAGATCAAATTTGCCCACGTCTTCTACTTTTTTTTTTGTTTGGCAAGTGCCACAGCTTGTTCCACTTGATGTGCACAAAACCAGAATAGTTTCAGAAGCTATAGGTGAGGAGCGCTCACTAATTTTTTTTCTAATGTCTCTTTTTAATAGTAAGAGCAAGTTAATATTTTTCCCCAATTTGAACATGCTAAACCCCCAAATCACATTGTTTCTAATTACTTGTCAGTTTTGGTCCCTTCAAACCAGAAGACTGACTACTTTGTTTTATGCTGGCAGAGGTTTGTGAATTAAAAGATGCATTTTATATTATTCTATTTTTATAAGGCCCAGT
>JAOXXN010000477.1:436545-460115 GCA_026770055.1 Myrmophylax atrothorax
TGAACGCAGATTTGGGCAGGGCTCTCCCCACGTGGGTGTGCCCTTCCAGCCTGTGCAGTGGATTTTTTAGGTGAGGCTCAGTGTGTGCAGAACTGGCCCCACCCTTTAACTCCTCAGGTTCATCTGCCACGGCCCAGCGAGCTTGGGCGGTGACAGTGAAGTCCTCAGGACCAGAACCTACAGCCCCCAATATTCCCAGGAGGTCTCCCATCCAAGTACTAACTGGGGCTGACCCTGCTCAGCTTCCGAGATCTGATGAGATTGGACATCAGGGTGGCATTTAACTGCCTTCTTTCCTTTACTGTCAGGTATAATGGTCATCATTCTGAGCTTCCACAATGGTGCATGCAAGCCTTGGGAAATACGTGTTGCCAGCGTTACAAAATTCTGACAATAGTGTCTTGTCTCCTACACAAGCGGGGTTTGGTCAATGAGTCAGATAGGTGGCTTAAATTATTCTTTGTGTTATGCCATAAACTGTTATTACATGATCCTGACAGAAAAGTATATTCTCATTTCATTTCTAATTCTTGTTTGGTTTTAAAATGTTCTGTTTTGTATGTGTTTAAAAGTATACTTGTTAATTTTTCCATAATGCAGTCAGATTAAGAAGCATGAAGTTCATTCAGGAGAGAGAAAGAAATAATCAGAGAATCCTTTTCTTCAGAGAAAAATTTGGCTTATAAGAGATAAGCAGCTAGACTTTGCAAACAAACTAATGCTTTCAGGTCCTTCTCACGCATTGTAGTGAAAATTGCTAAAAACCTGATTAAAGTACTTCAGAAAAGAAAGGAACAACTACTTAAAATGTTTTCTAAAAAAGATTACTTAACTTTCTGAACATTCTACAGACATATCTCTATTTTTATTGGGATTTTTTTCAGGGGTGGTGTGTGTGTGTGTATGTTTGGTTTATTTTTAATTGAAGATTACTATTCTGTCTATATTTGAGATAAAATTCTCTTTACAAAAGGGTAGGAATATATTTGTAGTAAATGTTTAAAATGTATTGTCCAGCTCTAGTATGTAATTGATAGTAAAGCCATGTAGGGATGCTTTTGAGCATGCTTTTCCAGATTACATTTTAAAATGGGCTAAGTGAAGGTCTATAATGTGTTAAAAGACCACAGAGAAGGCAGAATATAGATGTATAATTGAGGCAGAATAAAATACTTGGGCACACAAATGTGTGTTGAATGAGAATAGTTCACATAAGGAAATGTTGCCTACTTTCAGTGGGGTTTCTTTTTCTAAGATAAGAAAAGATTTTCACATAAAATTGTTTTTATCTTGTACTTTACTTTTTCTTACTTTCAGTATTTAAAGTTATTTTAAATACTTGTTCAAAACTTAGTGTACAGAAAGAAATTAATTGGAGGAAAAATTAGATTATAATGCAACATTATATGGATTTAATAACCATAAATAGCAATGTATATTTTTTTATGATTAACCTTCTTAAAATGCTTGCATTTAAAATATTATGGAAGATTCAAATTCAGTTTCTTAAGAAGACTAAGGAAAAATCTAATGATTTCAGATGTTTTTATGGTTGAAGTTGTAAGATCGGATACAGAGGTAGGTGGTCCTTCTAACAACACAAGTAGATAAAAAGTATAGAAATTTTTGGCTCAAGAAAAAAGGAGATTTTAGAAACAAGTTACTCTGTGAAAGAGGATTTGAGTATAGGAAATGGTAACTTTACAGATACAAAACATTTAGAGAAAATTATTTTACTGAAGGTAAATACATATATAAATATATGTGAAGTTTTCTCTTCTTGTGCTCCCACCCTCCAAGTGAATTCTGTTGTACCATGTCTGCATTGAGAAAGAAACATGCAGTTGAAAGGAGTTCAGTATCTTTGTGTTTGTATATTACACTTAAGGCACTACAGACTGAAAATCTGTTGGAGTGTTTAGTCATGCAGGATTAATACACTGGCAAGGTCTTCTGGCAAATATGCACTGAATGATTTAATATTTTGCTTCCAGGGTATGCCTGAAGGAGGCATCTTTGTAAATAATATGGAGTAGAAGCATTATGCATGCTTCCAGGCAGAAGTCCTATTTTAGCAGTTGCTTGAGAGCTCTTTACAGAAAGTACAAAAACACAGGGATTGCATAACAAGCCCTTGGATGTTGGATTGAAGTGACTGTAATGACAATAATCTGAGTGAAAAACGTTTTTGGACAGTGAAAATTTGTCCTGGGTTACAGAGAAGCTCTGGTATCCACCTTTCCTTTTCTCTTTATTCTATGTCTTTTTGGCTTTTTGGTGTTTTGCCTTTTTAAAAGACTGTTTACAGAATGCAAATGAGGATATAAGTGTCTTTGGACAGATGTTAAAGAGAAAGATGACAATTGAGCAGGAAACCTTGTTTATTCTCACAGAGCATTTAATTACATTTAATGTAGCTTAGAGGTGAACATCTGTGTCCCAACTTTACTTAAACTATTCAGCAACATACAGTTTCATCCTCTGACATGCAATAGGTGCTTTATTCAGTTTGCTTATGTGGAATTATAAGTCGAGTTTTTGTGCAAATTTGAAATGCATTTTGTGAAAATTCCGCACTGTAGCTATGTACCACTTGGGGTCAAGTAGAATTCTCTTCCATTTCATCTTAGTTTTGTCAAAAATAAATGTTTGGTAACATAATGGCTCAGATGTTTTACAGGACTCTTGCTTCAGGCCTTTATCGTGTGAATCCTAAATAAGTTATTCAAAAGAGCCATTTTATAGTCTCAGTAATATATTTTTAGGCTAATGAGCCCCATGACTGAAGCAGATCAACAGTATTCCTCAGACTTTCCTGAGAATGTTCAACACCTGCTACCAGGAAAGCCTCTTAGTGCCAGCTAAGACGAGAAAGAAAACCAGCCTGAGCAGCTGGAGGCACGGTGTAAAGGCAGCATCTGGGATGTGTGGGAATGAGAAGGAGCATTCTGCATCTGTAAACTGAAGGAATACAGTTGTTCCTGCTTTAGTCTTTGGTCTGCAGTGCTCAACGATAACAAATCCTGTACCCGGTTCTGAAGGCAATGGAAAAACATCAGGAAAATTATTTGTATCCTCTCTACTTTCCCTTTCTGTGAAGCCAAATACTAATGTGTGCTGTGCACTGTGGAGAGAAGCAACACTGAGATCCTGCCTAACATGAAAGTAGTCAGGCTATGTAAAGGAAGTAAACCAGCACAGGGAATAAACCACACCTCTCTTACTCTTTGGATGTTTAAAGGTTTCTATCTGCTGGAGATGTAAGATAACATGGCTGAAAGCAGTGTTCAGTGTGCAGTGCTCAAGGCCTAGTGTAATTTATGCAGAATGATTCTGAGGTAAGACCTATTGGACTGAAGTTGTTTCCCTGTGAGTAAACTGACCCTGTTTTCCTGTTCTTTTAGAGCCAGCATTACCCAGAGTCGCAGCTCTCCCTCATTGAACAAGCAACTCATAATCAACATGGAACCTCTACAGCCTCTCCTTCCTTCTCCCTGTGAGGAGGAAGAGGTTCCATTAGATGAAGGTGAGTCACTTATCCAATTCCTGCCAGTATTTATGATAAAACATATGGAAAAAGTGTGCTACTGACTCAGGGATATGGAAAAAATCTAGTAATTTCCTTTAGGAGTACACCATTAAGACTCCACATGTCATACTCAGAAATGATTACTATCTCAAGAAATTGTGCACAAGCCTTATGTGAAGTTCACTGTCAGGAAAGTTACTGCTGTTATGATTTCTGTTTCAAATAGCGGCATTTAGATTCTCAGGAAAAAATATCTTAGAAATAAATAGTCTCAACATAGCACCCTTTTACTCAGTAGTGACTGAAGTAAAAACTGGTATTTACTGCTAGGTCTGTTGTTTTCCTTGCCTCCCTTGACTTTTATATTTCTTTCTGTTTTAATGTGTTGCCTTAAGAGACTGCAGAAAACGGGACTCCAGCCAGCTTAGTGTGTGAGTTAAGATATAAAGGGTAGGTCCTTTAATTCCAGGCTTAAGGCCTACAGGAATACAAACTGGCGCACGCGCCTGAATGTTGGTTCCATGGTTTTCATAATAATGTCCATCCAATCCCCATTCACCCACCCCCTAGTTCTGCCCCCTCCCGTCCTTGGCACACCCCATCAGGAATTAAGTCTGGGGGAGTCTGGGATTCCCTCTTCACCATCTTCATCTTCCTTGGAGCACACAGGGCACTTGGAGCCTTTCCAGTGTTCTGGGCTTGGAGGTCACTCTGCCCATGTTTATGTCTCTGGGTGCAGGCCTTGAGGTGTTTTTTACCTTGAAAAGGAGACTAAACAGCTAATGGAATGTTGAGGGATTGATGTAGGCTGGGGTTAGTGTATATAAACATTGAATTTAAGCTAATAGAAATACTGGTACACTAAAAGCTACATTCATTACAGTTACTTCTAAAATCTTATAAAAATCAAAACAAAAAAAACCTTTAGGCATTAGTGTCATCAAAAACTCTCTGCTAATTTAATTTCATAGACAAAAAAAGACGTTCTTTGAAGGTCAGCTAGGAAAGATTTTCTGCTAATTTAATCCCATTGGCAAAAAGGGATGTTATTGGAAGCTCAGTTTGAATGCCTTCTGTAGAACAATGTTTTCCATGTATTTATTTCTTTCTTGATATTTTAAAAATAATTTTCAACCTCTTTCTTTTTGAGATCCAGTCATTACAAAGAATGATGTGAACATCTTAGCCAGCTTAAAGGAGGATAATTGGCTTTTTTCTGATAAAAATGGAAGCCAACCAAACAAAACCTGGCAGTAGTTCTTCCTTGTAATGTAGTGAGCTCATTGTTTCAGAAGTTGAGAAATGTGACCTTTGCTGTTGGTTTGTTATGGGCATTTAATGGGAAACAGAAAGCAGCTGAGCAAGTATTTTAATTTTCATGGGAGTATATCCTAATTTCATTTTATAGGAATCATATGAACATGTTTTGTTAATTCCTCAGAGTTTAGACATTGACTATAGTAAGAACAGTGTGAATTAGATTGTCTGTGTCCATAGCTTATCATAATTAGCAGTAGCAGCTGTTAATTTTAACAATTACTTGTTTACCTCTGCTGTGAAATACTTGTATCCAAGAATTCACTTTCTTGCTGCCAAATACCACCACTGTTTCTGCTAGGCAGTTACCACCACTGCAGAGTAACAACAGCTTGCTGCTTGTAAGACTGCTGTACTCCACTGACAGCTCTGAGCAAGGAAATCCATTTTTGGAAACTGGTGATTTACCACTCTATGCTCAACAGACAGTGCTTGTTTTAAGTGTTAGTATTACTTAAGTGGAAGGGTCTTATTTCCTTTTAATCAGATAGATAGTTGTTACTACTACAAATGAATAGAAATATTTGCTGGTGGGTTTCCCGTACAATATTTTATGTGTCATTAAATACCACCAGCTGCTAAGTTAACAGTATTTAGCCTTTTACAGTCTTTTCCTGCAGCAAACTTGGCTATATTATCAACTTACAGCTTGAACTGATCTCACAGCTTTCTGACACTGATGCTGGCTCTCTTCTTGACATGTACTCAATCCACTTCTGTGGAGTCCCATCTTCTCCCTTGCACCAGCACTAACCACCCCAGTATGAACTGAGAGGAGTTAAAAAAAAAAGATAAATTCAAAACAACAACAAAACCAAACAAAACCCCAACAAAACAAAACCCCCAAACCAAAGAACAACCTCCTAACTTTACAGTATCTTCCTAGTGCCTGACTTAACCTTTCAGTGGCTCATGAGAGTCAAGGTCCTCCATGAGGGTAAGGGTATGAGCAGGAGGTGGGGAGGGGTGAGGCATCTATCCCTGAGACTGACACAACGGCATTGGGAGACTCCTTTTAGTCTGCTACACATATGAAATAGCCTTGGTATCTCTCTGCATGTCTAGGTTCACTCAACCATACTTTCACTTTTGTTATTCCATAGGCAAAAATCAGTGTTATTAGCCAAATAATCCATGCATGAAATCTGAACACAAAAAAACCAAATGACTTAAAAGAAGTTTTCATAACTGTGTCAACGCCCCATTAATATCCTGCAACTCAAGAGGTATGGTTTTGCCTTTTTTTTAAAAAAAGACAATCTACTCAAATATGTGAAGTCCCGATACCACCTGGTGCTAGAAAATCCAGAGACAATGAACTACCAGCTGCAAAATAATTGCTAGCTGATCAGGACAGGCAGTAATCTCTCTCACCAAAATCAGATGGTAAAAGAAGGCAGTCACAGAATCCCTACGGCACTACTAAAAGAAACATAATGTGTTCAACTACACATGGAGACAGGACCATGGAAAGGACCCTGTGCACTTGGCCCTGCTGAGGGCTGTGTTCAGTTTTGGACCTCTCACTGAAAGAAAGACATTGAGGGGCTGGAGTATGTTCAAAGAAGGGCAATGTAGCTGGTGAAGGGTCTGGAGGACAAGTCCTGTGAGGAGTGGCTGAGGGAGCTGGGGTCATTTGCTGGGAGAAAATGAGCTTGAAAGGAGGCTGTAGGCAAGTGAGGTTGTCTCTTCTCCCAGGTAGCAAATAATGGGCCAAGAGGAAGTGGCCTCATGTTGCACAAGGGGAGGTTTAGTTTGGATATAAGAAAAATTTCTTCCCCAAAAAGGTGGTCAGGCATAAGAACAGACTGTCCAAGGACCTGGTTGAATCAAAAGCCCTGGAAGTGTTCAAAAGGCATGTGGATGTGGTATTCTGGGACATGGCTTGGTTAACACAGCAATGCTGGGCAAAGGTTTGGACTTGGTGATCTTAGACACCTTTTCCAACCTTAATGACTCGATGTATGGGAAGGAGCATACAATTGCTACCATCAGTCTAGTTTTCTGTCTGGGTATGTGAGCTCTCAGCTGTTTAAGCTTTGATTTTAGAGGAGAGGCATGTGGAGCTTTTGTAGGTACAACTACTTTTTAAATTTTTTGTAGGTACTCTCGTGCTGAGAGTAGAGACAGGGAGTTGCTGATTCAGTTATAAGATTTCAACAGAAGTCTGCCTTAGTTATGTATACATGGTTTATGGGGAGTGACATGGTTTATGGGAAATCACACAGTCACTTCTCTTTTGCATGAGCATGGTCACATGAAACATAAATGTTACGTATTTATTCATCAGCACATTTTGGCTTTTTATTTTAATGCACTAATTTATGAGGCCTTGGATGTTTTTATGCTTCTGTATAGTTCAACTGTTATTTTAACAACTGTTGGATGAGATGAGTGCTTAGGAAGTTTTTAATGTACATTATGAAGCATTTGAAAGTGTTTCAGGTATTGGAAATCTTTCACAGACTTGACCGGGTGACACTGTGTCTTTGTTTAGGCTTTCCTGTGCGTAATGAATACATCAGTGGTTAGAGTTGTGTAAGAATTGGTGCTTTCCTGCATTTGTAGTTGTGTAGACAATGAAGACTCAACCATTTTTAGTGATATTTTAATGATCCTGTTTCAGTTGCTACAACAGTTATGGGAATAAAGATGAGAAAAGCAGACGGAATCTTACTTTTGAAGTGGTGACAAAATGGACATAGTGTAGGGGCACTTGATGTTTGCTCACACGCACAAGAAAGTGTATGCAGAGAAGGAAGGGAAGAGAGAAATGTGTGGTCTTCAGGAGTAAACAGGACCACTGCTGCACATTTGTACTATACAGGCTGGGTGAGGAAAGGAGACACCATAAGGATGTTTTCTAGAAGCTCCATTGAAGATGTTGACTTTCATGGGAGAAATTGCTTGGTGTAAAATATGTATTTTCAGGACTCCCTCCCCTACCCCTTTCTTTTCCACATATTTGCATGCATGTCACTGATTTTTGGTACAGAGGGAGCAAGGACATCAGGTAAAGAAGACTCAGATAGATAGCATAACAGGTTGTAAACATTACAGTTGAGTATTCTGGGAAGTGAGAGACTACCTTCCCACCAGAACACTCCTTTGTCTCCTCTCTGTAGTTCCAGTATGCCCAGAAGAGCTTCTTTCTCACTAGTACAGTGTAATGTTGAGCATGTGGTTGCCTTCCAGCTTCCAGCTGGAGCAAGTAAGCAGCAGCCAGCATATGAGCATCATGACATTTTTAGGAACCTGCCTGTCTCTACTAGATGGAAAAAGAGAAGTGCCTGGCCTTCTAAAGCAACACTTCTTTCTGCTGTGTATGAATATGTCCAGCAGTTGTCCACAAGTGGGAACTGGAGCACATGTATAAAGGGAAATTTTTCCCAGACTTAGGAATTTTCTCTTCTTGTTTATACACAGGCCTGTCAGCTTTCATTCTAGGCTTGATACAAAAATATTTTCATCTCATTGGTTTGCCTTGTGGCTAAGGTTTGTAAGCATAGCATAGGATTTTTCTTTCTATCTATGTTTGTTCCAAAATAATTCCCAGGCAGTGATGGGAAACTGATATCACTGACCAAATTGAAGCTTTTTAGAAAACCAATGGGAACAGTGTCATTTATTCTGTGAAAAACAGACTGTAAATGCTGGCCTCTTTTTTTCATTGCACTATGTTTTGATGCCCTAGATATTTTTATGCTTGTATGTGTGGTTCAGCTGTTACACTAGCAACTGCTGACTGAGATGGATGCTGTGAAAGTTTGTATAGTATGTTATGAGGCATTTGGAAATGTTTAAAAATAACCTCTGGTTCTATTCCCTGCTGGCCATATTAGAAGCTTGTCATTTGATTCATTGAGAGTGACTCTCAAAACTCAGTGGGAACCTAATATAAAAGGTCAAAGCTAGTACAGATAGAGCCTTGCAGGACTTGGAGAAGAGGAAATAAAAGTAAAAATGGTGAAATGCCTTGTAAAAATCCAAACCAAGAGAAGCATTCATTTGCGGATGGTTAACCACTGCAACAAGGAAGTGTGTATTCGATTACTGCGGCATGGCTCCAAGATCACAGCCAGAAGGGCTGGTAAATTTACATTTATTTTACTCAAATCCCTTTTTTAAAAAACTCCTCCTCCTAGTTTGTTATGTTAATAGTGGTGTCTTGCAAAGGAATTGTACTGTGAATGGACTATGTTGCACCAAGTACAGCAGAGAATAAGGACAAATTACTGACAGAAAGTTGTAACTGGAGAGTGAATGAGAAGAAGCTTAAATTTGACATTTGTTGTATTATCTTACACAAAATTGTGGTTTTATTTATTAGTTGGTAACAAATGAAGGACTAGAATTTTGCCCTTGTATTTTTCTTGGACTGTGACAGGAACAAATACCTTGGAGCTGTGATTATTTCTGACAAAACTAATAGATGTTAAACTAGCAGATAGTTTGTTAGCAGATTTTGAATGTGAGCTGAATAGAGTAGTGGAGACAGCTCAGCATTTTACTGCCACCATGTCTGCCAGATTGTAACTTTATTTTGTTTATTTTTCTGAGTACTGAATAATTTCATAAACTGAGTACTGAGAGTGGTGAAGGAAGGTAGCGCATGGACAGAGTCTAATTCAGCTCTTTTTTGTTACACGTAAGAGGAGTGCAACCCAAGGAGCAAAAAGTGTTCAGTGTTGCTTCAGACAGCAACCAAAACAAAATGATGTCTTTTAGGAAAACCTTTTACTAAAGATCAATTGACCCTTTAGTCAATAAATATGTCTGTTTCCTTAATGTCATAAGCCATTTTGAAATTTGTTTTTCCATTCTTTCCATGGTACTGTTTACTTTTGATACTTTTTCATATATAGGTTGAATGCTTTCAGTTTTCATGTACCTATACAAAACTATGCCTTTGTATTGAATCTTCATTTCAGAAATGAGTTTTTAATCAAAGAATTAACTAACAATGTCCTTGCAAAGACAAGAATATTCTCACTCTTTTGGCATCTGACAATCAGAAAGGAGTAAGTGCAGTAGACATAGGAGAACCTGCTTCTTGCAGTGATTTGTCTCTGAGAGCCAATAGGGGAAACAGAAGTGTCTCCGAAGCAAACAGAAGCAACTCAATTAAAACCGAAGCATCTCTGAGAATGCTTTGCCTTGATTCAAAAACAGTAGCAAAATTGAAAAGCATTAATAGTGATTTGTTTTTTATATTCATACATATCAGATATTAAATGCTGGCTCTAAATAAAAAAAAGCCATCTTGTTAGTTTACTATGACACCAATCATAACAGATGTGCATTGGCACTACGGTGTTTCTTAAAACCCTTGATTCTGTAGTATTGTTTATAGTATGTTATTATTTTTGAGGTATACATGCATAAAATACATATATCAGCTTATAAATGTGTATAACAGCACCTATGGATGGGAGTTAGCTTGTGCAAAACTCATGGCATGAAGCCTAACTCCCTGGGAGAACCCCCTTGCAATTCTGCCCATTTCAGAACAATGCTGACTTCTGCCAGGAGGGCTCACCCAAGCTGAGCCAGGATGCTGAAATGTCTAGCCTGCCCTTTTTTCTTGGGTGCTAAGCTTTCACATCTGTACACATCTCTTTTCAGCCTTGCTCACCTGGCCTTGTGCTAGATCCTGAGTTGCTGCAGTCCCTTCACCAGGTCCTGTTCTTTCTCTCAAGTGCTGACAGATCTATCTTGCCTTCTCATTCCTTCTCTCACAATACTCAGTTCTCTCTGACTGCTACTTTGCTTAGTCCTTTGGCTCCTTAATCCTGGTTCTAGAAGGGACTCAACAAGTTTGACTTAAGCTCCTTCCAGGCCAGTGGGAGGCTGGAGACAGGCATCCCAGAATGCCTACTGGCCTGCATGGTCTGTTCTGCTCCTGTCTCTGTGCTTTGGGTGCCCTTTGTGGGGTGTGAAAGGCAGAGCAGTTGTCTCCAGTGGCTGCACTAGCTGTGACATTATTTGAACACTATGACACACAACACAGCTGGGAGGTGAGTTGTAGCACCACAGAGTCACAGAACATGCAACTGATGTAAATTGGCAACTGGGACAGGGCTTTGCTTCCTTCTAGAAGTTCCTGTAAAACTAAAACAAACAGTAATGGCCAGAAGGAAAGCCAAGTCACTACCTAAAAAGGAATTACTGTAAACAGTCATTATTTTTCCCTACAATACTGGAATAGGTGTCTTCTATGGGCATGGGATGTGGGTACAGATCTATGACCTCTTATTTCTGAGAGCAGGAGGTTTGGCTGTGAAGCAGATCCTGCTTTGAGATAGATCCTGTGTAGGGAAATGTTTGGGTTTAGTGCAATTCTAGACTTTGTTTTCATTCTCCTGTATTTTCTTTGTGACATTCACACACTTTGCTCATGTGAGAAAGTCACCTTCTCCTTCCCTCTCAAAGATCATTCTTTTCATACTACAAATGAATTTTGTCCACATTGAAAATAAGCAGAGGAATACACAGTATTTCTAGAGGAAGTAGCAAAAAGGATAGGAAGGATCTGTACTAATTGCCACCTGGCTGTCCTTACTTGTTTATATGTATGTATGTTCCTAGCACTGTTCTTTCTGTTCTGTATCTAATTTGCCATTTATCTGTTTAAAACAATGATATATTCACACTTGTTCCTTTCTCCACTATAGAAAGCTGTTACAGATATGTAATTGTGTTTGCATGTCTGGTAAGCTGTGTGAAGGATGTCTGGCCACCAGACAATGTGTGAACTGAATTTTTTAGTAAGCAGGGGATACATTTTTCTGGGGTGCTGTGTTTCCACCAACTGCAGCTTCTTAAGAATGGTGGAGCTGGAGCTGCCCTTCATCCTGTTAATCCTCAGCTGCTCGTTTTGGCACCTTTCAAAATACTAGCAGCTGACAATTTTTATGTCAGTCTTCTTGCATGTTCCCAGCAGATGAACATAGTAATATCATGTCTTATTCAGCTGTTCATGTACCTGTCTGCTCTAGCAAGTTAAAGGTTTGGAGCAATCCCAGTATTTGGTAGAAGGGAAATACTGAGTTTTGACAAACACACTGAGATCTCTGGTTCTGTAAAATTTGTCCAGTTGCCAGAAAAGTGTAGCATATTTTTGATGTGGAAATATAATATCAGAAATAAAACTGAGTTAACTTACTTGATATTCCAGTAATCTATATTAAATGATTCTGATTTTTGGAATTTAAATTGCCAGTAAAAATATAAAATGAAGAATGGAGGAAGAAGTTCTTCTCAAATGTAATTTAATACTGAAGTCATAGTCCTTTAAATACAATAGAAATTGTAACTATTATTAAAGAAATAGTAGACTTTTCAAAATCTTGACAACAAATTTGTCAAAATTATAGCCTTATAAAGGAAGTAGCAAAATAATTGTTATGTATGGACAGGAGTAAAGGATTTGCCCCAATGTTGTAGAATAATTAAAGGGTATTTGGCTTTGAGCTTGCTTTAGCTTTTATATTCTCTTTTTATTTTGGAACACTGCGAGAATTTTTTTCTTTCAACTTGTTTTTATTACTTTATTGCTTTATTTACTTTTATTACTTGTACTGTTGAATGATTTTGAATTTTGGTACTTTAGTATGATATTCTTATGCCTGTGTAAGTATTGTAAATGTTATGTGCCATAAAGATGCTACAGTTATGTCTTTTGACACCATCAAAATATGAATTGCCCAACATACTTATCTGTGTATTATAATAGGACTGGAAATTTGCTGTGAAATCACATTGCCTGTGGTTAATAGCCAATTCTTTCCTCAGTCCTTGACTTAAGAAATGCTGAGGTGTTACAGGGAATATGAAGGAACAGAAAGAGCAGCTTTATATATTTATTTTTTTAAAAAATATCAAAAAAGTTGTCAGCAGAAGTTAATGCCCATTCTAAATTTTCAAATGTTTATATATAATTCATTTGCACTTGTATTTGCTGATGTAAAATGATGTTACTTTGATTTAATGTGTTTTAACAAGACACAAGAGCTGAAAATTCTTGTTACCAGTTGAAATTAAACAGTGGAATGTAACTTTGATGCCTGCTTCAGAGCTGCCACACATTCCAATTTTAATGCACCCTCTGCAGAAAATACTGATCTGAAAAGGTTCCTGCCTTCTATCAATAGGTTAATCCCGAAGTCAGAATTTTGCCAGTTAGTATGATCTTTCTTGTTCATGTTCACTGTGTATTTTATACAGGCTGGAATTTACTCTGGGAAAGATGAGAAGGCTCAAGAATCAAAAACTGGGGTGATGTTTCTTTGCAGTAGCTGCAGTTGTCCTCTCTTTAATGAGAAACCTGATGAAGATATATTACTGATCTTGCACCTAAGCAGGAATAGAGAAGCCTATGGCCAGGATTTTCAAATTTGAGAGAGTAAAAGTAGGTTCTTTAAACTGTTTTGCAGTGTCTAAGTAAGGGGCTCAACTTAAATTTTACTCCTAGTAAGTGAAAAGGACATTTGAAAATCAAATTGTAGTATTTATGTATGTAAAGACGTGTAGATGCTTAATTTTGGACTACAGAGTTTAATAATTTTTACCTTTGTATTTTAAGGTATCATAAGTGCACTTTCAAACAACTCAGTATGGTTTGATGATCCAGCATTACCTGCTGTTACAGTATGCTTACAAGAAAGGCCCCACAAAACTGTTCTCACTTCTTAGGGTTTGTGCACTGTCATGTCTAGTTTCAGTCAGTTTGTATCTTCCTCTTGATGACTGTGGCAAGTGTGTTTGTTAATGTAAAGACGGGTGTACACCATTAAGTTCCAGCACAAAACATGTTTCATGCTGAAGTGTGATGAATTTCTAAATTAACTGTGATAGGAGAGGATAGAGTAGTTGAGGCAAGAAACAGCTAAGCAGTCAAACTAAACTAGTGAGGAGAAGCCTGGACTTTCTTTATTGAGGGCAAGATTTCATTTCAGCTCTGCACATCTCTGGGAAAGCAGCTCTCCTGCTCTCTCTCTCCACTGCTGATAATAATCCCTGGCTCCATGAGAACATAAGAGAAGCCAGTTCAGGAATTAAAAACATCAGATAGCTAACCCAAGAAGAAAAACTCTTATTTTCCTAAATTAGCTGTACAATCAACTTTGCTCAGGAATGAAATTAGAGGAAGAAGAAATGGTATTTTTGGTCATTTGGCCAGAATGTGAAACCATACCTGGAGGAAAGGCCAGTGAGATCTAGAGAACAGGAAAATATAACAATTTAGAGGGGAAGAGATCTGTCTGGTCCATTTTGAAGACGTAAAAGGGAAATTACCATGAGAAAGTGTCCTAACATCACTTTGTAAGGGAGATCTGTGGTCAACTCTTCTCTCTTCTGGTCCTGCAAATGACAACGGCAGTCACTGCAGTGTTGATGTAGCTGTAAAGAGTCCTCTTTTCAGTCTTACTGCTGTTAGTAGTAGACTGGAAAAATGAGAGTAAGTTTTGAGAGGAAGGTGCTTGGGCAGAGAGTGGGGTCATGAAAAAGACTACTTTGTAAAAGGGGAGAACAAAATTTAAAGAGAAGAGAGAAAAGAGGCTGTTGAGTATGAAGAACTAGCTAACCGGAAAAAACCTGAGACATGAGAAGGAACGTTTTTAACAGGTGAGGCATTTTCATACTGTTTCAATGATACTGCATCCTGATACCCTGTGTTAACCTTCCTTCCCTTTGTTCTCTCTATGGTTAAAATCAATGATAATATTTTGTCTCTTTAATGTCGTGTCCTATTAAAAGCTCTCAACCTCACCTATTGTCTTATCACACTCATTCATCTCAAAGAAATAAAGTGAGTGGTGGTTGTTGCTGTTGTTATTATTATACATCAAATAGCACCAATTCACACATGTAGTAGGCATTCATTCATAGCAGAAGTCAGGTTGCCAGTAGAAAATAAGCTGTTCTCTTTTCTGTTGTGCCCTACATCATTAGTGGTGGTAGTTGCATCAGACAATATTAAGGAGATCTGTTGTACTTTAGTGTTGTAAAGATGTTGCCCTCTTCAGAAAGGTTTTACAGTTTTTGGTAATTGTGTATGTTCTGGTTTCAATATGCAAGATTATTGCAGAATTTTATTTCCAAACCTCTGTTAGAAATTACTGGAAATTTTGCCACTGGGGCACCAGAAATTTAGGGTCATTGTTTTAATTTCATTTTTTTCAGATATCCAACTGCCAAAGGAAGATGAGATTTCAGTACCTGTGACTTCAAGCTCCCCAGTTAAGGATACTGTGGAGAATGTTGATTTTGACACTGAACAGGAAGAGAAGATGAAAGAGGAACCATTGACCATCTCAGAACTGGCATACAGTCCTAGTGCCAGCTTGCTGCCCACCCCTGTTGATGATGAGATTGACATGCTTTTTGATACCTGTCCACGAGCAGAGAATGAGAAAGACGATACAGATTCATTTGAGGAACTTGAAGTGGATGAAAATGCATTTTTAATTGCAGAGGAGGAAGAATTGAAAGCAGCTCGGAGAGCACTTAGGTGGAGCTATGACTTTCTAATGGGCAACATAGAGGTGAATGCTTTTGTGAAGAGTTTCTCCAGACTTTTCCTTGTAGGCCTTGGACTGTTGTTGTTTGTGTTCCCTCTTTTCCTTGTTCTCTTGGAGTCGGACCTTCAAATTTCTTTCCTCCATGAAATCCGTCAGACGCCGGAGTTTCAGCAGTTTCATATTGAATACTACTGCCCCCTTAGGCAATGGGTGGCTTGCAAAATAAACTTCATGCGTGATATGCTGGACAGCTTTTAAATTTTACATAAATATGATAAAACTAAGGGCTATATTCAGAATTTCAGTTAGTGCCAGCTGTCCATATTGCTCCTGGGCCCATCAGTTGGTAGCTGCCTTCATATACAGGTCGTTACAGACTCTTCAGGTTCTTAAATTCTCTTGACATACTTAAATTGCCGTTTTAGTTACAGGCTTATACAGTCACCTTTCAATAACAAAAAAAAGAAGCTTTATTTTAATTACATTTCAGAATTCTTGCTCATCTATTACATTATGTAAGATAGGGTCACACTAAGTTTCGTTGTCCTTAAGCTTTCAATCCATGACACTAAACCGGATGATACTGAAAGAAAATCTTCTTGAATATACTCCTTAGTGCAACAATCTCTTCTAACCAATGCCTATACAAGCAGTGTTTATGCTGGGTTTTTGGTTGTTGTTTGTTTTTCTGTTTGTTTCTTTTTTACATTTCTATATGTTTAAGACTTTCGTAAGTTTTTAGCAAAAGACAACCTATGATGTTATTTAAATGTACACATTGGTAAGAATAATGCACAAGGGCATGTAGGGTGTTTTTAGTGTTTTAGCAATTATTTGTTTTTAAATTATTGTTTGGAAAATGAATGAATTTAGTGTAGCTCTATACAGAGGGAGTATGTTTGGGAGACAGAAAGTTCACTCAAGTTCAGTAGGAGCTGCCTGGGGGAGGTGAAAGGACAGCAAGTATGCAGAAGAATTTCTGAAAGGCACAGCTGTAAAGCTTGGGGAAGTGAGCAGAACTGAGATGATCCTTCCTCTTATCTATTAGGTTGTATTCCATGTATTCCACTTTATCAGTGCTGTAGAAAGTCTTTACAAGATAGTCCAAGTATGTTTGGAAGGAGGTAGAGTCTTCAGTTTAAATGTAGATTATTGTACATAAAATGGAAGACAATAATAGTAAGTAGGAAAAAAAAAAAAGAAAAAAAAAGAAAAAAAGTAAAAAGAGCCAAAATTGAATCAATAGGTGAGCAACTTATTTTTGAGAACTATGAAAAACAGGAAAAGGAGAAAAAGGAATAAATTTTTCATATTCCTTTTTAAAAGCAAAGCATTAGGCTATAAAGTTAACATAAAAATATTCTACTGGCTCATAGTTAAAGGCTTAAACACTTTGAGATGCATCTTCATCCTTGATGCCCATTATTACTAATCTATAAGACAATATATTTTCTGTGCATACCAATATGCTTCCTTTCACGTATAGCAGCATACTTACCCTTGTTATTATTAGCCCAGTTGCAAGATCTTATGCTGTTTTGTGTAACATGGATTTGTATATCTAAAGGTATTCCAATATAGCTTAGAGAATATGCTTGAGTACAAAATCCTGTCAATACTGAGAACATTTGAAGGCCCTCAAATATACCACAGAGGTTGTATTTAAGACTAGAAAGTTTTTATTCCTCCCGCTTCCCCAGTCTTAGTGCAGACTTGTTTCATGTTTAAACTAGGGAGCTCTGAGTTTGTCTTCAGAGTCTTTCTCCAGCTTAGACATTTATGAATTGGAGACATATGTGAGGCTATTTTATTAGATGTACATTTAACGCATTATAACCACATATCTGAATAAATTCCTTTAGTTTCAACATCAGAGAATCTGTTTTGCTTGGTTTTCTCATGTAAGCCTTTGCAAGTTCTAGTTTGAAAATGACATTTTTCTTAGTGGATTTCCCTTTTAACCTCCAGTTTTTAAACAACAGAACAGTTATAGAGCTTGGGAGTTCCTTCTCTCAGTTGAAAACTTTTGGATTGCTGTTCATTTTCCCACCAGCAAAGACTAAATTAAACAATAGCCTTTTTTTTTCCAATGTCTTTTTCCTTGCCAAAAGATTCTTCCCCAGAAGAATCACTATTGATTAGTTATTTGATGTGTATCTCTACCTGTGCTACTTGGAGCTAAATGATCCTTTCCCATGATGTAATAATCGATTTGCCTAATAGAAATGGAGAATGAACTAACTAGGCATTTGATCTTGACAGGAAATTATTCACTTGCATTGTTTCTAAACAAAAGTGTCAGAAAAGTTGTTTTGAGTGGTGAAGGCTGTGAGAGCTGACATCCTGCTGGACTGTGGAGACATGGTTCTCTACAGACTCCTGTGAAGTCTGGTAAATATTTAAAGAAAAAAAAAGTTTGATCCTATAGACTTGTCCCTTGAATTACAGCACTCCAGAAGTAGGAGTATTGCAATGCTTGATTTAACTCTATCAGAAAATAGCTTGGTTGCCTGAAAACATAGTCTGCAGTGCAGTGAAGTTTCATGTAGGATTAAATGCCAGTATGTGTGCACATGTGCCTACATTTGCTAACCATGTGCACACATTCAGACCTAGTGTTTAAATATTCTCCCCTTCCTTCCTGGTATTCTCTCTATCCATGTAATTTAGCTGCAAGTCATGAGGGTCTTATAAATTATACACCAGGATCATGTCATACGCACAGAAGGATATGGTTGGGCATGTTCAGAAAAAGTAGTAGTATCGTATTTTGATAATGAGGAAGACAGACATGGATTATGGAGCATCTATAGGTACAGTATTGTGTATTTCTGTTTGTGCTTGGATTATATTGTAAAATGTTATGTACTTGAAATCTATTTTGTGATTTGTCTAACATTTATAAACACAACTCTGGGAAGAACTAAAAATGGTTTTATTTCATGGAGTGTAAGGGGAAAATATACCTGTAACTTGAGCCTTATCTTTGTATAGTGAATTTCACATTTCTATATGTCAACATCCTGATTGTTTTGTATGTTGATATGATGGCAGGAATCCCTAATAAAATTACACTGGAGAAAAGGTTTCTGCAGTTATGACAGTTCTTATGATGAAAGATAATTATAAATAATTGATTTTGTCAAGAAATAATTGCTGCATGGTATAGTACAGATTTCTTAGGACTTCTGCAATGTTTATATGTACTTTTTTTAATTCATCAGCTGGAGAGGCACTGAAAGTGCTGTAGGATAAGATGTTATTAACATAGCTTCAGGTGCATTAACTGAGAGCCTATTGGTTTGCCTGGTTACCACGTAAGAGTTAGTCAGAGTCTTGAATTTGCCTCAAAATACAATTGTTACATGCAGAATACAAACTGAGAAGCTGATTTTACAGTCAGGCCCTGGCAGTGGACATATGGCTGCAACCTTTGGTAGCAGATCTGGCTAGACTATTACATAAGCAAAGCTGTGCAGGTTTTTGAGGGAGCTTGCTTACATTGAGTTAGTTTGGAGCCCAGACAGTGCAAAAGTATTCAGTAAGAAATGTATAGTCTTCAGTGAGGCAGTTGAATATCATTTGGGGGAGCTAAGAGAAATAAAAGCTATTGCTTGAACACGTAAAACATTTAGATGCAGATATGACTGTACCATATAGAAAATCTAAACAGACTCTGGCAATTTGAAATGTAAAGGAATGAGAATATAAAGTACATGTAGACTTATTTATGTTAAAATGATATAAGTTATAACACAACCTTCAAAAGAGGTTGTGCTCCTGCTTTGACGTAAGAACACAGTGTATCCTCCTCAATATTGTTTGCATTCTAAAGTACTTACCACAATTTATGAAACTAGTATTTATGAAACAAAGTATTTCTAGTTTGGGTAGAAATTCAGCATTTGTCATAAATTATTTTTGAATAATGACAAGCAAATTTCTCTAAAATCATGACAAACTGAAATGTAACGCCAGATGTGCATTTGAAGAAATCAGACTGGATTAATCAGTGCTAATGGTTACTATAGGTAACTGACAAGAACTGTGTTGACTAAACTGGAGATCACCAACACTGGAAGGTAAGAAACTTCATCTGGAAGTCCAGGTATGTTTCTCACTTTTTGTTTGGTTTTGTTGGGTTCTGTTTGTGTTTAAATCCCAAAGGAAATAATTATCTCTTCTGTTTTCATGCATTTGCTGTAGATTTTCTTAAAGCTATTTTTCTATATGGAAAAAGATCTGAGATGCTTCATGATCTCTGCTGATAGAGCTGTTAGATGCCATCTTACAAGACTTTGGTCCCATAGTCTTACCTCTTTCATTCTGCCCATTTACAGTGGTGAATTCCTCATCAGCCTTATCCTCAGAAATATGAAGGAGCTGTTCTGACATTTAGAAACTGTACTGCTTGCAGTTGCTTTCTTTTAAGGCAGAGTATTGACTGTTCATCTTTGCCAGATGAACTCCCTGTAGCAGTTCTATTTTATATTGCTACAAAAATTCACAGTTAGTCGTTTACAGGACTTGTCACTACTTCCTAGAAATCATGGGCACTGTCTGTCCCTATGAAGCAATGTTTAAGGATGTAGTATGAATTCAAAGCTGTGGCATAACATATCACAGAAGTATTCCTGCTATAACCAACCACAGCTCAGTGCTTGTGCATTGCATTGAAGAACAATAAGGCATTAATTTCTACTTCAGGATCATACAGTGTTGGAGTACAAAAGTAGTTATGCAAATAGAAATTTATGATGTGCTTGAAAAATTATCTGTTCTGTTTATTTAATTCTGACCTTTCCCATCTCAGCTTACTTTAAATTTCAGTGAATATATGTTTATTGAGCTCATGAAATGGTAGGTACTCTAGAGAAGCAATGTGGCTCCCTAGAATCTTCATCAGTGTCCTGATGAACAAATATCACCTACTAACTGCCAGTTACAAAAGATGAAGGGAACATAATTGGTTTAAATGGACTAAAAATCAAGGTGAAATAGGTTACATTTCTTTGATTGAAGAACAATTATTCTTTGAATTTACTTAATTATATATAAGTATTGAAGTAAAAAGTAGATAATTATATAAGAAGTATTTATTTGACTGAAGAATAATTAAATATATTGATTTAAGAGAACATGTATTTCTGGAAAGAATTGTAGACAGAAGAACAAGGAAAACCTCTCAATTGTAATACTATATATATCCTATTTAAAATCTGTAATAAAGAAGTCTACTGCATGCAGCATCTCCTGAAAAGTCTGGGTTTAAAACCATTTTAAAGCATTTTCTGATTTTGAAACAAGAACAAGGCCTTAAAGAATTAACTGGGAAAATGGTTTTGGCATCAATTTTCAGTGTTATGCACATGACTAGTTGCCTAAAGAGAAGTTTTGAGAGGACTTGCAGGTATTTTTGAATTAACATGTAGTGCAATGAACCAGACACTAAAAAATTCAATGTCATCTACTGCATCCCCCTTTTTCTCAAATCTTCAGATTCTCAAAAATTCAGGTTCTTCTTCTGACATATAGAGCTAGAAGGACATAATGATATACACTTTAGGTATGGGAAAAATAAACTTCTGCGAAGCCAAATCCAAAATAAGGCTTCTGTGCACAAAGTTTGCTTAATCTTGTTCTTCAGATCTAAGTCAACAGATGTAGTATCACTCACGTGTACAACCACTGGAAATACTCACTCAGTAACACAGCCTTGTGGTCCTCTCATGACCATCACCATTCCTTTACTGATTTTGCCTAGCTGATGGCATGTGCCATTTCAGTCTGAGATCCTGGTATGCCCAGAAGGAACTGTAACAACAAAGGTGTTGTAAGGAGATATCTGTGCTGTGCTCACAGGCATAAAACCAAAATAAACATCAGCTGCTGGTGAAAAATAGATTGAGTCAACTTTGCTTCATAGCTGCCTATGTGTTTTTGCAAATTCAACCTACTGTTGAGCCACAGTAGCTGACTTTAATTTTCTTTGGACAGCTCACAAAAAATATTATGTAGTATGTATTTGAGAAAATTATTTTATCCCCACAACTTTCTCTGTCTCAGATAGACAGGGAATCCTCTTGCTTTCTCCTCTTTTGCCCTCTCTGACAAACATCGCTTTCCCCAAAAGTTATTCTGGAACCTCAGAAATAAAATAAAACATCACGTCTGTAAAGAGCATGAAGTTGTATGGGTGCTCAGAGAAAGGGTTCATCTTCTAATGTGTGAGCAGTGCCCTTGTCATAGTGCCCTACAGCTATGCTATTTTAAGTGCCCTTACAATAGCATAGCTGGCATGTTTTGTGTGGGAAGGGAGTTCAGAAGCTGAAAACAGAACTTCTGTTGCCTGCCATATACTCATGACTTCCTCCTTCATGTATATTGTCCTTTTGATAAAAGTTTCCTTTGCTGTTCTGATTCAGGAAAATTACCCTCTACAAAGCACAAAGCTCCTGCCAATAATTTCTGAAGCTTCTGTTCCACCTCTCATGTGCAAATTTAGTACACACCCTGAACATCCAAACCATTGCACTGAACTTTAGTATAGCCCACAGCTCTGTCCACCATTTCTATCCCAAGTACACTCTCCATATCCAGCTCCTTGCTGCTTCCTTTGCCCCTGTGTAAATTTGTGCAGCGCCTGAACACCCAACAATACAAACAATTGGAGATCAAGTGGGACCTCTCCTGCTTCTGCAGAACAGACTGTGCTTCCTGCACTGCACATGCAAACCCTTCCCGTTGCCAGCCCTGGGGGGCTGCAGAACAGTGACAGGGCCCAACCAGGGCCAGGGGCTTCTCTGGCACAGATGTCCCTGGCTGCAGCATCACTCCACAGCCCCACACATCGGTTGCCGGCACTCCACCTTCAGGCTCTTTGTGAACTGCAGTTTGGCCATCCTGGCTTAAGGCAAAGCTGTAGCAGTGTCTTTCAGAAACAGGGCAGGCTAAATATTTGGTGATGTGTTAAAATGACTAATTTATTCTCCTTCTTGTTATTTACAAAAAGAACACCTAATGACAGTAAAGTGAGAGACAGTTGTCAATTTCTTTCCCATCCCTTTATGTTCAGTAGTACTTTGACTAATAATTTACCTGAGCTGTAAACTACGTACAACTTATTCCTGAATATTGTGTGCTAAACAGTGTGTACAATTTTTTACAGTGTGTAATATGTGCAAATTTTTATGACTTGCATTGCAGCACTCACTTTCCTGATATATTTGTTAAAAATCTACAATTACAGAAAATTGTACTCTGATCCAGCATTCTCAGGACCTTTATAAAGTAAAATAATATCTGTATCAAAGATTTTGTGTCTGTGGGTGTCTCTGTGGGTGTCTCTGCTACCTGTGAGTAACAGCTCTGGCTTTATGGTTGCACTTTATATGTATCAATTTCTGGCACTTTCAGGACTCACTTGGCAGGGCACCAGGAAGAGCATTTAGCAAAAAGTGATTAGCAGAACTTGGAAATCACAAGATATTCCCCCCAAGAGGCTAAAGTTGTTCATCATAAAATAACAATTTAGAAAAAGGAATATGGCAAACCAAAAATCATCTGATCATTACTGAGTGTTAATACAGCAGACCTCACATCTAGCTAAAACACTTTACAGCTGTGAATGTTGTGGAGCGATGGCCCCTGATAAGGCCTGATGGGTTGAAGGAGATGTCTCAGCCCCCTGGGGGGATGCTCCTGGCCAAGGACAAAGGCTTTCAAACTGATAAGATTAACATATCGTGGAGTGCCCCCCTTTGCATATCTTCTATAGCCACTCTAGGAGCCACTTCCCCTCAGGCATCTGCATCACCATCACCCCCCCAATAGACTGACTTTCAGTCATACAAACCACATGAAAGAATAAAAAGGTATAAAAAGTGCCTGGAGTTTAAACTCCAGCAAAGAGAAGAGGTGAAGAGGGAAAAATGCCAGCGTCTCTGTGAGGGTAACTGCTGCAGCTTGTCCTGCCTCCTCCTCCTCCTGGAATAATGTAGAGGTGAGACCATGTGCTTTCTATTTTTTCTAACTTTACTTTCTTAACTTATATATTCTATCTTACATCTTATGTTAACAGCTTCTTTGATTCTCACTTTATAAGCATTTCCTTTACTAAATGTGTTTGCTACCTTAATACTAATAACAGTAACTTGCTTCACACTTTGCTACTTTATATTGGTTATTGCTTTTTGCTATTC
>JAOXXN010000477.1:478619-489445 GCA_026770055.1 Myrmophylax atrothorax
TTCCTTTGTTCCCTGATGACATGGGTAGTCAGTGACAGGGGAGAGAATTTATGCAAAAATTCCAAACTACAACAATAGCAGAGATAAATGGATAAATGCTCAAGATTCTGGGGGGAAGAAACCAGTAAGGTAACACCTGGATAATTTAGATGTTTGCAATTGATTGGACCTTCTGTGCTTCCTCCTGGGCTACTCTTTCCAAAGAGCAGGCAGATAAAACCTCAGCCATAAGTGTAAACAGTTATAATTATGGTACAAAATGTACTGGAAGACTCTAAAAGCCCTTAAGCAGTGCTTACCTTTGAAACGAGAAGAAGGAAGCTAGAAACTTTAGTATGCTAAGATTAACCTCCTTTCCTTGAGAAATTTTCACAGAAATAACAAAATTTCACTATTAATGGTGAAGGTGGGGGAAAAAAAAAGAAAAAAAGAAAATTAAAAAACCCCTCATGAAATAAGGCTTTGTCACTCTTCCCCATGTTGTTCTCACACATAATCAAGGGAAACATGCTATGTCTAAATATTTACAAATAATGAAAAAGTGTTTGGAATCTGTTTCAAGAGTAGATGGCAGTGATTTGTTTTCAGTACAGGAAGAATATATTGAGGTCTTTACAGTCTTTTTTCCTGGACCTCTAGAGTTTTCAGTGGTCATCACTATGATGGTTTTGGCTGTTTGCTCCTTAAATTTGTAGTTGAAACCAAACTGAGGGAGTGTGTCTGGGCTTTGCCAGTCAGGATTGGGTAACAAATCTAAGTATGCATCAGTAATGTTGTGCTGATGCACAAAACACAAGAAGTGAAGAAACAAGATAGCTTTTGACAACTTGACTGCTGAAAACATAGAGCTGCTACTGCTTGTCATTGTTGTGGAAGATATATCAGGAACAGGACAAGAAGTAGTGTTACAGACTGATAGTTGAACATACACAGGTATAGACAAACGATTTAACATGCTTGATATGCATATTATACCCCTAATCAGTAGTCTGTCCTAGGTGCCAGCCAAGTAAAGTGAATGAATCCTTTAGCAGCAAATCCAAAGTTTCTGGTAAAAGCAAACATCTTGCTAATAGATTGGAGTTACATAAATTTATTAGTTTTCTTCTGAACATTAACTGTGGCTGAATGCTCCCTAATGAGAGCCTTGGGTTGTACAGTAAAATTGTTTTAAGGCATAGAGGATTACTAGGAATAATTCAATTGATTTCTGCAGTTCATCTTTTGTGCAATAGCCATTATATGTTATTTTCTGTAAGTTTCAGATGAGTGAATTGGAAAAAAAGTCTTGTTTGGATACAGCACTTATGGGATATATTTGCCAGTAGGTCTTTATTTGATAGCAATATTAAGTGATCAGTCTGGTGCTGAAAAATTTGGACTACATACTCCTTCAGGTTTTCCACTCATTGCTCATTTAATATAACTACATTTCTGACCAAATACAACTTCCATTACTGGAAATAGAAAGGATCCTAGTGGCTTCTGTGGGAGACAAGCTCAGTCCATTGTAGATAACTTTATCCTATTTTCAGTGGCAAAAGCTACAGTGGAAGATAGGACCTGCACTTAAAACTAACCAGGAGGTGCCAGGAAATGGGTAAGGCAGAAATTTTCAGCTAAAGCACTGAAACTGTGGTATGGGAGAAATGGGGTCTGTCTCAGACTTTTTGTCGACTCTTCATGAACCTGCTCAAGGACAAGAGAAGACTCAGGAATTCCCATATTCATCTCTGATTCAGACTTTTATTCACTGATAATTGGGCTGATAATGACACTTTTGCTCTTGGAGGTCACTGGAAAGGTATGTTCTTTTCATATCAAGTGTGCTAATAACACAATCCTAGAAAATAGAACATTATCCTGGTTGATGGGTAGAGGAACAATAGCAGATAAAAATTATGTTTCACTTTAGATTTTGTTAATATATCTATCACGTCAAATGTGAAAGCAAAAGAAGGAATTTTGCTACAATATTTAACTGGAGTCCAATGAACCAATCCAACAAAAAAATTTATTTGTAGTACCTAGTGATTTGAAGATTGCATAGGTGAACCATTAATTGGTAACTGATTTTTAAATTATACAAAATGCAATGGAAATCTGTTTCAGTGCTTTATTCCGTAAGATAATAACAATGAATCCTTTATTGATTAGCACTAGTTCTCTTGTTTTCACTGGAAATTTGTGTGCTTATCCTGTCTTCCAGAGGAATAATTTGTGGCACCACAGTACAGTTCCTGGCATTTATTATTGCATTCATGCTACTGGAGTGAATAGGTTTCAGAGTAGGAGTACAGAGAATTCAGCTGCCAAGGGACAATGTCAAGCAGAGAAAAACCCCAGGGGTTATCTGGGGGAGGGCGGCCTGTAATACTTGGCTTCAGTTCACAGATGCTGGCATTCAGTGGACTGTAACCAAGTGAAAAAAAAAAAGAACTTACAAAGGACTCCAAATTGCTTTGTGAGGAGTGATTAAGGGCAGCCTTGTAATATGATTATCAGTTGCGATCCTGACTTCTGTTAAAAGGACTCAAAGGAGCTTGGGTACCAAAGGCTTCACTGCACCAAAGCAGCTGGTTGGGACAGGGGATTTAATGGTCTGGACAAACCCAGGCTGTCTTCACACATGCTATAAATACACACTGGCTGTCCATAAGAGTGAGTGTGGTGAGTGCTATCACAGTGAGAACTAAAGATGAACTGTAGCCCCTGATCATGCCTGATCCCTTCTGAGTATCAGGAGATATCAGTGCAGGAGCTACAACTTTCAATTTATAGTCTAGCTACTGTAATACCTACCCCTCACTCCTGAGAAGAGCATTTCTGCAGGGCAGGGAGAGGCAAATAAAAGGAATATAGACTTTATTGCAATTAATTTCTTTTAAGCTTAATTAAAACTGTTTTAAACTTATAACTGGGGTTTTGAACTTTTAAAATTGATAGCACCAAATATGAATCCATCAGCTTCTTCCAGCTTATCATCTCATTTGTAAGAGTAGATCAAAGAAACAAAAATTATCGTTGCTGCTTTATTTTCTTGTCAACATCTATGATTTTAATTAATGAACAAGTTGTTCTAGCCTAGAATATAGAGTACAAGGGCATTGCTATAATATTACACTGATCCGTAACGACTTCAACTCATACTGAAGCGAAAGTCAGCTGGAGTTAGCTGACTTCAATAAACAGCTAGAGTTTTGCTAAGGTGCATCCTATTCATACTTACAGAAATAGTTCTTTAGTTTTGCAATATATAAAAACGTGTACCTAAACACACATAAGGCAGTGTAAACACAGATGTTTTTTCACATCTAAGTGTATACTTTGAATAAGGACAATATGTTGTACACAAAGTATGTAGGTATTTATATATATATATATATATACACCTATATATTTTTTTAAATGTGCTACTGCAATTCTATTAAAAATATACAGAGTAATAAAATATTTTTTAACTGTATGGATATTAAAATGAGAACAAAGAGTTGCACTTAAAGAACCGCAGGAGGATAAAAATTATAATTTGAGAATTCTTCCAAGTTCATGTTTAGTGATATAAACTTTGTCAAAGTCTTCCTCTAAAACTGTTCAGCACTGTTCAGTAATAAAGTTGGTTGTTCCTTTTATATCTAGATATTGAATGTAAGAATTTGTAAAGGTTCTGTGCTGAGAGGGGTTGGAATTCTCCTGCCTGCAAGTATCTTTTCTGAACAGCTTACCTCTGTGGATAAGTAGCTGGACAGGAACTAACTATTTAGGAATTATTTGTCTAGCAGGAGAAATGATTAAGAAAAAGTGAAAATCAAGTCATGTTATCCCACACTATTAAAGTTCATGTGTGCATCTTATTTTGTTCAGTGATATAAGTTTTCAAAATCTCATTTATTCACTTGGTTTTGGTTTTCAACTATACCACTGTGTACAAAAGGAGAGTTTGGTGAGAGAGAATAAATCTTCACTCCTAATTTTCCAGTTCTAAAATCCATGTATACCCTTGGGAATGGGATCTTTTTGTGTCCACCTCTTACTTCAGTGTTGCAGTTTTCTTCTGTACATCCTTTTTGTATAGGGTCATTAGAGCCTTCCTGCTTAAAGGACTGGAAATGAGGGGCACAAATATTCAAATTCACTTGAAGTTGAAGCCTTTTCTGTTTGCTTGGGTCAAGTTCCCATGCCCTATATGCCTCCTAAGTAATGAGAAGGAGTTACAGTAAATTTGTCTTGTCTTCTGAAGCTAGTGAAAGTGTAAGCTGTGGGTTTGTTTAATCGACATGACTTTTTGCATTTCAGTTTTCAGGGCACTTCTGCTGATGGATTCCAGATCACTGATGATACTTCAAATAACTTGATGAAAAGAAAAGTAAAAGGTAACTTCCTTTCAAATGATGCTGTGCAATATAATTATCATTTTACATTGACAGTGTAGGGTTTTTTGGCTTAATGTGTTGAACTATGTCAGTAGACATGTGCACAACTATGTTTACATTGAAAGGTGAATAGTAATATAAACTCCAAGGAGAAGTTTTCATAACTATTCCTGAAATGGGGATGTAGCTGCTGCAAAACTGTGGTTGTTATGCAAACTAAAGCTGTATCTCATGCAGAATAACCTGCTCATATTGTTATGATGATAACCTAGTGATTTTGACAGGAGGGTTGTGTCTACCTGAGTGCATTAATCATTGCAGCTGGTTCGAGGTGTGTTTTTCACACTCCAGAAACACACAGCTCAGCCAGAACTTTTATACATAGATTGAACTTTGAGTAACTGACCTGACCACAGGTTTGAGATAAGTCAAGAGACAAAGCGAAAAACCATTATTTTACCTACTTTCTGGTGTTTCTGGTAGTCCATTTTCCTTTTACTTAATTCCAGTTGTGAGAGACCAGGTTTCATTTCATATGAGTTATACATTTAAACTACAGATAGAGAGTCATAACATGAATCAATTCTGCTTGAGTATATCACCACCTGACTATTGAATTTAAGACTGCACAGATTTTTATTGAGAGGATTCCATGCTGTAACAGAGCTATTGAAACCTGGAAGAGTAGAACTGAGTGCATCAGCAGCTTATTTCTCATCTTTATACAATTTCAATAGGTTGATATGCCATGTGACAACCTCATTGTCCACCTATCGAAATTTTATATTTGGGAGTATCTAACAGACATTATATTCCAATGATTTGATAGGAAAAAAAGAGCAAACCCTGTGAAACATAGAGTTTGTTAACAGTAAAGGCTCTATTAACATGATATTTGGAGAAATAAAGCAACAAGATGCATGAGAATGAGAGAAAGCAAGCTAATTTTTGCAACAGATTGGTGTTTATATATTTTTTATAATGCGCAAATTTAAGAGGTGGAAGAAGTATACTGTGCATCTGTGCATTACCTATATATTGCTAGTTTAAAAAAACAAAATAATTTTTCACAGAAAGTATTTTGGTAGTAGGGTATAAGGTACATCACCCTGTGATAAAAAGAAGTCTTGGCTGTGCGGTAGCTAAACAGTAAACAGAAAAAAATTAGGGAATGAATTGTGATGTTTTTTTAACTACTCAGACAAAAAAGTACTCTACAGCAACCTTGCTAGCTTGTCATTGAACTTCCTTCTAGTACATGGAGTCAGAAAACTAAATTTGTTGGGGTTTGTGTGAGTGAGTTTCTGACATTCCATTCGTTATGACTAATAAGTGTGACGCAGAGGACAGGGAAGCTCAGCCTGATGAGACATATTTGTCTTTTGTTTATAGCTGGTGGCTAGTGCTTTTCCTTAGATGGTTGCTTAGGGTGGAGGGCAGCAAATAAAAAATAAAATGAATAAAATAAAGGGTTGTGTAGATACTGAAGTAGGCTTCTTCTGAAATGTAATGGAGCTGAGTTTCAGGTAAAAACCTTGTTTGGCTGGAGAGGAGGCAGATGATATGTCAGAAAGTCAACATATTTTATTCTGCAGCGAATTTCTTACTGTGATTTGTTGAGAGGAATGCTAGGAGGAAATGTCTTTCTTCTTAATAAGGGGTTTGTTCAGCTACTTCAGAATGTCCTCAGTGTACAGTAAGGATGAATGAATTAAAATTCACTCATGAAATCCAGTCTTGCCTCCAGCACATGCCCGACTTCAAGGGACAGGAAAGCTCTCTGCTGGTGTTGGGCAATGGGTGAAAATACTATTTAAGGTCAGTCTCATGAGTTACCTGAATACAGCTTTTGAAGTGAGCACAGTCTAAACTGATGATTTCTGCTTGTTTTGCACACTTGGGATCTGTACAGGGGTATCGAGCATATCAATCCTTCTTCTTTGGACTAATTCTTCCAGCTGAAGGGGAATGTCAACTGGAAAGGGATGATAGCTATCCATTTTTGAACTCACATATTAGCCAACCAGCTGTCCCATCTGGATTCATATATTATAGAACCACAGAATCAGTTTGGTTGGAAAAGACCTCTGAGATTATCAAGTCCAGCCTTTGATGAGACATCACCATGCCAACTAGAACATGGCACTGAGTGCCATGTCCAGTCTTTCCTTAAACATTGCCAGGGATGGTAACTCCACAACTCCCTGGGCATGTTGCCCCTATGACTTGCTAGTCATGTAAGTCTTTTTTGTTCCTATGTTCTTGGTGGGATTTTAAGATTTTTTTAGCTCTCCAGTGTTGTGGGAATTGCCTTTTTTTTTTTTTTGCTTTTTTTCTTCTCCTTTTTGGGGGGGAGGGGTTGGGTGTGTGTGTGTCTTTGTGGATACAATAAATATAGAGTGGCTCCATACTTATTAACTACTCAAAAGATGGGTAGTACTCAAAGGGTCCTATTAACATACATATTTTTAAGAAAAGTCCCGAAATGAAACTTCTTTTTTACTCTTATGACCAATTGAATGGTTCCACTTTTGTCAAGCTTAGATATAAAACTAAAATTTCATACACCAATATATACAAACATGTATGTACATATACACACATATAAATGAATACACATTAAAAGACCTACATTACCTTAAGTCCAGCAGGTAGCACATCACAAAAATATTATTTTTAACTAATACAAATAGCCAGTATATTTTACTCACTCAGGCATGTTAATTGATAGGGTGAGACTGTAAGTTACCTGTAGTTCAGTAGGGAAATACTAGATCCATGTGCACAGGCAGTCCATAGTTGTCAGCTCATGGGTAGTAAGTGCAGAAAGATTTAAACCTACTGTGTTAGGTGTACTGACTGAGTACAACATATACAAGGAGTCCAGTGCATGGAAGATGTGCAGGTTCAATGCATGTGCCACCGCAATACTTGCAGAAGCCTGAGATGTCATAATGGCTGGTAGCAATACAGAGCAGTAGTTGATCAGGCTGCCAGGAATGTGGCAATCCTGTACGAATGGCAAAATTCTTTTTCAGTTTGTACCAAGTTCCTTAGAAGAAAAAACCTATAGGGAGAAGATGGTACATATAGATTACCTGTGGTAGTCTCCTACTAAGCATCATCTCTTTCTTCTTTTTGAGACCTGGTGCTTTGAAAC
This sequence comes from Myrmophylax atrothorax, assembly GCA_026770055.1. NCBI lineage: Eukaryota > Metazoa > Chordata > Aves > Passeriformes > Thamnophilidae > Myrmophylax > Myrmophylax atrothorax. The sequence goes on from JAOXXN010000477.1 coordinate 486,153, forward strand.
ATACAGTTAGGTGTTGTCTTATAAATTTGAAAAGCAGTTATCTGTGTAAAAAAAGGGAAATATCTGATCTTTCTTAGGAGTAGGTAATTCACAGTTCCTGAAGGCTGTCTTTTGCAGAAGTTGTTGGAAATTGTCATTATTATGTCCGCTGTCTTCAGGTAAACTAATTGCTAGAAATTGAGCCCTATGAATCAATTTTCAACTGTTTGAAGCACATTGTTAATACTTGAGAAACCAGCTCATGCATGATTTATTGTAAGGGAGACATACTTCAAATATTGTAGTAATATCATTCAAAGAAAACTATAACAAATTGTGTTGCTTTTTAGAGTAGATTTCATAGTTCCATAATTTTTTTGTATGCCACATTCATGAAAATAAATTACACAAACATGAAAAAAAGAAAGTAGTCAGCTGCACTGTCTTACAAACAGTTCTTGAACATTCTGTGCAAAGAATGCATATTACAAATTAGGGTGATGGAAACAAAACCTTGGTCATCTATCTGTTTTTCTTCAACAAAGATATCAAGCATGTTTCAAAGTTCTGAGAATGCTTTAATATTTTGTTGGTATTACATCCATCTGGATTTTTTTTATTTAGACTGACACAATTCTATGATTCTATGACCTAAAAATGTCTTTAGATGATGAATTTCTGACCTTTAATCAGACTTTACTATTTTGTATAATGCAGAATTAATTAAAGTATATCGAAGTGTATGAAAGTGTTCTGCTCCTCACAATGAACTGGAATTCTTTGTGATGGGCTAGAGCCTCTGACTAGTGTAAAGAAAGCACAGTAGGACATGAGCCCATGTCACAGGAGTATCTGTATGGTTTGTTTATGTATATGGTTTTCATTTCTTTGGGGAGGAAGGATGTTTTTATTTGTTATAAAAGTTAAAGGAAAATGTAATCCAGGGGCAAAAGTGAACTCTTCAGTATAGTTTTGAAAGTAGGAAACACAGTTATTGATTATTAATACTATTTTAATAAGAAGATTTATCATAATGACAACCTTGTATCCTCATTAGTAATTTTGACACAATTTTTAGCCTGTGTTTCCCCTTTCAAGGTTAGACATCTAAAATTAATTTATTACAGAACCAGTTTAATATTGGCCTGACTTTTGCAGCTGGTGAACACAATCTGTACAGCCACTGTATGTTTCAAAGGTCTAACTGAATTTTACATTTTAAAAAACAGAAGCACTTGGTGGATTTTGGAGTGGCCTGTACTGGTGTGGGCAGGTGCCGGTGGCAGTCTGACAGACAGCTTGAAACAGGAGAGCAGGGGCCCCACAGAAAGCCTTGCTGAGCTATGCAATGTCTGCTTGTCAGTTTGCCAGCGCAGGACAAACTCTTCTGCTTTCCTGGTGTGGATAACTCTTCCACAGTTAAACCAAGATTCTCTTCAGCACAACTGGTAATGTGTCCTTTAGGGATATCTGTACTGGCTTTAAACTAGCTTGGTTAAGCACTGGGATCATATGCCAAATACTTGACAATTGCATTCTCTTCCAATTTCCTGTAAGTCTAGCTATGGCTGCATGACAGATGGTTGCCAAGTGCAACAAAACATAAACAAGCCAGCCAGGATCCGTATCCTGTAATTAAAGTTTCAGTGGCGCTCCTCACAATTCTTCTTTCACTTCTCTTTTACCACTTTCAAACATCTGTTCCTCTGCTTGCATGTAGGTCTCGTATTAAATATTAATCCCCTCTTACCTCTGTCCTTCATATTTTGTAACATAGGAGTGACCATAATGATTTTCAAAATGTGAAGACTTATGGAAGCAGATGCAATACATGGAAGGGAGAATTCTTCTTGTTCTTAAAATAGTAAAAATAGCATTAGAGGCAGAGAACACAAAATAACTGATTTTGTCTCTTTTCTTCCCCAGATGGAATGAAAAGATTTGGAAGAGGCAAAAAAGAATAATCACGATAATTTCTAAAAATAGATTTTAAAGTATCAGAGGAAAGGAAAGTTGTCAAAGTAAAAATGGTAATAAGAACAAAGACAAAGCTTTGAAATAATAAAAGAAGTACAAGTAAGACATAATTCTATTCAGGAGAAATGCTCTTCTCTTTTGTATCCTACTAGATTCAGGAAATATGAACATCATAAAGTTTCCAGAACAATGTTGGTTCAAACTTACTATGAGAAATTTTAACAGGTACTTTCTTATCTGGGTGTATATTTACCATGTGAAAGCAGCTATGAAACCTACCACCTTGTGCTGTGTGGCTCCTTTGGGATGAATGAATAGTTTCAGCAGGATTTGTTACAGAATACAGAAGGAGTTTAGTGAAGAATTTTTGTTAGTCAGTAACCATACTCTGTATTTTCAAGACAGTTTGTTCCATATGAGGCTTGAGTTGCAAGTTCAGCTGCAAGTGACATCTCTGGTGGCTGCTGTTGCTCAGCAATAGATTTAATAGTAAACCACTAGAGAAGAAAGTAAAGGTTGAGACTGAAACAATGTGTATTACCCTCTCTTTTATTATAGATACTCTGACCTTTGGCAAGTCACCTTTTCTTAAGTAAAAGTAAACTAATAGGAGGTGGCATTATTTGCTTATTTCTCAGAGGAATTGTAAAGGCAGTTTAAATTGCATTTGGAAGGATTCACTTAATTTATTGAGGTGATCCTCCAAAGTGCCTAATGGGGGGCAAAAACAATGTGCTCAACGCAATTCCATTTGGTAATAGTATAGTGCTGAAACAGAGAGGGAAGGCTTCCTCATTCTCTGACTTGTAGCTGTGTTGAACCCTGATTAATATCTATTTTATCATAGCACTAAAGGCACTTTGTAAGGCATTGAGGAAACATAGTAAATTAAAATAGCACATTTGCTGAAGTTTACAATTTTAAATCTCTAAGTTTAATTTTGGAACCTAAAAAGATTTTATTGAATATATGTACATTCACATGATTTAAAGACTGTGAAGTAGTCTTTAAATGATTATATATGTCAACATCTGTTACTGCTTTCAAGATGACCATGAAACTTTCTCTTTTAATATCTTTATCATCTATCCTACTTCAATTCTCTTTTCTAGTTGATTCTGTATTGCTTTAATGTAAGTTCTGGGAGAGGGTCTGAGTTCTTTGGGGTTCTGAGTTTGATTGTATTGGACACTGGGTGTCACGTGAAAGGGAGGGAGACAGAAATACAAAGATTTCAAGTCTTTACTGTATTAATGAAAAGTTATTAGCTGTAAGCACTTCCAGACAATCAGACCCTTATGTGCCCAACACTGCCTGTCCTTTAACTGACAGCACAC
>JAOXXN010000480.1:1962-28510 GCA_026770055.1 Myrmophylax atrothorax
ACGAGTGGTGCTCCTATGCATTTCCAAGGTTATTACTAAAATCATTTTCTAACTGTTGCACCAACTGCTTTTGTAGCATTGCTTCCTACCTGTGAACCTGTTGGCAAAACTTCCTCACCTCTCTAAAATCAGTGAATTTTGCCTCTCTACTTCATGGCTTGGGAACTTGAAATCCACAGAGGGTTAGGAATGCACACTTTGGTATGGCTGTTTTGGATTACCAGCTGTATAGAAAAAATCCTGCCTCCCATTCAGCTCATTCAAAGAGTTGGTAGGCACAAACTGCAGCTGGCTCACAATAAGCCAGCAAACTGGGCTATAAAGCTTGCACAGGGATGGGAAAAGTGGGTCTCCTACTTGAATCCCACTTACTGTTCCCATGTCAGAGCAGTGACCTTGGCAAAGAAGTGCCATGGAGTCTCTCCACTACAGCTGCCCCTCATCCAGGGGGCAGTTTCTGTTCATACACCCTTCAGTGTCTGGCTCTGATAGATGGGTTAATCACCACTGAAAAGTTGTGTATAAAGTCATGGATGGTGCCTGCTTCTGCTTTCTTGGGTTCTAAGCTCAAGTGTAAAGAGCCCAGAAGGAAAGCTCATTCCAGACACTTGTTTGCCTGTCCTTGACAAATCTTGGCTGAAGATATGACTAGTGAAGAGAGTTGTTTAAAGTTATCTTTGAAGAAGGACTTTTTGGGAATGTGGAGGTTGGGTGGATGTGAGTGAGGAGAGGGAATAGACAAATCTAATGTCAGTTCTGAATTTAAAATCAATTATTCCATTTTGAGAGTCAGGCAATACCAGAATGAACTTGAGCATATTTTCTAGTCTACTCTTAGGTTTTTAATTAGGAATTAAGCAGAGCAAAAGGAGGATGATTTCAGTACATACTATATCACCTGCAAAACAGCATTAAAAATACTACCATAGTGAGATACAGAAATCAGATGAACACTGCCAAAGAAAGTGGGTTTCTGTGTGAAAGTAGGTTAACTCTGTGTAGTTCTTCTTTCATAACTTGAACTAAAATTCCTTGCTTCTTCTTCTTTATCCTTATTTGCTCTATGGGTAGAGGATAATGTGGTACACACCACAGTGGGCTACAATCCACCAGTCAGTACAGTCTGTCAAAATAGCCTGTAGTACCTTCCATGGCAAGGCTGGAGGGTGGAGATTGACACATCACATTGAAAGAAAACTTTTTTTCCTCTGTGCCTTTCCAGAATGTGTATGTGAACCTAAAGCCCAAAGGAAATTACTGATGTCAAAACTTGTCACACCAGTTCTGACCTGTACAGTCCTGCACCATCTGTTTCATTTTTCTGGGAGCTGTTGTCCTGCCACACTTGACTATCACTAACATCAGTCACTTTTTTATCCTCAAATGTGGACACTGACCCTTCTTTAGGAAAGCAAATGATAGCTGGACATAATCTGCCAAAGACAAGAAACCTGAAGTTTCTTTCAGCAGCAGTTGTTGTAGCAGTCTTATAATACTAGGAACCTTTTCTGTGAGTTTCAGGGGTTTGTTGCTTTTTATTTGTTTGTTGGTTTGGTTTGTTGTTGTTTTTCCCCTACTGGTTCTGGAAGAGATCCTAACCCTCAAATTGCTTCCAGGTGTTGTAGAATATTCACTGCAAAGTACAATGCAATAATAAGAGTCCACAGGATGCTCTGTCCTTACAGGTACATAGCATGGTATTCTCTCCTGGCCTCTGTTGTTTATGGGTTCTATATACCCATTAATAAATAGGCAGTCCTGCTAGCACTTCTCAAACAGCATATTCCTTTGCTGCAACATTAAATTAACTGGTATGACAAACCAAGGGATTTCAGAGAGATGTACACCCTGAATCAGTGTAGCTAAATCTGTCTTTGTCTGAGCTATCTGCTCAGCTTGTATGCTCTGCTGCACATCAGAAGCCAGCACCTCCTCTCCTTAGTTTGCAGAGTTGCTCCTGGAAAAACAAACTCTTCTGAGAAATAACTTAGTTTGCAAAGTTCCAGGGAAAAATGGATTGTTCAGTATCTATTGAAACTGATAAAGATGTTCAGATTTTTTGCTTGTCCAGCAACTGTTACATCTCAGGGTAGCTGGATATAAAAAGTCTGTGGCCTGATTGATAAATAAAAATAGCAAATAAATAAATTAAAAGATACATGGTTACACATGTGCATGTAAGCATTACTGAGTTCTGACTGTGGATTATAATACCTGGGAGAAGGAAGTTGGTTTGAAGTGTGGCACAAAATTTCACAAAGAGCATATGAAAGGAAGCCTTTTCCATGCCAGGAAAGAAAACTGTGAAGAGATTTTTCCCCAACTGGAAACCCTCATAAAACTGGAAGTCTGAACTGGTGGGATACAATTCAGTAACAGAGGAAAAAAGTTTTTTGATGTGGGACTCATTATTTAGGGGAAAGCAGTGACTGGAGAATTGCAGCTTTGGTGTTAGGTGGTTTTAGAGCTAGGAGAGAGTATTCCATGAGCTTAAAAACAACTGGGGCAAGATTTCTCCTTTGTGGAGAAGGACAGTTGGAAAAACTGACTACAGTGAAACCTGGCTGTTTGCCTGAATGTGGATGGAACAGGAATGAAACAGTATAGTCTATTCTGAGTATGGTTTATACAGAGGGATTCAGAATAGAAGCTGACAAAGCTACAAGCAGAAAACTGGCCTAAAAGAGCATGGCAGCTGAAGAGAAGTGGCTGACTGCTCACTTGGAAACCACAAAAATTCCAGCATGCTATATAACATTTGGATAGCTGGATTGTGACCCAACTGATTAAGTAGCAGCAGAAAAGCAAAAAAGCAGAACATACACTGGACTGGACTGAAGAAGTTGAAAACATTACGATAATTTATAGCAGAGTAGACCTGGTAATACTAATTTCTTAAAATAGCTTAAATGGCTGTTTCTGAATCATAAACATAGCCCGAATATCCAGTCATTGACTTGAAAAGAATCAGGCCCTGGACTGTGTTTGGCTCCTGTGCTATGTTCTGGGTAATCAGACTGCTGGAAAAAACATCAAAGGTGGCCAAAATGGGTAACTCAGACAAGGCATTTCTGTTCATGCAGAGTAGCCCTGGCTGGCACAGCCTCCGTAAGGTTAAATCTGGAGAAGATCTGAAGAAAATGAAAAGCTTAGTGGAAACTTTCAATAAAGGTTGCACAGATGACAGCTGATCTGTCCAGCAAGTGAGATTAGTGCCTGCCAAAGAGCACTCAAGTGGTTACTTCAGAGAATTCAGGGATTTTTATGTAATTTCCTTCCCTTTTCCCTTTCTTTCCTTTCCTTTTTGACTAATAGCAAAAAGGTAGCACCCACCTTATGATGGCACAAAGCAATGATGGAGTACAGGTGGCTCAGAACAGTGCTATTTTATTTTCTCTTCACTGAATTGTTTTTAGTCTGAAAAAATAACAAAACATTTTAGAGAACAGGGTCAATCACACAATTTTGAGGATGTAACCTTTAGATGGGAACAGAAAACAGGCTCTCCCTGTGAACCAGACACATGAGGGGTGTACAAAATACACACTTACCCTCTACTATCCTCGTTGCCATCCCTGCAGAGTTGTGTTCTGGGAAGAATTCTGACCAGTTTGCGCAGCAGAAATGGAAGGGGAACTGTCTCTTCCACAGTGCTTGTGGGACCTATGGGGGAGGAAACTTCAGTCTGAGTTTGTGATACAGGTGGGGATCAGGTGTCCCTCTTTCAGGAACACTTTTGTTCAGGCCATGAATGGATCCCAGGTTGGAAAAGCTCAGGCACCTTTGCTGGCTTGAGGCCTCCCTTGGTGTCCAGGCTGGGCAGCAAAGACGGGTGCAGGAGGGAATATGGGGCTGCTTTTCCCTAGGATGTCTGTGGCTCTTCAGTACATGTCAGTCTTCTGTTACTAAATGTAAATTAACTCCATGGAGAGCAAGGAATGCTGTCAGCCAAGAATCTGCTCCTGCATATTTTGCAATATACAAATTAAATTCAAATAAGGATTTAAAAGGTACATACGTAGGTATTTAGACATTTGCAGCTGTGAGGTTGCAAATGGTGGGCTATGGTGACAGGTGCCTGCCATCAATGAAGAAAAGGAAATCAAATGGTGTGTGACATCCTGCTTCCCAGAAGTACTGCTTGTGCAGCAGTGCCACTGCTGCCATGAAATCCCAGGGATGCTGAACGTTACCAGTCCCAGAAGGAAGCACTGCATTTTTTGGCACAGAAATTATTGCTGACAAAAATACTCAGGCACTGCAAAGACTGCCTGAGAAGAATTTGTGTGGCCCTTGCAAAGGGGAGCAGAGGAAGAGTTAAAAGAAAAGGAAGTACATTCCCTTTCTCCCTTAGGGAGGTCCTTGCAGGTTTAGTGAAGCCAAGCGTGCTGGGGAGTTTCTGATGTCAGCACTGATATTGCTGGGGAAGAGGAGGGAGGACAGCATAAAGCTACCTGGCCTGGGATCCAGAAAGTTGGTGCAGAATGGTCTCCCACAGAGCATAAGGATACTCCTGGCTGCTGTAGTGTAGCCTCTTTCCTCCAGTCTTATCCCCATCTGAAAAAAACCAACCAACAAGTAATAAATCACAACAGTACTCAAATAAAAGTATGACAGATTTAATACACATGCCTTGAGTGTACCCCCACCCCCACCAAAAAAAGAAAAGGCCCAAACAACAAAAGCACAAAAACCCTACAGAACTAGATAATTTCTTTTCTTGAGGTCGCTGGTATGAATGTGTACACAGGAAGTGAATTTGCGGCCAGAGTATTTAGATAAGCCAGGGAGGGAGCATTGGTCTGTTGCAGAACTGTGGTTGTAGGAAGAATCAAAGCAAGCTTTTTTTCTTGGTTCTCAAGTAAGAAATATAATCAAGAAAGAGCTTCTGGTATTTCAAGAAGAGGTATGGATTTCTGTCCCAGAGGCAAATTACACTTTTATCCTTTTCTTCAGGAGTGTATCATCGATGAAGACTGTGAAACAGGGAAATACTGCCAGTTCTCCACCTTTGAATACAAGTGTCAGCTCTGTAAAACCCAGCATACAGTAAGTCCTGAATGAGATGTGATTTTATGTGATCTTTAGAAACTCAGTAAGTGGTTATTGCTAATGTCAACAAGTCAAAATGGGTGGAAAAGAAGCTGCAAAGCTTTCTGCATGAGGGTAAAAAATGGGTGTGTAGAGTTTTTTGGGTTGTGTGTGGGTTTTCCGCCTGTTAGCAAAACTAAATTTTAAGGTTTGTGTTCTCATACACTCCAAAATCTGCCCTAAGCTCCTCCTGCCTCAAGCTTGATGGGTGGCCTAAGGACAGTGTACACTGACCCGTTGTAGGCTGCCACTGGAAGGGATGCAGAGGAAATGCTGTGGCAGCTCCCGAGGCTCAGCTGCCCGTCGGTCCTTTGCAGCTGTGGATTCACACAGGGAATTGCAGCAGCCTGCCCTCCTCCTTTCACTGACAAATTGTACAATGCTGTCGTGCGTTGTAGGGCCCTCTATCTGACTGTTGTTTTTCAACTGAGTTCTGCTGATGGGCTCTTGTAAAACACATTTATTCCTCAAAGCATTTGCAGACAGTCCAGTGTACAAACAACAATACATTGTTGTAAAGTCATGTCATCAGTAGGATTGTTATAATCTAAAAGCACCAGGCTGTTCCTGAAATGGTTTAAATACTTACTTGATAACTTCAGGGAGCTCTGTTGACTTCAGTGGACTGAATGCTTGCTTAAACTAAAGTCCTGAAAATATGCCCATGTATCATTAAGAGAGCTTATTCTTTATATTTTAGAAAATGTTAGACTGATTAATTCTTCATGATAACATGGAATAATTCAAAATCAAGATTGGAATGCCCCACACCTACTCCCCTCCCCACCTTTTCTTTGCAGTCCTCAGTAGAAAGCTTGTAGGATAAAGCAAGTAAAAATGGGGTGCTAGCTATAGTTCTGTTGTAAAGTGAGCTCAGACTGAAGGAGGTGGGATCAATTCCCTGAGCTAGAACCCCCACAATTACAAAGCATTTTTCTCCTTAATTAGCAGGTCTTAATAGTACCAGTGCAGTCCTATTCCTTGCCCTGTGTTAAGCAGTGCCTGTGGGATCCACTGGAAAAGAAATTCAGATTTTGTTTGGCTGCCCAGACAGGGCTTAACACAGACAGGAAAAAGCTGTTAAAGCACTGACCTGCTAGGAATCTTTAAGATGTTAATCAAACTACCTAAAAAAAAGGAACCAAGTGAGACATCCTTTTTATTAGGTTGATTTATTAGGTGTGTACAGTTGAAACACTGGGGCAGTTGTCATACAAAGCTATCTTTAGCTAGAGATTTGCATTTCTGATTTTCAAAGAGATTTTTTTTTCAGAGAGATTTTTTCCACAGTTCTTGGTTACCAGTGAGATCTGGTTCTTATTAAAACTGCAAATGGTTTTTAGTAAGTTTTTTTTGTCATGCCCTTTGAAAACAATCCTTCTGAACAAATTGTAAATTCCTGACTGTATTTAACAGTGGAAAAAATTAGTAATGTTTTCTGTTGATAGTGTTTCATTTAATAATTTTTATTTCCCTTGATTGCAGAATAGAAGGCTCCAGGGAGAACTTAGAGCAGTCTTGCAGGTTGCCCAGAGAAGCTGTGGCTGCCCCATCCCTGACAGTGTTCAAGGCCAGGTTGGATGGAGCTCTGAGCAACCTGGTCTAGGGAAAGGTGTCCCTGCCCATGGCAGGGGAAGTTGGAACTGGATGACTTTTATGACCCCTTCCTACCCAAACCACTCTATGATTCTGTGAAATGCATGTCACACCATAGGATGTCTGGCTGCTGATCAATTTTCATGTGAATGCTAAAATAAGAATTCAGGTCTTGTAGTATGTTAGTGTAGAAGGAGTGTTGTTACTCTACTGTGGAGGTTCCTGTCTGGCAAAAAGTTCTCTATATGCTTAAATTGTGAATCTAAGCAGTTCTATTTAAACAGTGGGAATATGACTTTTGTATATTAAAAGCACACCCATGCAGTTGTCTTTAGGACCAGGGCTAATCCTATGTTTATCTGTCTGTGATATATACCATTAGTGCTAAAGTGACAGTGTTCTCACGTGCTTTTTGCATTTGCAAGCCCTGCTCACGGGATGTTGAATGCTGTGGGGACCAGCTTTGCGTGTGGGGTGAGTGCAGGAAATCCTCTTCAAAAGGAGAGAACGGCACCATTTGTGAGAACCAACAGGACTGCAACCCTGGAATGTGCTGTGCTTTTCAGAAAGGTACAGAGGGGCTTATCCTATTCATTTCATCATAGAGGAGCGTTAATATTTAGCTCTTTTGCCCAGGGGAAGTGGTTAAACCTCTACAGAATCAATAGGTCTTTCTGCCGGGGCTGTGGAATGCACTGTAGTAACCTCATTATTAAACTGTGATAGAATTAGGAGTGAGAAACAGTCTGATGGGGTGCACAATGGTGGTAGAAAAGCCTATTGCATGCTAGAGATAAAACCAGCATGAGAAGCACAGAAACTTGTTTCTAAAGGGGAGTCTTACACACTTAAAAGTAGCAGAGCTCTGTGTCAAATTTTCACCCAATGGAGCAAAAGTAAGAGAATGAAAAATATACAGAAGAAATTAAGAGATTACTCAAAGTGGCTTCCCTTTCCTATCAGCAAGCAAACTATCAGAATCAGATTGCAGATACATTTCATACTCTGAGTTTTATGTGAGCCTTCCAGGGCACCACACTGTGCAACACCAGACAGCCAAGAGACACAGAGGAACGATGTCCCAGATTATGTTGTCAGTCCACACGGCAATGTGACACTTGATTTACAGAAGGGAGGACAGGAGGAGAAGGTCTCAGGCCTGAAATGAATACCAAATCCTGTCTGGCTAGGGTCCAGTTTCTTCTACTGTTTTCTACCCACTAGTTCCTCAGTGCATTTTTCATTGTTCACCCTGATTTTGTAGTGACAGGACACAATTCCAACCATCTCCCTGCTCCAGGTAGATACTTCTCTAGCTTTCTTCCTGGCTCTTGCCATGAGCAAGACATGACCTTATACCTTCATTGATTGTTGGGTTGCCTGTCCCTCTGTCAGCTTGCTGGTGGACAGGCTGCCAGGGCATTTCAGGAAAACAAAGGAGATGCTCAGCTTTCCCATGTTAATTTTGACCATTACATAGTGGACCTTCAATGTTAAGTAAGTTTGATTTCAACAAGTTTTGGTTGGAGCCATTTTTTCTCCCTTCATCAGGTTCTGCCTAAAGCATTTACAGGTTTTGCCAAACTCTCTCAGAGATTTCTTTGCACTCCGATTCTGAAAAGAGACAAATAAGAGCACTTGTAATACATACCTAGTACTTTCACTGTGCAGGACTCTGAATCTGCTTATGCTGCAGAGATGAGTAAATTAGTGGTATGCATCCCATTGGTGTTAGCACCAGGCTGCTGAGCTGTGAGAGTTTTACTGCTTGTGTAGCCCTGATTTCTTATAGGATCTGAACAAGCTGTGTCTTCATGACTGACTATTTCAGCTGTGTGAGTCATTCACACTAACTTGAGTATAAGTTAGAGCTTGACTAGAAATTTAATACAAACCTGTAACTCAGGAAGAAACAATAGATATATAGAGAAAAAAGATGCAATTTATATATATATGTATATATAAATCAATAGATAAGAATATTGATGAAAATTGATAGAATACACTTACTAGAACTGAAAGCTATTGATTAATAGCAATGAGTTTTTATTCTCTGTGGTTGTCTGCTTTAGCAGAGTTTTTCAGGTTAGGCCTGCTTAACTTCAAGGCCTTTCTCCATCACTAGAGTATTGCAAAAGATTGCCCTAATAAAGATGTGTATTTTTTATATAAAACTGTAGTAAACTATGGAGTAGTCACTGCTTAATATATTAATGTGTTTTGAAATTGGGAACTGGTAGGTCATATACACTGAATCATATGTGTCTGTGTCTACACACACATGTATGTGTATTTTGACCAAGTCTGTTTTAAAAACTTAAATTTTGAATTCCACTCCTATTTTATTCTGCCACATGAGGTAATTGAAGACTAGAGAAGGAAGGGGGGTTGGATAGGAACATCTGGAAGTCGGAATTCCAGACTGACAGTATAAGTTACTAGCATCAGGAAACCCAAAGGATGTGGCCTTCTAACATAATTTCTTACAGAAATTGAAATTCAACCCTGTGCAGAAACAAGGGTGCCAAGCCCCAAATGCCATCAGACAGCTTTGTGTGTAACAGTGTTACTGTAATAAATTAAATGACTGAGTTGTAGTTCTTGTAACCTCATTACTTAGTCTGAACAGTTGCTCTGTAAGAACCTCTGCAAAGAAATAGGAACAGAATTCTAAAATATAGAGGTATTTCTCTACTCAGATTTTGAACTGTTAATGCCATGCATTGCAAAGGAGTCACTGTAATGTTTTCTTGGGTTTAGAATAGTCTTTTGAATCTCCAAGGGATGGAGTTGTGCAGTACTGCTGTCTTGACAGCTGCACTCTTTGAGAAGAGCAGGAGTTTATCTTGCTCATTAAGCATGAACTTCAAATGTCTTACTCCCACCTAGTGGAAAAAGCATTAAGTTATGTCTCCCTTACTTGTAAGGGGACTTAAAAAGAGGTCCAGTCTGTCTTTTCATCTCATGCATACAGACTTAGAGATGAGGTCATCTCAGTTTAGCAGACAGCTAAGGACTTCTCATAAACTGGCTTTCCTTTGGCACGCAGAACTGCTGTTTCCTGTGTGCACGCCCCTACCTGAGGAAGGGGAACCCTGCCACGATCCTTCAAACAGACTTCTCAACCTCATCACTTGGGACCTGGAACCTGATGGAGTGCTCGAGCAATGCCCATGTGCAAGTGGCTTGATCTGCCAGCCCCAGAGGTAAAGACCAAAACTGGGCAAATAACCTGCTTAAAATATTTGAGGGATCTATTTCTGTGGTAAACAGCTACAGAACTTGCAGAGTCTGCCTCACTAGAAAATGTTTTGACAACTTTTCTCATCAGTAGCATTGCAGCTTTCTGCTTTGTCCCACACAAATGTGCCTAATTGAGTCTGGCAACACATTAATCTGGTGTGAATTAAGTCTGTGAGTTAATCAGGCTGTTACTGCTTTTTTTTTTTGATCTGTCAGTACTAACAGCTGTTGAGATGCATCATTCCAATTTAATTCTCTACATACAGTTCTTTGGGCTTCTGTTAGATGTTTTGCTTGCTTTCATATCTAAGACACATTAAAGATACTTTAATGCATGCAGTATTTTTCCTGCACTACTGATCAGCTTTACAGAGGGGCACATGGATCAAAGAAAAAAATAAATCTATCTTAGTTTGCACATTCCCTCAGTTTCAAACTAAGGCCTAAGGAGCCAGTTTCCCTACAGCTAACTTGCAGTCTGCTCTCAGACCTGAAACACTTCCAGCTGTGCAGACTTCTTCACTATCATCCAGTTTCATGGAATAGGAAGCAGGTTACTCTGTTTTCCGCTTGAAATTAGAACTTTTCACAGATAATGCCTTTAATATTCTTTAAAAGGACAGTTTTTTGCATAATCAGCAGTGTCACTGGGAGAAAGTGAGATCATTTCAGTTTTGCACTAAAAGCAGTTTTAGAAAATTTACATGTTTTCTGTGAAATTCTCCAAGTTTTCTCCTACACTACCAGCGCCATATTAACTTCCAACAAGGCAGCATAGCTGGGATAGAGATGCAGATTAACATTTCTCTCTTCTGTGTCCATCTTTTTCTACATTTTTTCATGCATGAAAAGTAATTGCGTAACATTTTGTTTCATAAATGTCATCTAAGGAAGCGAGGAGAGTTGATCCCATCCTTTCAGCACCAAAATTTTAGTTAATGTGCCATTAACCTCAGGGAAGGTCTGTCAGCAAATGTCATGTCTAGTTGAAAGGAAGATATTTCAGATGAGGATACAGAAACACAGAAATTACTTAGGGTGTGAATATAACTGAAATGTCCAGCTATAGTCATGAGAACTTTTTATCTGAATTTTAAGATTCTGATAACAATTTTATATTAAAAGAAACAGCCCATCTCTGCTTGAAATGGCCCTCAGCTAAATGTTACAACGGAGTGATAAACACTGCAACTATTAGATTATATCCAAGAGAATACAGGGATAGTCTGTGCACAAATGGAAGTCTTAAAGCTCCTAGAGAACAAAAGAATTCAAAATATACACAAGTAATCTTCAGGAACATCTTCAGTTCATTTGTCCTTTGTTCCCACTGGAAGGGGGTGCAGGTCTCAGCAGCTGCTGAGGAGTGCCTGGCAATAGTAGTGCTCACCTTGCACTGTTACAGGGACCTGTAGCCCAGTTTCATCCCATGCAGTGAAGAGAAACAGCTCAGGACCTTGATCAAATTCTGTTCCCTTACCTCCTGACTACAAACGTATGTAATTCTTGTACCCTTTCATAGTTCCTACAACAAATGTGGGATGTGTGTTTTCAGACAACTGAAGCCACTTTTCAAAAGAGAGAGCAGCCAATGTAGCAATTACATTATCCTGCTTAGAATCAAATGTATACAGCTCACAGTTTTCTATTCTTTTTAAGCTGGACAATCATGTTTCTTAACTTGGCATTATGACACGAACAGCAAGGTGTAGTCACCCTCAGTGCCTGCAGAAGGGCCAGGCTGTGCTGAGGGCCAGTGCCATCTTGTGTCCCAGGATCAAACGTTTTTTATGCTGTTAGGATCTGTTCTAGCTCTGTATGTGCAAATCTTATCTTTAACTCTCCAGCTGTCGAGCCTGTGAAAACCCAGACCTTTATGAAATCAGCTAGGGTAGATCTGTTAAGCATTTACAACGTTTTCACATGAGGGGAGGAAATTGTATAAACTAGCAGAACATAAAATGATGTACTGCATGATCAGACATGTCTCTCTTTTTCAACAGCCACAGCACTACGTCTGTGTGTGAACTGTCTGCCAATGAAACCCGGAATAATGAAAAAGAAGATCCCTTAATCATGGATGAGATGCCATTTCTCAGCTTAATCCCCAGAGATATTCTTTCTGATTACGAAGAAAGCAGTGTCCTTCAGGAAGTGCGTAGAGAATTAGAAAGTCTGGAGGACCAAGCAGGTTTGAAGCCTGAGCCTGACTCAGCTCAGGACCTAGTTTTGGGAGATGAAATTTGAAGTCAAAGCACCAGGCAGTTTAGTTAGTTATTTCTAGAAATTTTTTGTCTAGTGTCTTGCTTACATAAACCCTAAACACACACTGCTGGATAGACGTGCAATAAACAAGGTCTTCAATGAACATCCTTCTCTCTGCACCAAACCTGCATGTTTCAATTACTGTTGAATTCCTTCAATCCTTGGACCAAACATTCTGTCAAATGAGAACCGTATCATTGTTTCTTCTGGATTAGTACTTTCCCTGTGTACATCACAAATAAACTTATTAGTACTTGTACTCATTAAAAATACACAGAAGTGTAAATAATTTTAAGTTATGAGTAACTACAGAAGTGACTTTTGAGTACATATGCTTTGAATTTTTTAATTTTTTAGGGTAAGAACCATCTCCTTCGAACTGGTAGTCATTGATTTTAAGGGATTTCTTATTTTTCCTTTAGAAAATATGATCAGTGAAGCTGCAGCATAGAGATTGTGGGTGTCACAGCACCACAGCAGCACTCTGCACTACACCAACATTCCTTCTTGGGTGATCCTACGGAAGGACCTGTTGGCCACCTGTCAGCACCTGCCCTTTTTGAGACACAGAGGCAGCGAATACCAACTCCTTACTTCAGTTTAGCAGAATGGATGAGGAATGGTTTATGCTTTTAATACAGTTCACAGGCATAAATCTGTGCATGTTACAAGATGTGCTTATTGTGACCATATTAAGAGGTCATTAGAAATCAACAGCAAGCCAAGAGTAAAATCCAATCCACCAAACTCCCCAGCTCCCAGCTGTCTCACCAGTTTGCTACAATGGCTCTTCCACTATGAATGGTTTTCTAGGGTATAGATTTCACCATGTTAATACACATGGGAAAACAGGACATGAGGTTCCAGCAAAGTAACTTTTCATGGCACTTCTTCCCAAATAATCCCTACTACTTATCTCTAATTTGGAACAGTAGAGCACCAACGGGAGCAGCTGTAAGACTCTGCTACCAGCCCGCACATCTTGCACCACTTCTGCTCTATGAAATATTTTCAACAAATTCCTTGGGTACTAGAATTAATGTTAATAACCATTATCATTATGAACAAGAAGGATATTTCATCAGAACAGTCTGACTCTAAGGATTCTGCAACCACTTCTCACACCAACACACACACACACCCCCAAGCACCTTCTCTTACTGCACCTGTCCTTTCTACCCCTAATAAAATTACTCTGCTTTAGAGACAGCCCATCTATACAAAGAGAAGGAATTAAATCTGTTTTAAAAAAATACTCAAGAGAGCAGTAATTGTCTGAAAATACGTCTTCATGATACAGCAATCCCCAAATCTCATCTCTAGATTTTTGGCTCTCCAACTGTCTTGAGTTAGAAGAAAATTCAGGATCGATTTGATGGGTGATTTTTTATCTCTTCCAAAAGCTCCAAGGATCCTTCAGCAAGTCTGTATGGATGGTAAAGGGTAGTTTAATGATGTTCTCTGCTCCCTCTGCCTACATTTCCACCTCACTTACGCTGGACAAGAGGCAGCACAGGACAAACAGAAGAGGAAGAACGAGGGAGTTTATCTGTGCAGTGCCTGGTTCTCAAGCTGCAAGACTCCTCAGGATTTTTAGGTTGCTGTGGCTCAGCATGCAAGGAAGAACTGAAGGTTCCGTTATTGAACATCTTTGTCCCTGCTGGAGCAGAAATTAGCTGTCAGTTATATCCGGAACTTGGAAGTTTCACTGCTGAGAAATACAGTTCTGGAAAAAGAAACTCTCAGCTGAAATAAAAAATGGGTAGGAACTTGAAGAGCAGCAGATAAGCTATAAATCACTTTCTGAACACTTTGTACATGAGAGAGGGTGTGCACATACAAACAAACACACAGCCTTACAATTTCAGCACTGCCATGGGGAAGTCTGTATTTTCAGGAAATAATTCCATAATTTTTTAAAATAAAAACCACAGCATTTAATGATTAAAATAACACAACAGAATGAACAAATGTTTTATTGGCATGTTCATTGTTGTAAACAGCATCTGGCATGAAAAAGTTTACCAAAATCTTTTGATTGTTATAAATTAGGTGGTTTTTCCCAAAAACTATGGAGAATTGTTCTCTATTGATCTTTATGGACCAAAGCAAAAAATTGCTGTTCCTAGGCTTTGCAATGAAATCATGTTGACTGCATCAGTCTTTGCACCACAGCCTGAACTACCAAGTTTGTACGTTGAGGTGTTAGAGGTTGCCCCAATAAATTTGACTACATATAGCTATGGAATCAACTCTGGGAATAATAAACTGACTTTCAGTGGGTGGAGAAGATGCAAACTTGCAATAGTCTTAAAAACAAAATGTACAAAAAGTAGCGGAACAAAACAAACTCTTCATTAACAAGGGGAAGTACAACCCTACAGTACCCAGCATCATCAAACATAAAATGAATACAAATTTAAATAGGCAACTATACTTCCAAATGTACACAATGAATGTTGATATGTGAAAAGAAGTAGCATGGTAAATAGCTGAACTGCAGTTCTGGTAAATGGATAGGGCAAATTTTATTTACACATCGAACGCAATATACTAGAGCTGCTCATAAGCTTCTGTAACCTATTAAAAAACCCAGTTTACCTTCCAACAGCACTTCTGCAAACAAACAGCGCCTGCTGGCAGCTTTCTGCAGACACCTCTCAGACCACCTGTTTTATGGAAGAATATTCTAAAACCTTACACTTGCAGCACTTCCATCTCTGGCCCTTTTCTGCCGCTCTTCTAGAACCCATGTGTTAACATTTACTTCAGACTCTCTGATGAGGTAATGCGTGTATCAGTGAAACAGACAGAGAAAAGGATTCTTTCATGGCCTTTGCACAGCTTTTATTATTAAGCTATGAGTATCCTGTTTGAGGCTAGTTTCACTAGCTACTATGTGCACACTGTCCTCAAAAAATTTCCACTCGTTTCCCTCCCTGCCCACTTTTTAGTTCTAATCTTTTATTTGCACATCCCTTTTAGCTTTACAGTACATTTGACTATAGTGCACAACATGATTCCAAGTCAAGCAGTGACCCAGCGGGGCCCTGCGCTGCGGCCGCTCTCGCCCGGCCGGTGCTGGTGTCAGCGCTTTACACCTAATCAATGTCCTGCCGTAATGGCACTACGCAGTAGTAGTGAACCTTTTTATTTGAAACAAAAAAAATTCCCCAGGGAAAATGCTATAGCAAGTATCAGTCTTGAGTCAAATCTTTATTTGGTGCTCCATCCAGATAAATTTTTAGTGCTTTTTCTTTACGGGGAGAGTAGGTTACCCGGTGTCCAGTTTTCTGGAGTCTGCTGCTTTCTTTTTTCATGAGTTCATTTCTTTGCTCATCTGTTAATTCCATTAATTCTTCAGTTTTATCCCTAAAATGTTAACATATATTAAAATTCAGATCAATACAGTAACCATAATTAGATGTCTGCATTTTTTTTAACTTGGAGTAACTTACTGAAACCACAGCTAAACATAATACTACTTAGGGATTGTTCCCTCCTTCTGCAGAAATTAACAATCTGTCTAAACCTGCTTTTCCAGCAGGCACATTCACCCAGGGGAGAAACAAGCCCATACTCCTCCATCTCCCTAACTCCTATTCTTTACAGACAGCTATGGCTCTGCTCTGTATTTGGTCACTGTGCCTACAGCTGGGAGCAGTGTGTCAGCCAGCCCCTAACTAGAAGTTACCAGATGTTCTCCCAAATAGTTTTCATCCAGACTAGCACATTACCAACCAGCTGTTTCCCCCAAAACTCACAAGCAGTTATGAAAAATACCACAGAAGCAACGTGTCGATGAGGTTGCCCCACCCACCAAGTTTAGCAGGAATGTCAATTCTCAAAGCTTTCAGCCCTCAAATCCTACCTCTGGGCTACTGCCACCAGCTGATCAGTACTTTTCACCGTAACAGAACTTTTATCCTGACAGCCTTTTTTCCAAAGAAGTCATACTAATTTCTCAAAGGAATAAACTCAGAAAGGAAAATCCTTGCTCTCCAAAACAAGACATTCACAGACTCCACAGGAATATTTTAAGAGATTAAATCCACATAGATGCTCAACCACAGCAACTAGTTTTGCATTCAGCAGAATATTTTCAGTGGTTTGGGAGGGAGGATTGAGTAAAAGGGTGCAGCACTTGTTTTCTCAAACTTAATTAATAGGTTTTTAGGAAGCTGAGGAGCATAAACATTTCAGGAGAATGTTTTCAACTCTTTTCTTTAAGGTAACAGAAGAGTATTTTATGTTCCTGTCGATTACATCATCCCTCAAATCTTACATACAGCTTTTTTTGCATGGTTTATTATAATGTAATGAAATACATACCTATAAAATATTACTGCACCATCATCACAAATGTACAGAGGCCAGACATTCAATGTAGACACTTTAGGATTCCAGTCCAAGTCTTGGTGAATCTCTAGTATGGAAATGTCGCATGGAAAGGTTCCTCTACCCTGAGGAAAAGCAATTACTTAGTGAATACAATAAAACCCATAATCACACATCTGTGCCTTTGAACAGTAAAAACACACAGAATCTTACTTACCTTTGCAAATTCTATGTTTTCTAAGGGTATTCCACTTATTTCACTCAGCTGTAAAGTGAAGAAAAATGGTGGATTTAATACAATTCCAAAACAACATTACACAAGTGTCTACATAAAGTCAATAGACTGCCAAATTTAGAAGTCAGTTAAAGTATCTGGAAATCCTCCAATGATCCAAAGCATCAGTAAACATTACAGTGACAAGGTACACATTTTTAACATTTCTGAAGTTACCAGTGTGTGTCACAAGTGATGCTTGCTGTGACAGTATTTCATCACACTTCTCTTAATACTGAAGGGGAGACAAAAAAAGTTCATAAAAACAATTAATAACATCCAGTTCCAAGATACAAAAAGACCAACTGCCTCATGTTCAACAGTCAGCCCTCAGCAGGAAACCAGCATAAATTAAAACTGTTGACAAAAAGCCAGACAAACTCTGAAAGGCATTAGCCCTGCACTTGAAGAAACTCTGTCTGAAAAAGGACTGCCTGAACACATCTGTTAGTACACATTACATGCAAATTTCTCTTATTATTGGTAAGAGTAAAGTGATTAAGGCCTCTTGGAGCAAATGCTGCTAAGATTGTTCCCTGCACATCAATTCTTAAGACAAGAAAACAAGCACAACCAACTCTTTCTTTAGATAGAAATGAGAAAGAAATCTTGACTGCATGCAAGAACCTGCAGCTCATTTCTATCAGAATACAAGAAACCAGTCCATAGCTTAATCTGTGTACACACACTAACCTCTCCTAACTTACTGATACCAGCATTTTTGCTGGTCTCAACATCTGAAGTGGCCTTCTAACATCTGGGTATTGCCACAGAAATAAACATTTCTCTAAGAGTGGAACATTGTGATTTATTGGATTAACTGAACAGTCTCAATACGAGACACTCCTACTCCAGACTCCTGCTAGGATGGCACGGGTCTGCTTACTTGTTAGAGGGTCCAGCCTCAAGTAAAACCAAACCATACCACAGCCAGATTTCTTTTCAATCAAAACAGTTCAATCTACTTGATACAGTAACATCACTCCTGAGCAACAGCTCTCAAATTCAAATACGAAGATACTGAAAGGTTTGGTATTTTGGAGTACCAACACATTGGCTTGAAAAAACACAAAGTGACAATAACTTAGCTTTCCTTTCACCTGTGTTTTCCAGGAATAAGGGGCACAGGTAACATTAGGCTGCTTAAACTTCAAGACATGACCTTTTTTTTGTGTGCATTCACCTGAACAATTTCATAACAGACCATTACATGAAATTAAGAAGTAAAGCTGATAATTCATGTGGGTTTGGTAATGGGATGGGATAGGTTGTTGGTCTTGGGGGGAAAAAAAATAAAACCAAAACATTCAACAAGATTTTTGTAGCTATGACATCTTTGTGCTCCTACAGAGGATATCAATAAGGCTCTTGGTCACCACAAGAAACTTCCATCATGTTACACATTTTACCTTCTCTTTTAATTCTTCGACACTGCTGCTTTCTAGTACTACTTCCTGGAAAGAATCTAGTTTCATCTCTGATGGCCTCCATCGTCTCGATAAAACAGCAAGTTGTGACATGGATTTCATCTTTTCTACTCCTAGTAAAGAAAAAGAAATTTATTGTATTAACATCACAAAATATTCTATTTTAAATTAGGGGTTTTCATTAGCTTAAACACACTCTAATATGAAAGACTGCCCTACAGATACATAGACAAACTAAGTAGCACAGTAAGTGTGCTGCAAGCAGCTCACTTGAAAAAAAGGGGAGGGAAAAGGGACTAGAATTTAGCTGAACTTTTCACAGGCAGAATCTCCTAAAAGCCATGTCACTTGCTCTTCTTTAGGGCACAGTTTTGCATCTTACCCAGCTGGGTTATCCATACAGTATCTATCCACCTAACCAGAGGCTGACATGCAGGTCTGGCATTTGCATGAGGCCTTCCTCAGCAATCTGGTAATTATTCAAGTGCTTCACTTCCTTTACCAAAATAAGCCTTCCCTGTTTGACTTTTCAATTTCCCATACCAACTCAGTTGTTATTAAAACGTGCTTTACGCCCACCATCTTTCAAGAGTATTAGTATATGCTGCCCCCAGCCTTTTTGTATCAGTTTCAGATACCAGAGCTCTCTGGCTGACAGAGCAATACTGGGCGAGTTACAATTAGATAAGCAGAAGCGATATCCAAGGGCTGATTTTATTTCTATTTTTAATTACTCTATAATTTTATAATTTAGCATGCAGAACTTGTGGCTTAAACATTTGTCCACCCTTACATGCTTGTTTTGCATCAAACTGCCTCTTAAAGCTTCTCCCTAAATACCAGTCTTGCCTGTGATTACATTTGTGCCACCTTTCAACATTAACCCGTTGTCTGAAGTGAAGATACAGTCACCTAGTGCTCCTTGGCATTTATTTCAAGTCTGAAACAATTACACAAATTTTCTTCAGAGCCAGGAAATAACTGATTTAAGTATGTCTGCAACAGTGTGATGTGAATCTATTATGCTAAGAAACTTAACTGTAAATTATTCTAAGCTGCATTTATTTACCTGCCTAAGTTCAGCTAAATACTGACAGCAAAGATGAAAGCAACAGTGATGCAAACCCCGACTCACTGTTGTCTTGACACTCTTTGTGAGAAGAACAAAGTACCTGCTGCTCTGTAGGAGCAGTGGGCACATACAAGTCATGTTCCACAGAATATGGTGGGATCAAGCTGTATCTTCTACAACTGGATTAAAGTAGCACCTTCTGGGTAGAGCTAGACAGTTATACAGACTATTACAGAACACTGGCAGCCCTGTAATCTACCATTTGGCGTATCTATGAACTAGGGAGTCTGCAGTGGTCTAAAGCTGTATCTCCAAGACCTACTCACTACAAAACAGTACAGCAACTACCTAAAACTAATCAAGAAATATTTAAAACCAAAGTTTGAGTTGCAGTGTGAGCTGATACCTATCTCCATAGGGATCTACAGGCTTCCTGAAACTCCCATGTTCATTTCAAATTTTGGTACTTGCATTGGCACAATTCTGTTACAAATTAAAAACACTAGAACTGAACACAGCTGCCAAAGCGCTGCTATTACACCTTTAGCACACACAGCCACAGGAAATCTGCACCTGCACAATCATACCCAGCTTCATACAAAGCTTTTATTATTCTTAATTCTTTTTGCATTCATTTTTTTCCTAATAAAATTCCATTAAAGTGTCAGTAATAGCCTTTAAAAAGAGGAAGAAAAGGGAAAGTATGTTTTCCAATGTCCGATAAAAAAAAAACCCTTTTACTTTCTCTTGACACTGTATCATTACCATCAAGTATTTCTAAGAAGACCTCCCAGTTGCTTGAAATATTGATATCTTCTTCATAGACATGATAATCCAGAAACACAGTGCCTGGATTCTTCCAGGTTTTCTTCCGTAGGCGAAACCTATAAATACATTATGAAGAAAACAGCTGAGTTTCTATCTGCTCATAAGCACCACCAGAGACCAAAACTGAGTATTTTCTGACAAAACTGAAATACAACTCCTTAATGCAAGCTTTGGTTAGGTTTATTGGGAAAAAGTTTCACATTCTGAAGTCCTGACAGCAGGGTATCACTACTGGTTTAGTGACGAATCATTCATAAACACAAGGAAAACAAGCATGTGTTCTGTCTGTTCAGTGCAAGAAACATGTAGGGATTTAAAGGAAGAAAACCATTTCCTAATTAGGGATTACACAATTATGGTAAATGGAAGACAGATCAGTGCTGTACACACACACATACTGTGATGCTGCATCGGCAGTTTGCTGCTCTGATCTAGGCTGGGCCTGCATCTAGGGAGCAGGTGGCGTTTTTATGAATTGATTTACTTAATGTTCTCCTTTCTGAAGGAAATCATCCCTTCAGAGAATACAATTTATCAGATCTAAAACTGCAGACATGTTACAACACAGACAATTCTATGTAAATATTATTTCCTAGAGAATTCCTTCTGCATGAGATGAAAGCCAGGAGTTGCTGCATTAGTGCTTGTATTCACAAACTGATTCAAAGATCACAGTAACTTATTCCTGCTTCTTTCATTGCTTCCCTTCTCCATGAGAGGGTGAAAAAAATGAAAACACATTTGAAAGTAATATTCAGTGGATATTCAGTGGACTTCTCTTTACCTGTCAATTGTCAAGTCTAGGCCACATTGTTCTCGAAGCTGAGGAAGCAGCTCCTCTTTGGACTGTCGGACAGTCATTCCTTTAGCAAAAACTGCATCTAGAAGAAACTTGCATGGCTGTGAACAGAAACAGAAAGAGACAAAGGACAAAATTCTTTGAACATAACAATATAATTTGCCTCTGTTTATGCTTTGTGGCCAGTCTCATCCACCTGACAAAATGACCAGTAGAACGCTTGTCATAAACAAGGTAGGCAATGAATTCATTAAAATGAGGCACAGCTAATTTGTGCAGCCACAGCCCTTTGGCAGGCCATTCAGACACACTGAAGGTCTCTGCAGAAATACTGCCTTGTGCTGGACTACTAATTGCTACCATT
Source organism: Myrmophylax atrothorax (assembly GCA_026770055.1). Taxonomy (NCBI): domain Eukaryota; kingdom Metazoa; phylum Chordata; class Aves; order Passeriformes; family Thamnophilidae; genus Myrmophylax; species Myrmophylax atrothorax. The sequence goes on from JAOXXN010000480.1 coordinate 23,260, forward strand.
ACATTCACATTCCAAACAGCTGAAAAGGAGCTTTCAAAGTAAATAAGCCATATGATGACAAAAATGATGCTTTCTTCACTTTCAATTGATCAGACAGACCAGAACTCCATGACTTATGAAAATGACTTTTAAACTTATCTTATTCCCTGCTTTAGTAGTTCAGGTTATTCTCCTATCTGCCATCAATATGTATCCTCACATACATATTCTGCAGTTTTATCCCTAAAATAAAATTAAAGTGGAAAGTCAACTTTTAAAGACTGCAGTCTGTATAGTGCCAACACTTCTATACTTTTCATGTCCCAAAAGATGTCACAAGCTGGTCAGCTGCATTATTGCAAGGGATGCATTTTTGTTTCAGGCTTGTCTTACACAGAGGGGACTATTACTCAGCTGACCATTCTGCACTATCTGCAGCACATCAATAGACAAATTAAATCAGTTACACATTACTGCAAACCATGACCACGAGCAACACCAATCTCTTCTTTGGAAAGAATGCTACATGACTGTCATGCATTTAAGGGAAACAAAGAAACAATTCATTTGTCCTGCATTTGCACTGTAGAAATAAAGACACTTGAGAGTGGATCACATTCCAAGTGTTCACTTGGAACAGCATAAACAGAAATAACCTCGAAGTCCTTTTTTAAATTCAGGAAAATGCAAAGAAAAGGACTTTCAATTTTCCCAAGATTTCACAGGAAAACCTTGGCCAAGGCACACATTAATATTTTCCTGAATCAATCTTGAAATATTCAACACCTTACCTCAGGCTCATTTACCAAGAGTTGATAGACTTTGACTCTGTATTCACCCTTCTTGAGGGCTCTTCCAAGTCTAATAGTTATCTAGAAGGCAAAAGGATTACAGGTGTCCAAATCAGAATTGTATTTTGTAATGCACTACCAAGACTAAAGTAATTACTTCACCTGGCAAGTTAACAAAAGTTGTGAATTATGTTAAATTTATCTATGTTGTACCAATATATTTTTAATGACTCAAAATAACTTCTTAATAACCTTATTGTCATCAGAAAATGATGAAAGTGTCTCATTCAGCCGAACACTCTCAAACTCTTGATTGCTGGCATAGACTCTAAAAACTTTGAAGTGTGAAGATGGAACTCCAACAAAAGGCTCCAAATGTTGCTTGAAGGCAGACAGTGTAATTCTTTTGTCAACATGCACCATCAGCCCTAAACAAAAAATAAAGATACAAATGGCATGAAATACCTTGCTACTAAAAAAGCCCTCTTCTTTATGATTTCCCCATAGCCCCAGTTACCACCTGTTGCAAAACAGTATCCCAAAGTCTGAATTATAGTTATGGCCATGTTTACATTTTATCTGAAGGTGTTACTGTAACCTTTAAAAGCTTTGCCCTATTTTAAGCGTTTATGGGTAGATACTCCTGAAAGACCCAGCAGTTTCCAACTGCCCTGGACTCAAAGGAGAGACAGAAGTGCTCTGGTGTTGGGGCTGGCCAGGTACATGCCACTCAACCCCTTTTTTTTCCTCTCCTGGTTTTCAGGATTAAAAAGTTAGGTTAATGCTGTGTTCTGGAAGGCCACAGGATTATCACAAGGCAAGGTCAAGTTTACATTAAGGGACTTTTTCCTGAAATAATTTTGTAATTAAGAAAAAGCCACTGCAGTAAGACGAAATTCTGGGAAGTAAAGTGAATAGTTTATCTTTAGAAATTGTGTTTCTTAATAAATGCCACTTGTACTATGCTACGAACTATGCAGGAATTTTATAATGTCATGACTCTCCAGAACAAACAAATTCCTATTCAGAACATTCAATTGAACAAATAAATTATTTGAATTATAAATCTGTTCCTGTTGTTATATTAAAATTACATAAAAGCTTTCCCCTCAGGATAATCATTTACACAGTGTATTATGCAAATGCCAAAATTACTGCAAAAAATATGGAAAAATTAAAGCAGTTCAAAATTAGCCCCAAAATTCCAAGCTAAAGGAGTAATTTTTAAAAAACTCTAGTAGATGCAATTCAATTTCTCTGTGGTTTTAATATTTACAAAAAAAAAAATCAGCAAAGGCAACTTTACTCCTTATTACATCAGGATTTCTGGATTGACATGAAAACCTTTGCCTTTCAAAATATTTATCTTACATCCTGATATTCTTTCATTTTCATTTTGTTACTTATAAAACACATGCAGGTACAGAGAATTGTTTAAATGATTTATTTTTATGTCAATTATATACTACTTAGGCTCTTATACTGAATTGTTTGGACATTTTCATGTCAGCCTTACACTTCATTGTACCTACCGTACTTCAGTCAGTGCAAAACAACAGTCTACTGAATTAAACTGTCAGTATTGAGTAGATTTTAATTTCCCAGTCAAAGGACTGGGACTTTTCAGGTTTGTTAGTCTAAATGGTAACAGAATTATTGCTCTGTTAACCACAGTAAATAAGTAAGTGCATTCTGGAACAGGTGAATCAGCAACAGCAGCTGCAACTTGTTCCTTTCACTGGAAGACAACTCATCTTGCTCTCCAGAGGACAGTTTCAATACATGTAAATAGATGTCCATTTTCTTACAAACAAAAAAGCAAGACACTGCTCAAATACGTAATCACTTATTACAAGATCAAAATTAGGCTAGATTTCTGCTGAACATGATACCATGTCCCATCTCTGCACTTTTGTTAGCTTTAATTTGACATTATTATCAAGTTTTTCAATACTGTCATTACTTTAACACAGCATATGAATGGAATAGTAATAAACACTGGATTATTTTAAGGCACTTAAAAAAGAATACCTACATTTTTGCCCTTCTCCCGAACCTTCATCTGCAGTGTAGGGTTCTGATTTGAAGTACATATACTGTGCTTCTCCTCTGCTCTTGCCACTTTCATCGTACTCACTATCTGTTCCAGAATCTTCTTCTGCAGTGTCCCAGGTTTCCTTCTTCCCCTGATTTGCTTTTGATCGCCTACTACTTGTGATACTGTGAGAATCAAGTCCATTAGCCAAGGGAAGTGGGGCATTGTCCACGTTGCATAATGTGTCACTGCTGTGACTGGAGCTGAGGATATCACTGTCCACTGAACTTGTACTTCTGTCATTATTTACATCGGAATCTGACCGTTCCTCAGACTGAAGATTTTCTGGATCAGAAATCTGAATTTGGTTTTCAAGTTCTCTGTTTTCTGCTGATGTTGAGGAATCTATTTCATTTGAAGGTGATTCAATGTTTTCAAAATCACTGGCTTCTGTGCTTTTGCTGCTGTCTCCGTTATCTCCCTCCTGCTGCTGCTGCAGGGACAAGCTTTTAAGTTTTTCGGTGCTTTCTTCCAGAATTGCCTCTACAGATTTCATATTACCTACAGGTCCTTTAACTCTTTCACAGGCTTCATCCAAGTTGCCTGTCCCTCCACTAGACTTCTGATACATCGCTCGTCTCAACTGAGATCCAGGTGCTTGCTCTGGCAATGAAACATACAGTCTGATTGTGTTTGCGTGACGATCCAGAAGTTTCCATAAATGAGAATCTGTGTATGTCACATGACGATCTAAAGACTCTGAGCTTTCAATAAATACCTGAAACATAAAATATTTTATCGTTTAGTGTCATTTTAAATAAAAGCAACAATAGCCAACAGACAGGACTGAGCACATATCAGAAATAACGTCATCAAGAAACATCATCTTTAATAATGAAGTTAAAACACATGCTTAGAAAAAGATAGATTGAGGAGTTTGTAGTGTAATGACTTTCCTTTTCTTTATTTACATAATCATGTTAAGACTGTAGTTAGCTGTGATCAGACTGGCCAGCTGCAGTAAATGCTAATGTTCAGAAGCATATTCACAGATTATCTCACGTAGTTCTGGTGGCAATGATCCCCATAACTCCAGCAGACAGACTGTCTTCATTTTCCAGTATAGCATCATAGGAAATTTTTAAATGTATACATAAGTAAGCAAGAGTACAAATTAAATATCTCTTTTCCCTTTGTCAAAGGCCTCTGTGTTCTAGTGACAATGTGAATGTGTTTGAAGTAACTGAATAACAAGTCAATGCCACTGTTTTGCTCATCTGTAAGCCAAAGCTTTCACTAATCTTTCTTCACCAAGAAGACTTGATATTGAGCTTAAACTTTAGAGACAGAAGACAGGCAAAATGTGCTAAAAGATGTGTTATTACTACTGTGATAAAAAAGCCAATGTATAAACTCAAAGTGTTAAAGTTACTCTTTTTCTGAATGCATTGCACAACTATTATGGGAAACATTTATTAGAAGTCTCTAAAAAAAAAAAAGAAATTGTCTGGGGAGAATCTGCATAGGGAAAAACTACTGAATTGAAGACAAAAATCCACAAAAAAATTTTACTTTTGACATTTGTTTTTTAAGAAGTTTAATACTGAGAGCAGGTACCAGAATGTTTAGAAAACAATCAGGTAGGTTTCATAACAATATACCAATCTTTGTTCCCTAAGAATGGTTGACCTTCAACAGTCTTCATCATAAGGCTGTTCACCTCACCATCATTTGAACCACTGAGTAACAACCAGATTCTCAACCCACTCTCTAATGTACACCTGGCATAGTATTCATCAGCACCACAGTATCTGGCACATAAAACCCCACACAGCACACAGCAAAATATGTGATGGTTACCCATTGTCAATTCTATACAGATATCCGTGCCTTTTACAACACAACAAGAAACACTACAAATACATGAAAAATAAACAACTTAAAAATCAGAGCATGCACCTTGTTGCTTCTAAAAAAGCCTTCAGCTTTCAGTGTTTTGTTGGAAACATTCAGAAGACGCAGGTCATTGTAGCAACGTTCCAGCACAACGCGCATTGTTTCAGCAGGCAGGTGTGTAGCCTAAAACAAGACATGGACAGTGAGGTAACATGTGCAGCTTTGTAGCTTCAAATACTGAAATAAGTGTTTCTTTTTTAGAGATTACCCACAAGGAAATGAGAAGGTTTGTTTATGGACATATAAATTGCAAGAGACAACTTGAGGGGGAACCTCCCAAACCTGTTCAGCCCCAGTACCTTTCCTCTACCCTTTGATATGTAGCAAATATTAGTTTTTCCAAAAAGTCAGATGACTAAAATGGGCTGGCTTTGCAGAGAACTGGCAAATTGTTAATGATCAGTAATCTATGAAATCAGTGTTATAATTTGGTGTATAAACCAACAGAAAACAACAAATATTCTCAAGCATCAGGTTTTGCAGAGTGTTC
>JAOXXN010000480.1:37097-56329 GCA_026770055.1 Myrmophylax atrothorax
CACACTTCCTTTTCAGTATAAAAAGAAAAAAAATCCACATGGACAGGATTTAAATCTTCAAATTATAATACTGCAGTGGCCAAACAATGTTTTGTGTAGATGAGTAATGTTAAAATGGGTTTGTAAGATTTAATTTCCTTAGTAAGAAACTTCAAGAAAGTTGAATAGTTTTCTCTGAAACCGAATACTTTACCTCGTCTTCAATGTCAATGAAGACACTCATGTCTAACTCCTCAGGGAAAGTCATGCGATCATTGAGTTTAATTCTGTGCATAGTGGTGTAATCGAAGTCAAACCTCTTCAGCTGCAATGTCAGCAGATACGGAAAATGCAAGAACCGGAGACCCTAAACGAAGCAAAGACAAGATTATGCTCCCATTATCAGGATTGGTATTTTCCAAAACTGACTTTTGGAAGTCATTTGGACAATCTTTACCTTCCGTGCATCACATTTCTTCTTACATCGTTCACAGAAGTACTGATTTGGGCCATCAAGGATCTCAGGCTGAATGAAAGCATGCAGTGCTTCTTCCTAATAACAAAAAGATGTTAACCAATTGTTAAAAATATTTACTATGTAGGTATAAATCAGAATGAAAAATTGACAGTGAGATTACAAACATATACTTGAATTAAATCTACCCCCAATATTTGATTGACATAAACTTTAATACAGACACAAGAGTCAGGAAGACATGACGAGAAACCAAACTTTCTAACCAGCCAAGATAAACAGTCAAACCACAACTACTGTTAAAAGCATCTCTTTCAGCATTTGATGAATCCCAATTGCCTTTGTTTTAATAAACTTTCAGTATAAAATTACATTTACTCCTGTTACCTTGCACATCACATTCAGTTATGTCTGTAGAGTGAACTGCTGTGAAAATGAGCATTTTTAACCCTGTTCTGCCCTCTCTTCTCCCTGAATTTTCAGATGGTTCTTCTGCATTTCTGAAGGATTTTTTTCCAAGAAATACCATCCAATATTTACAGGGGGAAGTAGGAGGTGGCAGGAAGAAGTGTTACTCAGTTTGTCAGTGCCCTGCATGAAGACAGCCTTAGTCACATTCTACAAAGGGTCTTGGGAAACTACATTTGAAGATGCTATTTTCACGTGAAAGGTGGGGAAGGGACGGACGGAGAGTATTTCAGTTTTGCTCCCAAAGGAGTGGGAATCAGATACGGCCATCTCCTGTAACAGCAGAACTAGTTTCCCAGCACAAACCTTATGGAGCCACTAACAAATAACTGGAATTTTGTCTGCTGACAGCTGCCTAGTTTGGGGCAGTTGGAAAAAAACCCAAAAGTTCTCTCACTAATGCTTACATCCATGCATTTAATGATTTTTAATTTTCTCTTCTCTACAACAAACCATATTCAAAATACATCCACACTGACACTGCACGTAAGTTGAAAATACTTGAGAACAAACTTGCTCAAACATCATTCACTGAGAATATTGTGATGGGCTCAGTGAAAAAATTTACTCAGAGATCTTAGAAGTTAAAACCTGTAACTCAGTCATCTTGCAAGCTGACAGGCTCTGGGGTTTCTGAACTCCAGCAGGAAACCAAAAGTTCTCTGTTCAACCACGGAGGTGAAAAGAAATACCACTTGCACATGTAGACATTTAGTTTAAAGTGAGTATGATCAACAATGTTTTTAAAATCATCATGTCCTTAAGAAGAGCTGTAGCTGTTCCCTGAAGTCTCACTATGAAAGAGGGGGCTTGACAGGGCAGAGTAAACTCACCAATCGTAATGGGACTGTTGCAGAACTTAAGACTGCTGCCTAAATTGTGTAGTTTGGCAGATCCCACAAGGATATGCCAAGTTCTTCAAAAAGCCCCCAATTCTTCCTTTCTCCCTTCTTTCTCTCCAAGAAGTCAGGCAAGCAGCAAGAACAACAACAAAGCAATTATTTTACAAAGGCTCTGTTGCTGTTCTAGGAGAGCGGACTTTTCAAAAAAGGACTGTATTTCAGGTGACAACTATTCACAAATGAAAAACCTGCCAAACTCAACAGAACCACAGTACAATGAAGGCAGTCATCTCAATTTAGCATTTTTGGATCCAGCCAGAAAGGCCTTTGAGCAGCCCTGAAATCACAGCTCTTGCGCAGAGAGACTCTCTAGATACATGAAAACCTTTTAAGGGTTTGCACTGAAATGCTGTCTACATCTTCACTTCCTAAACGCTACAGCAGCTGAGTTGCTTTTTACTCGAGGGCCACAAGTAGCTTATATTTGTTAAGATTATGCACTGAAATGTGAGGAATCTCATTCTAAAATAGAAGAAAAAGACCTAGTAAGTTATAACCCTGCTTAAAAAGGGGAAGAAATGGCTTACTGCATTTTGACTATTATTCAAAACTATTTAAATTAAAGCAAAAGAAGTTAATAGCACAGAAAACATGAATCAGAAAACATAATATAATAACTATAATCACACAGTGCCAGAACTATTTCTCATGAATCAAATACCAGTTAAGGCAATAAAATATATTTTGAGTGTAAGAAAAAATTGTCATTTATGCATCAATATGAATATAAATGGGAATATATGAAGGAGGGGACAGAAATGATTGCATAATGCTTACACAGACTCATGTGATGTGTAATTTAACAAGGAAATATACTGTAAATTTTTACATAAGGCAAAAAGTGATCCTGTTTCAGACCCTTGAAAACGCAATGAATTACCATTACATTACTCTTGTGGTTTCACTGTTTACCCCACATAGTGAGCTGTGGCTTGAAAAGCCTGATTAAAACTCGTGGGAACTCCATTGCTTCTGAACTATATAAATAGCCATGTATTTTTCAATGCTTGTATAAAGACCGTTGCTGTTCCCCAGGTTTACTCATTTGTCTCCTATACAATCTTTACACTAAAGTTAGTTCTGCTGATTAGGACGTCTCTTAATACAATTCCTATTCTAGTGCAGTTCACTACTTTCTACTCTGACAGTTTGCTCAGCAAAACCAGTGACAAAGCTGCTGTGCTGCACAGCCTATCACACCACACTCCCCTGCCAGGCAACTCTGCCTGAGAGCCACTGTTACCTTTGAGGTCACCTTCAAAGTGCTAACTATTTACATACCCTTAGAGTTACTATGCACTTCCAACATTCCCTGCAGCACTTCCCAATATACCATAAATGATCAAGCTATAGATTAGTGTGACAAAAGCTACTTAAACTTTAGAGTTCAAAGAATCAAAAGAACAATACAGACTGAAAGAAAGTTCTGGGAACATCTGATCTTAACGCTCTGCTCAAATCAGATCCAACTTAACATACATTGCTCAGGGCCCTGTCCAGCCAAGCTCTGATTATATCCAGTTTTTAATACTCTGAGATTTCTATCACTCAGCATACTAAACTGCCAAAAGAAACAGTTCAAACTAATTATTGTCTGGCTACAGAGGCACTTTAGACACCTCCTCTCCACAAAACCACATTACGATCTAGCCTGTAGTTCGACAGATACACTGCATCTGTAAATGTGAAAAATTTCTAAAAACTTGTGAATAGGATCAGCAAAACCTTTACTGAAAATTACAAAACAATAGCATTTAGGCAAAACAGCTCTTGGAAAAAAACAGAAACTAACTGCCATCTTGGACTTTCAGAGCTCATCAGTTTTCCCATGTTCATAGAATATGCTAAACTAAAAATACAAGACCTCGTTGTTACCAATCTAGCTTAAAAAGTAAATATCACATCATCCATATTCTGCCTTCAGTTTGGCAAGGACACCATAAAGTAAGTTCACAGAGAGGTCAACACTAATTTCTGCCAAAACCAGGACTACTTGTATGCATGCTTACACCCTCAAAGGAAGAGCTAGCGAACAACAGATCTGGAAAACTCTCAACACTTAAGAAAACACAACTGTACTTGCTACATCTCCAGAATACTTGTATTATTACCAGTTTCCTGGTATTACAAAGCAACCTTTCACTGTTTTCTAGTAACAGGATTTCAGCTTCACTGCTAGCTCCCTGCTGCATCCACTTTTCTCTCAGCGGTTCATCTTGCAAAATTTTTAAGGTTCTTTTTCTACTGCAAAACATTTCAGCTTATGTCTAAGGCTGTTAAATTCTGGCATCTCTACAAAAGATACTAATACCTGCAAAAATCACTATGTAAACTGCTGCTCCTGTTTACCTCCCTGAAATAAGCTATATATTTCTATGTCTGTATTTGCACTGACCTCAAGACTCCTTTTTTTGATACTATGCCCTTGAGCAATGCAGACAGCATAAGTACTTTTTCAGAAAACACTGACAGAGTGCCAGATCTCAGTGTCCCAGAGCTGCCCTAATGAGTCTGCAGCTACACAATCTTACTACATAAACTTGGGGTATGGAGTGGGGAATCAGAAAATACAAAATTCCAAATGCAAACCTTAAGATCACACTGAAGAATTTCAGAATTAACTCATATTAGGAAATAAAGCAAGCATAACACAATCCTTCCCAGCTCTTCAATGTTCCCATGTATTGAGAAGTAAGACATATATATAAATGCAAATTTTTAAGTATCTACATTTTTTGGTAGTACACAATGTCGAACAGTGGGATAATACTCTTTATAAGGCATTCTACAGATTAACCTTTAAGGCTCATCCATCCATTCTCTGTTATTAGAAAGTAATGGAAAATCACTTACCTCTAACTAGAGTTCTTTGAAGGTAGTATCCTCCTTAGATCCCCTATCTTGGGTTGTGTCGCCTGCTGCAAGTTCCCTCAGGAGCTGACTAGCAAGGTCTAAAAAGTTTTACATTCCCTTCTATAAGCCCTATTAGCGCATGTGTGAAGTTTTGATGTCTCATTGATACCCTTTTACCTACACCTGCCAGATCACCATCATTCTATGGATCAATGGAGGATACTACCTTCAGAGAATTCCATTTAGAAACAGGCGATTTTTCCCTTCTCCAAAAGCAAGTATCCTCCATATCTCCCCACTGCTGAAAACTACAGAACTAAAAATTACATCTGCTACAGATAATACAAATGCAGGGAGGAGAATCAACTGATTATAATCAAGTATGAATTAAAAAAGCTCAAAAACTGAAGCATCAATACAAGTTGCGACCATGTAAGTTTGTGTAACAAAAATCTTGAAATTCTTTTCCTCAATGTCGTAAACCCAGTAAATGCTGATTTACAAGAGAAATATCAAATACTGCTAAAAGTAATCTGATATTTAAGTTCTCATTTTTCACATTTTCTGTGTTTTTATGAATAGACAAAGGTTTTTGGTTTGTTTTTTTTTAGCATTCCACTATAGACTTGACTACAGAAAAAAAATTTCAATTTGAGACACATGTACAATGCATTGTTAAATGCGGAATACAACTACAAGAACTGAATGGTTTTCATTACTTTAACAGATCATACAAATCTCACTATGGAATAAAAATTGCAAAAAAAAAATTTGGGTTAGGGAATATTGCTAGAAATTACCTGTAAAAGGTGAAAAGGGAAGCCATCTGTATAAAGTATCTATCTGTATCAAGACAGCTTCAATTAGCCAGACAGTTTTAAAAATTTTTAATGTAATCTTAAAAAGAATTCAAAGGACTTTATTAACTTGAATCCTTCTCCTGAGGTCAAGGTCCCTCACTTTTACTACTTCTCAAGATTGGTATTTAAAGTTTTAACGTATGAAGTAGTTTGAACCTACACTGCAGTTTCAACTAATTCTAACAACTCTTAACAGAAATACTGTTAAGAATTATGGGCTATTAGTGCTTTAAAAATATTGCCAGCATAGTAGGTACATAAGGAAAAATACTTAATATATAATGAATAAGCCAATTACAAAACTAGTGTACTGAAAGACTTGTTTGATTTATTTTTCTTTCTCACAACTCCCTCCACAGTACAGGCATTCTAAGCCTCAACTGTGGAATTTCACAGTTTGAAATTACTTTTGTTCAGAGGTGGTAAAAATAAACCAAAAGAACTTTCACAGATTTACTAAGCAATATATATGCCTGCCAGCATCAGTAATGCTGGAGCAAAGGTGACCATGAACTCTGATAGGGTCTTTTATCAGCATCATATTGCTTGTTAAAAGCATATGGTATTTAAGAGCTAAACTTCAAAAGGCACAGCAACAACATGGCAATTAAACTAAAAACTTTAAGTCAATATTCAGTTCTTTCACTAAGATTTTCAACAATGCTATAAAAATTTAGCAGATGTGCCAATAAAAATAACAACCCAAATAAAACTTTGTGATCTCATAAAAATATCTTGAGTAAATGCTGAAGATTTTATCAGGAAGAAAATAATTGATTACTGCAGCCCTAAGGCAATAAAGTTGCATTTCCCCTCCCCTTATACATGCACCAGTAGGACTCATTGAAGGGCAAAATAAAAAAAAAACCAAAACAAAAAATAAACCAAAAAGCCAAAAAAAAATATAATCTTCTAGAACTTGCTAGCTGGTTCACTGCACAAAGACGAACACCCCAAGATGGAGTATCTAGGATGATACTTACCACGTAACAAATTATACCACTGTCGCATTATGTATTCTATGTGTGTATGGATGCACTATTAGTCAGCATAATAGTACACACCACGCTAGCAAATGCCTGGCTGGAGCCGTACGGCCGGATGACCAGCGGGATATCCAGGTAAGTGTCGATTCTCCAGCCTTCATAGCCACATTCCAGACATCTCACATAGTCCTTCAGTTTGCCTTGATACAGTTGGTTTATGAGATCAGCCTGAAACAAACATATTCAACAGAGACTTAAAAAAGAATGAACCATAACATATTTATTTCCTTTAGTTTTACAAGAAAATGCCTTTTTATTAATTACAACTTAATTGCACAGCTACACATTCAAAATAGCCCAGCAGCACATCATCCTTCTGATTTATTTTCCCCTGCCCAAAAGAGGTATCAAATTAGCTTCTCAAAACACATTATATAAGCTTTACAATGTCCTTTACAGTTACATCTTAAGAATGACTACAAACCCACCAAATTGAAGTAACTTTTAAAACAAGCCTGCTCTTCCAGACATTGTTAACAGGCTGATCCAGCAGTCCCTCCCTCTGCCTCCAGAGACAGGTGCAGAAAGAGAAAGATGTATGTGCCAATCTACAAATTTCAAAACTAGCCTGTAAAAAGTTGTCCACTTATCAGAATGCACCATGTACTATGAATTTATTCCTAACTTCCTCCTACATTAGAAGAGAGAGCTTCAAGAGCCCACAACAAAGCCTAACAAATACTGACAGCGAGGAAGCCATCACAGGACTTACACAATCACTTTCTGTGCTTCAAATAAAGACTAAGCATCCAGAGTTCAGAATGTTCCACTTTTAACTGGGGGAGGAAAGCATATGCAACACACTCTTGAAAGTCGTACACTATAGTAGCTTAACTATTGCATCAAACAAGAAAACTGGCAGTCATCACAGGTTTTCAATAACCTGGTATTTAAAATTCAGTAAACATTGTTTACAATCATCCTTCAAAAAAACCCAGTAAAACCTAAACAATACTACACCTCTGAAGGAAGGAAGTTTTCACACGCTTACCTGCTCCGTTTGCTTCCATTTCTGCTCCAAAGCATCAAACATGACTCTACAAAGCTCCTGTACATCATGCTGCTGCCATGCTGTAAGAAATAGAAATTATTCTTAATTAAAACAAGAGATGTTATTAGTCCCAATACTAACTGTAGCCTGAGAATGCTTCCTAAAAAGCTACCCATTTGTTTAAGTCTACACCTACTATTCAGTAGTTACTCATTACTGGGCCAATGTTCAATTCCACAAGCAGCTGCCTCTCAGGTTAAGACAGAAAAACGAGCAGCCAGCTTGCTCACAATGTTTATGCATAGACAGGAACTGTGTACATAAGTAAGAATATGTAAAAAAATACAGACATGCTAATGCACACTTATAAAATAAACTGCTTCAGACTTATGTCCCACTTGATGCTGCTTCTCCAAAACTCAACTTCCAACTCCTTATCATCATGTGATAAAGTAAAAATCAACAGGTTGTGGGGCAAAATTACTCCATACAACTGTCATAAAGACAAATACAGTGTTTTATTTGAAGTGGACAATAATATGGGTAATTTCATAAATGCGACAAGTGCATTCATCATTTGTGATTCAAAACACAAGCAAGTTTCTCATAAAGAGCTATTTCTTTAGAAACAATCAACAACTGTAATGACAATTTAATTAAAAAATATAACACTTTTTACTTTAACAGACTAAAACTCACAGATAACATTTCTTTAAAAATGCCACAACAAAGTATCAGTTTAGGCTGCTTTGATTCCGTTGTAAAAAGGGGATTCTATTATTTTAAATTATTCAAGCATTTTTTTCCCCCACAAACAGCAGTTTAGGCCCCACAGCAGGCAGCAGCAGAAGCAAATCACACAAACTACACTTAACCTTCACTACTATCCCATCCAAAACTCCGTGTGACATCTGTTGTTTCGATCGCCCTTTTTTTGCTGGTCTGCAGTAAAACAAACAGTCTTTGAAGCTGGTAGGGGATACTCCTCTCAGGATCCTCTTCAGATTCTTCAAATTCCCACCTATGCACAACACAAGATATTTGACAATTAAAAATTCCATGAAAGCATTCCTCAAAAAGGCACTGAAACCAGCATTTATCACATTTCAAGGCAGCTTGCCATGTTCCAGAGGTGAACTGCAGCTCTGTTTCTTGGGAAAAGTCAAGCACAACTCCCTTCCATTTCTGCACCAAATGGCAATGCTATTTTTTAAATTTACAACTCTCACAAAATGAATGGAAATTTTGAAGCCACTCACTGCACAGACACGAACTGATCTTAGTATCGAATTTAACGTCAAGTTTGAAGTTTTCAAGATTCTTTAAAAAGCCCGTCCATGCCACAACCAATAATATCTCTTATAATTTACTAAAAATCTGAAACTCTTCAGCAGATAGAATTTTTAAGTCAATCCAACTTTACTTCAATTATGCTTTTCAGTACCAAAACAAGGAAATTTTGACAGGAGAAATTNNNCAATATAAATCAGCACAAATTTATGAACAGATTTTGATTCAATATACTCACTTATATAATGCATTTCTAAATTCAGGAGTCATGAAAAGTGTTTGTAGAAGGCTGTTCAAGTAGCAAGTCATTGCCTGATTTACTAGCCCCACATAACCTAAAAATACAAGAATAATGAGATGGAAGTAATACAAAAAGATGGGAAATCACTTTAAGAGTTAAAACATTTGAAAATAATACAATTCCATAACATTCTTACAAACTGTATACATCTGCTGGTTTTTTTTGTTATTTACACTACAAAAATTGAGGGAATGTTACAATTGCTCATTTATAAGAGCAATAGAGAGCAATAATTTACATAACAGAAATAATTCCCCTGAATAACATCAAGTTATTTTAGTAATCACAATAATAACTAATATTTAAAGCTCAATATTGCACTAATACCTACTAGATACCTAGTAGATTTAAATATTTTACACAATAATAGAGAATTTGCTAAGAAAGAACTGTGTACTACCTTACTTATCACCTGCTGCCAACTAAAAGTATCCCTGTAATAATATAAATATAATTTGTATCTGCACTGGTTTGTAGTACTGCCTCAGAAATAGAAATCTAAAAAAAAACCAACCAAACAAAACCAAAACCAAACTCTAAAGTTCCCACACAACACTTCTATTCTAAACCCTTCCTCCATAATAGTTAATTCAAAAAACTAATTAAACTACTAAAAATCAGCATCATTTTTATTAGCTGAAAATGAAATTACTTATATTAATCCTAATAGTAATCTTAATAAAAATGCACCATATTAGCAACAATTGATAAGCAAGGAGCATACAGCAAAGCATAGTGTAACAAAAAAATTAAATATGCCTATTTATACTCTGAAGCTCTTAGTAACTATTAAAAAAATAATCTCAGTACCATACTAGTAAGGAAAAGGCAGCTACTCCACAACACAGGCATTTTCTGTGAAGAGACTGAGTCAGAACACATGTATTTTATTTATTAGTCTATAGAAATCAACATTTCAGTTACATTAAAATCAAAAAAAGAATGTGGCAGATAAACTTTCTTATTTGTCAAAAAAATCTTAAGCAGGTGTGAATTGGTGTAATATGAAAGTCATCTTTGTGCCTGAATTGCACTGTCCCAAGTGAAAAAAAGATGGAATACAGTTCTTCTGTTTGTAAAGTGGTAAGAGAATATCACAGAACACATGATAGAAAACACAGTAGTAATGTGAGGTTTCTTAAAATAAATTGCAACTTATTAAAAAACCAAATCTTTAAGTGCTGCCATTTGAAAACATGCTAAAATAATTACAAATTGGCACTGCCTTTATAGAGAGAGCACTATACCTGTCTCTGATTTGCTCAGGACTGAAGAATAAGAATAGCTTTGACTGACATAGTCACTGGTACATCCAATAGAGCCTTCTCTTGGAAGAGGGCCTATAAATCTCTCTTGTGCACCCTCATCTGTTGTACCTGACTCCTCCTGAAAATATAAGCACAATTCAATGCACAAGTTAAACAATAAATTTTTACTGAAGCACCTTCAAGTTTGATTTCTTAGCCATGAGAGAGAAGAAAATTTTGCAAAGCACGTCACACAAATTCTTCAGGATTGCAGATACACAGTGTCACTTCAGTTCTGCCCTCCAAATTCTCAACCCCTTCAGACATTGTTCTTTGTGCTGGTGGAAGCAAATGCCCTTTAGAATACTGTATAACCAAATACAGTATTACAATGAATACAATAAGCAAGCTTGCAATTTAGCATCTCCTGCCTCTCATGTTTTCTGCACTGAAATACAGAAAAAGTTTTCCAGATGAAAAAATCTCAATCCAATATTGTTTCAGAATCAAGCTTAAATTCTGATCTTGTGAACAAGTATTTATGAGGGTTTTTTTTCCCTTTTTCAGATACTTAAAGTCCATAACAAAGGCTAAGCAGGCCAACATTATGCTCATACAAGAGCCAAGTAGTAAATCTTAACATATCGCTGCTCTA
Source organism: Myrmophylax atrothorax (assembly GCA_026770055.1). Taxonomy (NCBI): domain Eukaryota; kingdom Metazoa; phylum Chordata; class Aves; order Passeriformes; family Thamnophilidae; genus Myrmophylax; species Myrmophylax atrothorax. The sequence goes on from JAOXXN010000480.1 coordinate 48,165, forward strand.
TCCCATCCTTAATTTAAGTAAGTTAGAGCTGTGTGTATCACATATTTGAGAAGTAGGAAACTTCAAAAATTTTGTCATGGCAAAGAGCTGCTTCTAGCAACACTGAAAACTCTTATTCATATGTATAAAAATACACACATATACATACATACATATAGATAGATGTATATTTATATATATATATGTTTATATTTATATATATTCCCCCCCAAAGGTAAATGTGGAAGCAGGTAACTGCTGTTGATATAGGGCTGGTGTTTCTGAGAATTCTTTCAGAGTGGCCCAATACAGGATTAGGTACAGGAAGAAATACGTATTAAGATTTATCTCTGAACATGTCAAAGATTAATTAATTATATAACCTTAGAAAATTACTTGCAGCAAAGCATTACATATTTGACGAGCACGAATAAAGAGTGACAGCAAATTATTACTACTTGAATTAGTCCTACCCAGGAGAAACCTACAAGTGTAAAACAGTAGTCTAAAAGTCTGTTGAGAAGGTTCCCAAAGAAGCTTATTATATGGAACACAGCCCAAATTTATTTCATTTTCTGATCTCACAAGAGCAATACAGGGAACATACACCCCTCTCCCCCCTACACTGTGTAGATTAGTGAAGATTTCACTCACCGGCATCGTATGAGGCTGCTCACCATCTTTGTCTGTCAAATGCAGGAAGTTCTTCTTTCCTGGCTCAAAACCAGCATCAAGAATAGTTTTGTCACTGTTCTGATCTATTAGAGTCTGCTAAAAAAGAGTAGAACAAAAAAACCACGTTTTTTTAAACAGATCTATATGCAATTAACAGAATCCATCCAAGTACATTGCTTGAAGTAGTTTCTGACACTAAATAATCATCCAGTAAACAAAATGTACTCATCATTAATACTGAAATAATTCAGGAACAGTTTAAGAAACAGTACAGTTTAACTTAGATGTTGGTTAATCTGTTCAGGGGTCAACACACCGGTCTACAAGTTTCTTGAAAACATCACAATATCCACTGTCTTCTATAGCTCACAGACACTTTTTTCTTAAAATAAAAAAATTACTTTCAGTGGGCATAAACATGACCTAAAATAAACTAATATCTATTTCTTAACAAATCTTAAGAAGTTTCCTAGGTGCACCTACAGAAATCATATTAACTAAAACCAGCACTGATTCACAATGAAGTACAGGAGTGATACTAATTATATTTTTGTATATAATACATTCAAATAGGAGTTACTACACAACATGCTGCTGTTGAGAAAACATTTCTCAAACAAGACCATAGGAAACAGAGATTAATTATCATGGGTATTATTACTCAAAATACATACTGATAATGAAAACTAATATTACATCTGAATGATCATGTTAGTTTTCGTTTAATGATTAAACACATGTATCATTAAAGAGCACCCTTTGAGACTAAAGTTGAGCCAGATCAGAACAGTGGTGTCAGTCTGCTCTGGGGCACCTACCACAAAACTTTACAGGAATTCAATGAACCCTATGCAATAGAGATAGAAGTTTTCTACACTGTGAAGATTTAAGTGTACACTTTAAGTGTTGCTTTGCTACCAAGAGGAAACAAAAAGCACTTCTGCCATACCGCATCAGTTCCACCGTCTCCATTGCCCCACATCAAATCAAAGGATCCATTCACGTAGCCCACTTTGGAGGCCACGTCTTCAAAGAGCCTTTTCACTGGTGTCGACGCCGGCAGGTTCAAGGTGACACGCTCATTCACTGTCTTGGAATTTGTGGTATCCTGTATTATACACAGCACCCTGGGCTCCTCAGCAGCACTTTCTGCCTGAAATGACAGCAGACAACACTTCATGAGCAAAGCTAAGTACATTTTGGAGCTTACCTGAAAAATCAAAATAAGACTTTGCCAATAAAGTGCAGTATACTTTTACAACCTAAAGATTATAAAACTGGACTTTCATTTCCGTATGCCTACAGTCAAACATAAAGAACCCTCCAGTTTTGAAAAATATACAAAACCAAGCTCCACTTTTATAGAAAAAGAAGGAATTTGTTTGGGTGTAGAAACTGTTCAAGTTCCACACAGAATTTCAGCCACCAAGACTGCTTCAAATCAGGAACAGACTTTCAAATCATCATTTCCAGCTCATATTTTGCTTTGACACAACAATAAATCCTGCTGAGGCAGAATATACCTTTTTGACTTCTAGGAATGTAACCCAGAAAATCTACAAGCTTCCAAATAAACCCGGAAGCTGATCATTAAACAGAAAGTTTCAGAATCAAGTCACCAACTTCCCACTAAATCCACTGCTGTCTGAGTCACAGAAGATATTCTTCTGCCTGGACAGAGTAAGAAAATTAGCACTGCCAAATGGCTTATGGACAAAGTAAACAGTTTAAACAGAAATCAGAGAAGTAACAAACTTGAGTGAAAGTGGCAATGGAACAATGATACAATTTTATGGACACAGGTAAAACAAGAAAAACAGCATTTTCCCAACACTGAAAACCCAGGAAGTCAAAGATCTAAGCATAAGCAATTAATTCTCTCAATTATCCAAAATTGTAGCACAACAAGGAATAGCTAATATTTAAATACACATCACACAAGAAAGGATCAGGTCAGTAAAAGGAATAATTAGTCCCCAAGGACTCAGCCTTTCAAGTTGTAACACGCAGGAAGCATTAGTAATGCATGTCAGGGGGCCCAAATCTCAGTCTGTGGCTAAAAGGGTAAAAAGACACATGCAGTACCATCACAATCTTCAGTGGATAAGAACAATAAATGGTAACTCTGTTCATGCTAAAACTGTCGGTTACACCACAAGCATCTTCCAGAGAATGAAGAACTACATAGAAGATCTGAACAACTTCAGCACCCCTTGTATTTCTACTCAACCAGCCCCAGAACACAGATGATCACCACTAAAGTGGTACAGCCCTTTATGAGAGCTCTTACATCACCAAACCTTTTGAAAAGGAACATGGGCATTTCAGCTGATGCTGCATGTCTTCCTTTTACAAAATGTCAAGACCCACCAGCAGAGCTCATGCAACTGTAACATAACATGTTAGCTGACTGCAGCATCTATTCCTATCAGCGTCACAGAAAAGTTGTTAGAGAACAGCAAACAAAACCGCCCTCCCCCCCAGCCTGTCTGACGTAAGTTTGCTTTCGGCTGCCATTGGGCTTTAGAGTCCAATTTCTCTAAGTTTATCAACTCTAACATCCGGTCTGGAAACCTTCATTAACTGCATGCTCACAAAGATTCAAGGCACCATTTCCAGCAAATCTGTGACATTTCATCTTCATACATTTCATCTTTACTGGAGAATTTTACATTTACGAACTACTTTCCAAGAGGACAGACACATCTATTTCTGAAACATTAACCACACATTAAGAAGAAAACAATCTGGAAGTCAAATTAATTCTGACATATTATATCCTCACTTGCATCTCCAGTACCTACAAAGAGACACGGGGCTGTACTTGAGTAGAGTAAAATTAAATTTCACCAGTGATTACTTCTCCTGGGTTCTCTCCTTTAAATTTCCTAACAAAGCATCTTTTTTTTTTTCCGTTAAACAAGCAGCACACAATTTCTGTCTTTCATTGTGTGGTTAGAAAAGGGAAGATAAAGCTTGTTCAGTGGTCTTCTTTCTTGTTTTTTTTTTTTTTTTTTGAGAAGATGAGCAGCAGCTAAAACCCAGGAAACTGGAAAGATGAACCTATACTGACTACCCAGATCCCTCAGCAATGGTGAAGGCTTGCTGTGTGTGGAAGCCCACTCTCTATGGAACAGTGCAGAGAGGTTAAGAGCATTTTGCACAAATCATACAAGTTCATCTAGGAAAATCTAAATTAATTTGGATTTAATTATTCCCACACTAACTTTGTACTGATTCTAGAACTTGATGGGCTGCTGTATATGAGCATTATCAGGAACAAAGTCCTCCCTCCACTGGTGATTCAGTTCCTTGTTGACCTCCTGCCTTTATATAACCAATTCTTTAACTCCCCCCGCTCTCTGCAGAGGGTACCTATAAATTCAACTCCTCCCACTCACACTTGCTCTGCCACCTTTGACAGTGAATCAGGTGTGACTTACATTAGAGTTGCTACTGAAAATAATTAGACACACGGAATCTGAGGGATGGAAATAACATTAAGGGAACAAATTACAGAAGATTACAGAAGATTTGCTGTTTGGGTTGCTGCATGTTCCATGTCACACAAATCCTCTCTCCCTTGTTCACAGATGTAATTCTGACAGACTGAACTGGTTTAACTCAGCGTTAGTGCAGCAAAGGGTATTAAGTCATCATTCATTTGTGCTGCCACTGCTTCAAGTTGGTCATAGTGAATAGATAAAGCAAAAATAACCTCGGTCCAACTCTATGCATGGCAAGCATCACACACCATCTCAACTATCAAACAATGCAACACCTTGTTTGTGGCTACTTTACTGCAAAAACGGTGTGAAAGGCAATACTGGCCAGTGATAGATCCCTAAGCTATTCTGATGGGCTGTTGTTAAACTGAGTCCACAACATAAACACGAAACTTAATTTTAGTAATTACATAATCTGTTACGACAGCTACAGCTTTTTTAATGTAAAGCTACAGAGCCAAAACCCCACACACCAGTGTAAAAAGAATATAAACATACTCAGCTGGCTATATACATAATCTTTGTATTCAAGAACATGCAAAAAGAATTTAATACCAACAGTTCATGCTCATGTTAAAATAAACAAAAGCTACAGCATCATGCCTTTATTATGTTTCTTGGTTATCATTTCACAAAGTTGATTTCATCTGTCTACCTGTGAAAATTTCTTCTTCATTTCAGCAAAGATACTTTGTCTGCAACTCCAAAACATATCCTATAGTGTATGAAAACAAAATTTAACATGTCATAACAAAGTTGTCAATTGACTTTTATTTTGCATAAAGTCAGTTTCATAGTACAAGTAAAGTATCATTACTGAGTTTCAAAGCACCATTCACAGAATAACTTTAGAAGGAATAGACTAATATTTAAATTATCATAGGAACAATGTTACAGAAAATGTCAGTTAAGTTGGAATACACAACAGAATACATTTCATAAAGAAGTGAATCAGTAAGAAAACGAAAACAACAATTCAAGATACAAATTCATATTAACAAATTCCTTAATTATCTTTAAAAAGCCCTCCAGACAGAGGTAAACATTTTACCACAAATGATTCAAGCACAGGATTAGCATATAACCCCGTAATTCAGTTGACTATTGCATGTATGTATTATGAAGCTATCCAGTTCCATATGAAATTATTCTTTCATGCCTGATTTATTTCCTGTAGGAAAGTTTTTATTAACATTTTGAAGTGTGTAGCTGAAGGCAGAAAAGACATGAAGTTACTGACTTTATTCCTAACACTCAAAGCAAGCATGCCTTAGTATCTCTGTTGTACCATCAAAAATGCAGAAACAAACATTAACTGTACAAAACTGTTTTCAGACTGCAAACATCAAATTAACCAGTTTCTGAATACGAAGATTTGTACTTTATATTTTTCCAGAAAGGAAAAACAGGAAGTGAGAATGAAGGCGCCAATAACAACTCCGAATTTCTTCAACTGCACCCTCAGTAAAGATTATCAAAAAAAAAACCACCAACATGATCTTTACTGACGTGCCCTATTTGCCCCACCAAATGACCTATAAAAATAGCCCAAATTAGACTTCTCAGCAGGATGACACATAAAGCAAGATTTTTTGCTTTGCGCACAGAGAGCTGAAGATCCAGTTTTGAAGTCTTAATATTCCAAGATTAGTAATTGTTTTGTCTAGCAGTTTTCTTCACACACCATTTTGTAATTTCAGATTTGACAGAGGTTTTAAGAGTTAAAAACAAACAGAAAAAAACCAAATCAGAAAACCAACACCATACAATTTAAATGTTTTGCTGCTTACTAGTTTTACCTGCTCTCACTTCAAAGTTACAGTTTGCTAAAATGACTCAGAGTTTAACAGAGTCCCAGAACCACCATTCTGAAACTGCTGATTTGTAACATATGATCGTTATCAAGTACGATGCTTTGTGTCATAAGACTTAATTAAGCCTTACAATTTTCCTCCTGATCAGAGACTCCAAAGAGCCCCTGCTTTAGCCTGAATTCCTTCTCTCCAGAGACAGGAACGCCAAGTCTGGCGTACATAGGGGCACATGGAAGTTGTGGTGTGCTATTTGACTTTGTGTATGCAGAGGAGGGTGGAAGGGGCAGACAGGCTACAGGTATCACCTGGAGAGAAATATCTACAGGTTGCTTCTTTTATAAAAATGCTCCTATGCTCAGTTCTCAACTCTTGTTTTCTCAGTTAAGGACAGCTGGAAGATTTTCAAGAGCTATTTATTTCACTAAACAAATGCCACAGAAGAGATGAAACAAATCAAATTTACAAATTATACTGTTATGTGATGCTCAGTAATTTTAGAAGTAACTGAGAGCCTTCAGCTGCTCTGACAAGACAAATCATAAAATCACAGAATCATCATCATCATCATCACAGCTGGGCTTCACGAACGAAGCTTTGGGCAGGGCTCTCCCCACGTGGGTGTGCCCTTCCAGCCTGCGCAGTGGATGTTTTAGGTGAGGCTCAGCGTGCGCAGAACTGGCCCCACCCTTTAACTCCTCAGGCCCGTTTGCCATGGCCGAGCGAGCTTGGATGGTGACAGTGAAGGCCTCAGAACTGGAACCTACAGCCCCCGGTATTCCCAGGAGGGCTCCCATCCAAATACTACCTGGGGCTGACCCTGCTCAGCTTCGAGATCTGACAGGATCAGGTGTCAGGGTGGCATGGCCATAGTTCCTACACTGGATTAGCTCTCTGTAAATGGTGCATAGAGGACAGGGTTAGGGAACCTGTTACCTTTCCCAGGGCCAAGAGGCTTTGCAAGTAGCTTTGTGTCAGATGTTAATGTGCACAGCATTACTCAATAATGTAATGAAAAATAACTAAGACTTACTTTTCTCATGGTTTGTAAGACATAGGTCCTCCACTCTGATTTCAGGGTTAATATGAGTAAAAGTCTGAAATTACTTGGCTATGGACAGCTGTTCTAAAAATGAACTGTTCATTCCAAGTTCATCTTTATTTTGCAGTGTCTTACTCCATAACTGTCTAATCTTCATGATAGCTCTCCTTTTGAAGGACTTGGGAAAAGTTATTGATACCAATCAGTGTGAACTGCATTACCCCACTGGGATTTTTCAGAAATATGATGATTAAACCACTTGAGGAACTGCTATGAACAAGATGGGGAAAAGTTTTCCAAAATTTAAGAATAGATTTTCTTCAAGAAAACGACAGATTCAGGTAAAGTGAACGGATTCTTACCTATCTGCCAGGTGATAGGCACCAGTGATTCACAAATTCCCAAAGTGATGCTCCAGTATTAATATGCCCTTGGGCTATTCCTCTTTCTCAAGATTGAACAAAGGTTTGTGCACATCAGATGAAGTAGTAGATGGAGCCTAAGCCTCCATTTCTATTAGTGTTAGGATAGGCTGAAGTTTGCCATTTAAGTTTAGTGTTAGGCTGTATAACCTCCTGTTAACTATTTGCCTTTTCATTTCCGGAGTCCCGTCGATTTAAACCGATAATTTTATTTTACCTATGAACACAAGATCTGGGAACCTGTTCTTCCATATCTGTTGTGAATAATTAATGCAAATAAATGATTTAGCTGCTCTGCAGTGTGTTTATCTTGTATAAGTGCTCCTTTGACAGCTTAATCATTTGGCAAGTCTGCTAATTTTCTTTCATTTCTGCTGTTCCATGGAATTGTATTATTTGAAATTTTTGCTGATAAAGTTTAAATTTCCTCACAACTTTCTAGTTATTTCCACACATCTTAAGAGCTGTACTTGAAATACCTCTTTACCTGCTTTTGTTTGGAATCCACATAGTCTGAAATAAATTTTTGGTAAGGTGGAATAATTTGAGATTATTTAAAATAAATTGTCCCATCCACCCCCACCTTACCGTATAAATAATGTGCATTCTTTTTAAGGAGTTTATTGTAGGTTTTTCTTTTATATATCCCTTTGTGTTTCTCACTCCTTATTTAGTGCTTTGTGATAATGTCTATTGATAAATGTTTCATTTTTAATCTATTTATTAGTGC
>JAOXXN010000480.1:112407-125058 GCA_026770055.1 Myrmophylax atrothorax
AGCCTGTTTCTGGGGCTCTGAGCAACTTCAAAGAGAATGTTTTTTAAGAGCTGTCGTCTGCTAATCCAATATTAAACTTGATAACGACATTTTTTAAAAGAGGGCCACATTAGGCTTTTAAAATTCTAGTGACCAAAAGGGGACAAATCAGACCAAATATTTTGGGGAGCTACACAGAGAATTTTTACCAGGGTTTAAATTTTCCAGCCACCTACTCTGGGATTTGCTTGTCTTTCCTTAAGTGTGTGTTTACTCCTGAAACAAAAGTGCCAAGGCAATTTTTTTAGAATTGTCTTGAGACTTTTGGTGGTAGTGCATAAGTTGCTCTATTGTATGACCACTGGCAGACTTTTTTCTTTTGTCTTAAACCACAGAGCAGTGAGGTTACCTGAACCAAGTAGGTAGAGTTCACTGTACCATGCAGGAGAGTTCCAACCTCTAGTTAGGAGTTGCAGAGCAACAGTGCCAAGGTCTGAATAGTACAGAAGGGTGTCTGTGGGACAGCAAAGTTCTTTTTGGAGCTTTTTTCCTAACAGTAGACAGTACAGATACAGCAAATGAAAAAATGAATGTACACAGTCTGATTCCTTCTGTTAACAAAAATAGTTTTGTATAGTTAAGTAGAAAGAATTATATACTTTGTGCTAAGACCAGTATTCTTTTCCTTAGACAATATAGATAACTTTGGGGTTAAATTTTATTATTCTGAGCTAGCAGTTTTGTCAAGATCAGCTTGCTAATACACATTGCCTCTTAGATAGGATGATGAATTCATACGAGCTTTATTGAAGTTATTCTTCTTTTGCATGGGTGTAATTGATGGCAGACCTGGGTGAGTGTCTTGGAAAGAGAGAATGTAAAAACATAAAATGAAGAAGCATGTACTCTGTCAACAGGGTTCCTCATATAAATAAGTTTATGCTAATGTTATGTCTCATCATTTATCATAATGTCAGGACAAATCCTTTCGTGCCTAAGTTGGATTTAAATAAAATTAGTAAGAACTTTTGTATAACTTTTGCAGTAACACTGAAGGGAACAAATGAATGTAATGTGCATCATTATTTTACTGTGATTGCTGAGACACTTAGTTGTTGGTCTTTTGTTTGCATTTGACATATAATTCTCTTCTCTAATATTTTCCTGTGCCATTCCCCTGGTGTTTTGCATGAGACAAATCTGCATCTTCAGGTAAATGCTGTTTTCAGCAGTGCAATTAGGATATTTCAGTGGGCAAACAGGACCACCTCCTGGTCTCCTGGTAGGTTGGGCTGTGCCAGTGCTGGAGGTTGTAAAGCACTGAGGCTGCTTGGATCAGTGACTGCAGTCACTGTATAGGCAGCCATTCAAAACACTGGGATGGTGCCTGTTTCTTCTTTGTATTATGAAAGTAGATTCTGGCAAACTGTAGCTTGTTCAGGATGTATGCTGTATCTGCACACAGATGAATGAGGCAGGTTAGAAGAAAAGAAAAACCCCTCAAAGAGGAAAACTCAGGTCTGGGTGCAATAAAGTGGTGTTTTGTGCTCCTATACTTGTTAACAAGCCTTGCTTGACTCTTAGATCCAATTCAGTCTTGTAGTCCTTACTTAGAGAGAAACTTTTAGGGATAGCAGTAAGATTCTTGGCTCTTTTTAAAATCAGGAGCATAAATAAAGTTTGTCTAGATTAGAGTACTCAGCTATGAACAATCTAACAATCTCTACTGTGGCATAATATTCTGAAGTATTATTCTAAAGCTGGGAAGAGCTATGGATGTCATCTGACTGGACTTCTGTAAGGCTTTGGCACAGTCTCCCACAATAACTTTTTCTCTAAGTTGGAGAGATATGGATTTAGTGGATGACATTTTTTCATCTTTTCATACTTAAAGAGGGCTTATAAGCATGATAGGGACAGACTTTTCAATAGGGCCTGTAGCAACAGGGCAAGGGAAATTCTGAACTGTGAGGGTGGTGAAACACTAGGACAGGTTGTCCAGAGAGGTGGTGGATGCCCCACCCCTGTGAACACTCAAGGTCAGCTCAGCTGGGGCTCTGAGCAACTTGGTCTAGTTGAATATGTCCCTGCCCTTTGCATGGGGCTTGGACTAGAAGAGCTTTAAAGGTCCCTTCCAACTCAGACTATTCTATGATTCTATGATTATGAATTCTGAATGTGTCTCACTACATCAAAATGCATCTTTAGGGAGATTTGTTTTTAAACCTTCTTGTGTTCTGCCTCTTCACTTGGCTGCTCTGTTACTGTCTGTCCTAAACTGACTCTCTGTACTCTGAGAATTATATAATTGTCCCTTTTCACTGAATATCAAACATGAGAAACCCTATTCTACTATTTTTTACAAGTCTGCCAGGTTCCGTGTGCCTTTGCAACCACATCACCAGTGAAACAGCCAGAAGACCATGGTGTGTGAAGACCTGGATGAACTGCATCTTTTGCCATGTATTCTGCTATTAAAACAAAATCTTTTACTTTCCTTTACATTAGCAGAGATACCACTTCCACAGGGAACTTCACAAGGCCTCAGTTTATATGTTATTTGCTTTGATGAGGCAGTGGTGAACCCACCTCTTTAATGGGACTTCTCTGGGCTGAAAGAATTCAGCCTTGACTACTTCATTTCTGTTGCTTTCTTTGTGCTGGCCTGAGCTTTTGTGCTTTATATAGCAGTTGTGCAGAGTAATTAACAATTTGAAAACGAAGTTGAGAGATTTGGATGTTCTATTGTCTTGAGTTCATCTCCCAGCTTTGAGAATACTGAAGTTTACACAGAGAACATGATGGGATCAAGTGCATGAGCTTAAGGCACAGGGGCAGGAGATGGGATCTTGCTTCTAGGAAGTGTGTTGTTGTGGCACAAAAAGTATGGTATTTGGGCAAAGAAAGATGTTGGGAAGAAATATGTGAAACTGCCAAGTGTACTGAATATCAGTGCTTATGTCCCCAAGAGTTTCCAGACAGAGAGCATGCAAACCATGCTTGGATTTTGAGGGATGTGCAAGAGCTCTAAATCTGGATAGACACACTTAATTTTGAGAAAGTGAGAGTTGCTTATTGAGGATAAAATGGATTTTGCAGAAGGACTGAAAACTTCACTGAAACTTTCAGCTTATTAAAGTCTAAGACATTAATTTCATTCTTGAATCGATATATTTATCTCCAAGAAAATTCTTCTTTTATGATGTATGGGTGTGATGCTAAAGTCAAAGCACACATGCTGTCTGCAGGCCATACCAAGGGGAGAGATCAGACTCACCAAGCTACTTGTTTTATTAAATGTGTGGTGCTTAAAAGGAAGCGGCACAGATTATAATTATTTTAATTTTTATGGATCACTATGTCTGTTTTCCTGATGCACAACAAGCAATTCATAACCAGTCAGTCTTCCTGCACCGCAGGTTCATGTTCACCATTGCTTAACACACCCAGCACTGCTGGCAGTTACCACCCTGGCAAATGCCACTTTTCATGTCCTTTGTCAAATTGCAGCTCATACATGGATTAATGCACACTTAATCCTTAAACACCTGCGGAACTTCCTTGTAAAACTTTTAGAAAGTATCTTTGGCCCACTAATGCAAATGGTGGCATTAAACAGAGAGGTGTTTTCGAAGCTGTAGATCTCTTAATTCTTATTGTTGTCATGGAATTTGTGGCATAATCCTGTGAGGAGTAATGTACTTGTCATGCCAGAGAGTACAATGAATGTTTTGTTTATCCTTTCCCTATTCTGATTCTCAGATAATAGCAATGCCAGCTCCAGGTGTGATAGAGGCTTTATGACATTTCTCAGACATGAAGTTGGGACTACTGCCTCTCACCTGGCTTTCAGAATGCTTTCTGCAGCTCTGACTTACCTGTATTCACTGATTGTATCTGACTGCTACGGAAAGCGTTTTTATATTGCAACACATACTCTAACCCACAAATTGTACACATCTGGATGATGAATTTCTTCATGCCTTGCCTTCATCTAGCCTATGACAGTTACTATGTGGCTTTGGGAAGTGACTGGACATTTTTGAATGGTGCACTTTCTGTTGAATAGGATGATTTTTACCAACCACGTTTCACACTATAAACTTGTAACTGTATATGGTTTGATGAATAACTCCACAAGTCAAAGTAAAGAGACAAAATGAGGAGAAGCAAAATAACTTGCCTATTCTAGTCATGGGAGTGGTAATTCTTTCAAGAGGTGCAGAGATAGGATTTTGTTTTAAAGCTGAATTGCTGTTGGATGCAAGTCAGTACTGTTTGTGGGATGTCTTTGTAGAGATGCTATATCTTTTGCAGTCCTCCCTCTGCTGAAAGTGCCTGTGATTTCAGAAATTAGGGTCCAAATGAAAATGCAAATATGCAGCAGGTTAAAATGTATCTGCTCTGCTCTTTAGGAACCATTTCTGGGATGGGATACTCTTCCCAACCCCTCTCCACACCTCCCATGACCCTTTTTTTTCTTTTGTTTTTGTTTCTTTTTTTCTTTTTTTCCCTATCTTTTTAGTATTAGACAACTAACTTGAACTAATCTTTCTACATACATGCTGAATGTGGTTGGCACCCTATAAGGTGAAGCTGAAGTACTAGTTAATATGTTTTCTGCCTGGTATTTATCTGAACTTTGTAGGCAGGCACTTAACACCCTAGGTTTAACACCCTATTATTCCCCAGCTTCTGGATGCTACCCCACATCCTTTCCTCCTCTGAACCATTATCTGTAACAGCTTGGCATGAATGAGGCATCATGAAACTCATTACAATCCCTTTTCCCTATTGGAATTTCTCCTGGGCATGATGGAAATAAATTAATAGAGTTGTATGGGAGAATCTTGCACTACAGTGTTAATACTGTTATTGTCTGAATAAATAGGATACTTTAGCTGCCTGCTAATAATCTGGCAGCTGCCTGTTAATAACCTTTCATAAAATGAAAACATTTTAGAAATTCTCTGCTCTGGTAGCAGACTCATCTGTAATAGACAGGGAGTTTTTAAAATGATGGTGATCCGTTGTTGTTCGTTAACAGAAATTGACATAATATTCAGTTAGAAATTCTTTTTATTAGATACTGGGATAAGAGATTTACATACATTAGGAACCAGGGAACATTTCAGAAGATGAGAAACAGGAAGAAAGGGTGGAAACCTTGGTTAGGAAAAAAGCCAGGCTGCTGGCCCTGAAAAATAAAAAAGTGCTGTAAACTGTGAGGAAGCTGACAGATGTAGAGGAGCACAGATGTCAGATGGCTGTGATCCCCCAAAATGCCCATGGCTAATGTTCAGTGCACGTATGAAAAGGCTGCAAAGAGAGCAGCACAAGTGCACTGAGTAGGGAGAGCAAATCAGGCTCCTTCCTATGTCCATTGACAATGTGCCCAATACAGTTGGCAACAGACCAAGGGCAAAACCTGCCAGTTGTAGAAGCCTGGAAAATGAGGTGGGAGAACTGGGCTGCTTGGTTTCATATGATGAGCCTGACAGAGAGACAGCTCAGAGATCTCGCAGAAACAGAGCAGTCGGTGCATGGGATGTTCCCAGCCTACCAACTTCCCCAAAATTGACAGAATAGAATGTGCATGCAGAGGGTTGGCATTGCTTCTGGAGTCTGAAATGAAGTCTAATGAAATGGAACTATTGTTGAAAAAGAAAAAAAACAGTATTAAATCCCTGTGGTTGGAAGTACCACATTGTAATAATAAAATTGTAATGTTAGTATTGTATAATTATCCCCCCCCCTCAGGCAGGATACAGAGAAAGGATGGAATTCAGAGAACCTGCAAATTCAGGGCAGCTGGGATGTTTCAGCTACCAACAAAATTAATGCCTCATCATCTATGACAGGATATAGAAATACATTTTTTGGAGCTGCCTTCCAGAACAACTAATCTACAGTTCCAAAAAAAGATCTGTTCCTGCTTTGGTCCTGAGTGGTGCACAGGACCAGCTCAAGAAGTATGTGGGAGAGCTGATCCATAATAGCAGTTGCACTATGATTAGGTTTAACACTGCAGCAGGAGAGACTAAACAAAACAAATCCAGAACACAAGTGTTCAATTTAAAGAAAGGGAACTGCATACCAATAAGGCAAGTGGTTAAAAGGAAGAGAAAGGATTAAGAGAGGAGCAGGCTAAAAAACCAAGAAGACTAGAAGTAGCCCAGACACTTTTCAGAAATACTGTTTTAGCATTGAAGACAAACTCTGCTGAAACTTGAAAAGAAATCAGAATGGTCCAGCAAAAGCCATACAGGACTAAATTGAAAATTAAGGTGATTTTCATGTAGGAAGGACTGGTATTTGTAGTGGATATTTTGTCCTCCAGAATAAAACAGGAAAGTCTGTCTGGCAGATCAAATGTAATCAGGAAACAAGGAAGGTTAAGAGAGAGTTTGAGGAGGATCTTTCATAAGATGGGGGAGGGGGGGGGGGAATAATTAAAAAAAAGGTAATTTTAATGTAAGAAAAGCAGGAATATTGCAGAAGTCTGTCCTATACACAGAAATGACAGTAGAAAGGATACTGGGGAGGACAACCATGAGGCTGAGTGCCATCCTCCAAAGGATGATAAACTTGGTAAGAAGATTGCTGAACATGTAGAGAAACTGTTGAGAGAAAAGATCTCCACCAGAACTGGTAAAATATGAGAAATAAGAGAAATCTGAGTTGGCCCAAGCTGCCTGTGGTCACTGTACCAGGTACTCGCACCTGCTATGCAGTCTAGCCCATGATGACTTCTGTCTGTCTTGTTTTCATTACTCTAAAGGAAGACAAAAATCTGTATTTTCAGGAGTCCCTAGAGAAGCAAATTATGATGTTTCAAATAATGTCAGATTAGAGGAGAATAAATAGCAGGCCCTTCTGATGACATAGAGTGTGTGTGGGCTTCTTGGGGAGGGACTGGGTGGTCAGAGACACAGCAAAGGAATTTCAGTGGATGTAACCCATACATAGGAAGCAGCAGAGCAGCTGGAAGGGTGGATGGAGACAGACCCACGTGTGTATGAAATATCTGTGGCACATGCAGGAGCAAAGAATATGTGTAATATATGAAGGAAAGCAATTCCTTAGATGGGTATTTTCTATGGGGGCTGTTGTGACTGTCCTTCCAACGCAGAGTGTACCTCCTTGGCTGTGAGATGCACACCCAGGCCTGTTTCCTTCCCAGCTGTTTTCCTCTAAATCTTTCTCTGTTGCTGTGGCATGCATACAGGAAACACAGATGAGGGGCAAAAGGGATGGTGAACATACAGCAGAGATTGAAGGTGGCTTCAAATGTATGACTGATAAGAAATCTGTCTTCTTGTATCTTGGGGTTTGCCTGCTTTGGACTTAGAAATATCTTTTCTCAACACTCTTTAAGAGGGAATATTTTTACATTTCTAACTGCATAGGCTGCTGTGGTAACTAAATACACAATGAGGTCATAAGGTCTAAACAGAGCTCAGAATCTCAGTAAAAGAAGATAAATTTAAAGGAAGCATAATTGTGCAGTGTTTGGACAAATAAACCAAATATTACACTGCAGTTATTAGGGAATCATCAAAGCTAGCATCTCTGGTATTCTAAAATGGGCTCTTCAAACAGCACAGCTGTTCCTCAGGGGAGGGTTAGACAGAGAATTCATTTGTGACTCGGACCACAGACCCACCAAGGAAGCATGTATGTTTTTCAATTGTCTGAATTATTATTCTTATCTAAACGGATCTATTGATCATTAATGATCTAGAAACCCTTAAGGCATGGCAGGCGACTGAGGGAAATCCAATAAGCTCTCTACCATTGCTGAATACCAAGAAGTGAAAATACTTCTGTTGTGTCCTTATAGCACATGTGAAACACTGCATGAATTAATAAACAGGATTGTCTGGATGCTACAGGCTGACCTTCAGCTCTCTTAGCATAGACAGAGTACAGCCTTTTGTTCTAACTACCTATTTTCAAGCAATACACTACAAATTAAAATTATGTTTATTAAGATAATGGAGTGTATAACACCTACATATTTCATTTTATTTAGGGCCTTAGAGATATCTTTTACATGAACACACCATTCCCAGCACTACTTTTTAAATTATTATTTAAAGCAAACTCAAGCATTTTTTACAAATGGCTGTGTTCATTTATGTGAAATAAAGACATTTGCCAATGAAGACATGGCTGAATGTCTTAGTTATTTTCCATGTCTTACCAAATTAAAAATCCTGGTGTGTGACCCCTTCTTTGTGACAGTGAATGGGATAAGAAAAACCTAATTTGATTCTTCCATCAGATGTCACTAAAGATCGTAATTTTCTATTGGCTTTCAGACATTAAAGCATCTTTGTTTATTTAGAAGAAAGAAGTTCCTGTTTTAAGAAACTGAATGAATAACAGGGCTTCCTAAATTTACTGGTAGAACTGTCTGATATTATAGCACAGGTTGTAGTATCAAGAGGGATGGTTGGTCAGGTCTATCTGGGGCTACTCACTTGAGGCCTGATTCAGACAAAAAGTCTTACCTACTGTCTAGTGTCTATCCAGTAATTATTAATGTGTTTTAGACCAATAAAACAGTCTAGTTCTAGAGTTTCTCTTCTAGAAAGTCTCACTGCTTCCACCAAGAAATGCTTGTGCATTAAACCATTTCAACCGAAGAATGCCAATTTTGATCTCTTCCTTAAATAATGTCCTTTTTTTCTGGAAAAAATAATGTCCTTTTTTTCTGGATTTTTGTCAGTGTCAACAGTATTAAAGTTGATGCACAACTAGAGTTCAAGGGATAAAATTTTCTGCAGATTTCATGCTCCTTATAATACCCATGCCTGGGGCCAAGAGCCCGTCAGCCCTGTCCGTATCTGTGCAGCCCAGAAGATGTTCCTCAGCCTCATCTGGCACTGCAGGCAGGACAGCATGTCAGCTCTGATTAGCAGTGCTAGGAGCAGAGTGGTGCATGGGCATGGTGCTGATCTAACCCCCTTTTGGTGCCCAAGTTCTCTGTCCTCTGGTGTGGACAGTGTGAGCTGTGTGTGCTGTGGAGGCACTGGAATGGTTGAATTAACTCTCTCCACTGCGTGGTACAGATGTGCCCTCCCTGCTCGGAGTCGTTTGTACGTGAGAGGGAGGGAGGGAGAGTCATACCCACTCAAGTCCAGTATTGCTCCTTGAAAGCAGGAATGCAACAGTGTGTGCTGAATACAGTACTGGCTTTTGCCCAGTAAGCAAGTAGGATCAAATAGTGGATAGCAGTTCAATTAGAGAGCAAGAAATCTGTCTTAATTCTGAATGAGGCATGGCTCATGTAGAAGAAATAGCACATGTGCATGTAGTAAAGATGTATATCATAATGAATATGTACACTTTTAATCCTGTTTTTTTCTCATTCATTAATTCTTAGCAATACTTTTCATATCCTTATAAATTCTTCTTACAAATAACATATAAACATATTTAAGAAACCTTAGCTTAATGATACTGTGTTTTTCATAATATTTCAACTTTTTTTTTTTCCATTTTCGAATAGTAATTTGAATGGGGGTTTTTTTGTACTCAGGTGCATATATTTGTTTATAATATATGGAATAACAACTCAAATAAATCTTCCAATGTAGTCTTTCCATGAAGGTATGTTTGACTTGGGGTGGTTATTCTTTTGTCTGACAAAAACAATGTTCTTCAGGATTGTATGCCCCAAGTAAACTTGCCAGATACGTTTTAGACAACAGATTAGAAAGAAGGCCTGATCCTGTGACTACAAATCAACTGTGTTTTATTAAGCTAATCTACTATTAAGTATAATAGAAGAGTTTAAAAATTTGCCAGGAATGAAACAAAACAGAGAAAGGGAACAGGTTACATGGCACAAGGAGAAAGAAATAAGGCTTGATGGCAAGGTGGATGTGACAGAATTATTGACTGGAGAGAGGAAACATATTCTGCACTGTAACTTGGAGCCTTGGAGGAGGAAACAATGATTGAGTGGAGGAGAAAGTGGAGGAAAGAATATCCCAATCTAACAGCATCAGGAAGCAACACAAGAACTGTCTCCCCGCTTAAATGCAGTCGTTGTTAAAAAGTGTTGGTGTATCTTATCCTTTTGGTAATTGTCACACAGTAAGTATGGTGATACCTTGCTCATTTTAGGTCCTCCAGGTAAGCCAGGTCAGCGATTCACCTTTGCTGTGAGAACTCCTTTGCACACCTCCAAGAGCCAGCTGGTGACTGGACCAAAAATGTTCCCTCTGTTGGTGGTTCTGGCTGGTGACTGTTCCCTTCTTCAGCTGGCTAAGTTGGTGGGTGGCTGTGCTAACCACCTAACACACAACACAAGTCTAAAGAGACTTTTGTTTTATTTTGGACAATAAAAAACCTTCTTTTTTATTAATGAAGATTACTAGTTAATTAATCCACAACCACTGTTGTATTTTAATAGGTATGTAATGCTCATAGATTTCTGCTTCTTGAAAAAACCCTAAAATTTTCTGTCTTTATGATTTCCTGATAAATTAATAATGAGTACCTTCCCACCTCTTTGATGTTGCTGGAATCATGTTCTGTGTGCGGTTTTTGCTCAGCCTCTGTATTTCTGGTCAATTCATAGTGTTTTGTTTCATTCTGATATAATACAAATGTTTTCCCTTTTAGTCCTCCAGTAAGTTTTTATTGTCCTAGGCCATCATCTTTTTCCTGCTTGCATTAGAATAGACATGCTGCATTTTAAAAAATCTACACCCTTCTGCAAGTACAGCTTACTATAGCATTACAATGCATTATTAATTCAGGACTTAGCAGATTAAGAGAAATCACACACTGGGTATTATAAGAATGCTTTGGGATTTAAGGATGTAAGGTGAGGCTGGCACCTCCTTAGGAGGAGTTAGGAAGCCAGAAGGGGTTTGTTACTAGAGATCTTCAAGGAATTTGCCTGGGGCCAAACATGTGATGCTTTCATTAATGACCTCTGTGCAATAATGAAGAGTTTGCTAATGGAACCTGCTGCTGGCATACAGCTGGGAAACACAACTGTGCAAAAGAATTGCAGTATGATAAAGAGGAACTGAATAACCTTGAGGACAGGCAAGAGATAAAAGGAAGAAATTCAGCAGCTGAGAGAACAGGTTCATGCACTTAGCGGTGTTCATGAGAGTTTTCTCCTATGAGCTGCCACCTAACCCAGTCCAGGTCAGGATCCACTAAAGTTTCGGTCATTGTTCATGTGAATAACTGATTGTAGCTTAAGCATCATGGCACTTTTATCAAATCAAAGCCGATGCAAGTTTTACAAGTTATATATTTTCCTGACTTTCCTACTTACACAGCCCTCCTGGAAGTACAAAGGAGGTGGCCACACCAAATACACACCAAATAGCACAAGTGTCACACGCTTGTTTCACACGCTTAGCAGAAGAAAAGAGGGACTTAAATCACTTATCCATCCAATTTGAAGACAGAATCTGAATCTCTCAGGAAAGTATATTAGTAAATAGAATCAAGAATATTCTGCTTCAAGTTACCTGTATAATCCAGTTGGAATACTTTTACTACATATAAAATAACATACTATAATTGCAACAGGAACTGCACTTGGCCTTACAAACAACACATACGGCTATCAAGCTGTGGGATCATTTTCACTTTCTAGCCCAAGGAGTTATCAAACTTTTTGTTTGGTTGGTTTTGACAGGTAACTGCCTTTTTCAGTGTTATACAAACTGGCAAATCCATTCCTCAGCAGATTGGTTTCTTGAAGAAAGGCTTGAGTGTTTGAAACTTCTTTTTTTTTTTTTCCCAGCTGCATTAGGCCATCTAATAAAAGGTGTCATCTGCCTTGACAAACATTGCTTGCAATTTTCTAGGCATGAGAAAGTGCAGTTTCACAACTGGCTTCTGTGCTACTGCTGCAAGCTGAGTTCTCATTCCCCCTCACCTCCTTTAAGCGACTTCTACAATTCCTACTGCATTTTTGTGAAACTGGACCAAATGAAAACTTACTGCCCAGTCAACTGACAAATGTTGACACTTAAACCAGGGAGAGATGGAAATGTCTAGCAGGCAGAATGGTCCTGCCCCTCGGGCCAGCACTGGCCTCATGGACGTGATGGACCTGTGCCCCATGCCCATGGATCCTTGTTCATCATTAACGTGTTGGAAATGCAGAGTACTGTGCTGTGTATGCTCCTGTTGAATTTGGACCAAAGTGTTTGCACACCAGTTTTGATTTAGAAGGAAAGACTGCTGAAATGCCTTTGAGATATCCATGTAACTGCAACAGTGGTAACTCATAATTGCTGCTGACAATAAGTATTCTGCTGATCCACAAGGATGGGACCCTGGGAACAAAATGTTTCTTAAAAGTGAAGTACTTTTCTGATTCTTTCTTAAATGTCTTCCGGCAGTGGTCCTACAGTGGCATCTCTCATTATTTGTCAAGGCTGAAAGGCTGCTTCTGCTTCTCATGAGATGTTTTGTGCTGTACAATAGGTCTCAGGTTTACTGTTGTTTGAAGTTCCCTCGTGGATTTTTTCCTTTTCAAAGAGTTTCAAAGCAATCCTTTTTTATTGATCTTTCACGATCAGTAAAACATTGGAAGAGCATACAGACTGTGACAGAAAACAATAAAGTTAAGGCAATTCCCAGCTGAAGGTGATACGGCACCATATATCCATCACATAGATTTAG
>JAOXXN010000480.1:125158-137892 GCA_026770055.1 Myrmophylax atrothorax
TAGGTTGTGTGCAAAAAATATTAAAAATGAATGTTTCTCATTTTTCTAAAACAAACCTTCATTAGTGTGTTTGTTTAAGCAATACACACTGTCCAAACTGCCCTGTCCCTGCTGCACAACAGTGGCCATGAGGCTTTGGGTGCAGTGCCAGTCCATTCTGATGGGTGCTCAGACATCGTCTGCACGTGTGTGCTTTGCTTTGGTTTGCACAGAGAAAACATGATTACTGACTGGTGAAAACCAAAAATATGGTCGTAAAACCAGGTGCAAAACTGTGTCTCTGGTTTAGTTCTTTAATTGTTTTATTTCTCTCAACTTTTTTCCATAGAGTTTTATTTCTACTTGCAGGACAACTTTATTCAAGGGTAGGAAGATTCTAGAAATCAGTGTTTGTTATGGAAATTGTGACCTGACTTTAATGTTAGCCTTGATTACCGTTAGCTGAAAAAGCTGCATTAACAAATACTGACTATGACAAATATATTTCTACAGTGAAACACAAAAAAGAAAGCAGACATAAAAATAGTTATTTATAGAGTCTAGGGACAAGACCCTGGAAGTCAGAAGCAACATTAGTGTGTTTACTGACACTGAGTCTATACAGGCAGGCTCTGTTTTCTCTACAGGACCATTTGTGGAGTGCTCACAGCTCTGACTTCAACAACTGGCCTCGAGAAAAAACCACTTTATTAAACCACTTTATTTTTTGCTTTGCCTTTCCTTGCAGTTCGGTAAATGCCATGCTTCGTGTGTCCTTGGGGATAATGCAGCAAAGTGCATGCACCTGTGCCCGGGGACTGCCGGCAGCTGTGCTAATTGAGCCCACCTGGCCAGAGCCTTCTGGGCTGCCCCCGCCTGAGGAAGGGCAGGGCTCAGCTGCCTTTTGGTTTTGCTCCAAAAGGGTCTTCAAAATTATGGCTGTTGTTTTGAGGTATGTTTCTGACCCACGAAGACGGAGCCAGTTGTTGTGTCCGAGCAGAGGAGGCTGCGCCACGCGAAGTAGCTGGTAGGTGACGAGGCGAAATTATGAAGGCGGCGAGATTTACCCTAAACCCTACAGTGAAAAGGGGGTGTTTTGCTTTTAAATTTTGATGCTGCTTTTGTGGCCAGGGCTTCTGCGTGTGTCATGGGCGAGGGGCGGCAGGTGAGGGTTTCTCCAGCACAGCCGGGCCGGGGCCGCAAGGTGGAGCCGCCGGCCGCGCTCCCGCCGCTCCGCATCCAGCGCCTGCCTTGGATGTCCTTTTTTCCACTGGAACTGTGAGCGAGCCGCTCTGGGAGCGACTGACAGTACGAGTGCTCCGTTCCTTAGAGCCATGAAAAGCCCTTGCTCGCAGCTTCAAAGCAAGGCTTTCCTGTGTTGTCTGCCCTTCCACAAGGACGTGGTAATAGCAGCGTGCCCACGGTGCTTCTGGAGTGTCCTGAATTTGTTGCGTGGTAGTACATTGGGAAAAGTGTTTCCTGGAGGACAAAAGAACTTCTGCCCTGTTTATTTTAAATTTTTGAACAGGATTAAGAGAGAAGGAAGCTTGGTAGAGTAGGTGACGTTCTTCCCCTCACTCCCCAAACAAGTTTGTTTCTCACAAGAAAGCAAAAAAGCTCTGGGTGGACAGTTTGAATCAGTGGTTCAGCCTAAACAGAAAGTCTGTGGGGAATTGGCTGAATTCAGTCTTTGATAAGGACACTAAATGTAAGGATTTCAAGCCTTCTGCTCTTCATTAATGTGGCTATAACCTAGAAGGCAAAATAATATGCCTTAGTCTTTGTGAGGGCTGTTGCTCCCCAAAGTAGGGACCCATGGCAGAGTAGCAATGAGGTTATGAAGTCATTCTGAAGTAAAACCTACTTCAGGGCTGGGAAAGGAAGATGTGAGGAATTCTTTTAAGCCTGTCAGGAAGTGAGAATAGCTTGAAACCAAAATTCTGCCATCATGACTGCCAGAGGAATACCGAAAACAGCCTTCAGATGTGAGGAAAATGTAAAAAACTGCAGCTGGCTAATAGTGTCCAGTCATTTTTGAAAATAATCTGAGTTGCTGTGTTTGAACCAAGTTTCCTGGCATCTCTAAAGAATCTTATTTCAACTCTAAACCCTTATTTTAAGAATTAACTCAACATTTCAAAGCAAGCTGTTAGAATTTCAGTAGTGCTGCAATCGGCCATCTGCTATTTTTCTAATTCTAGCTTATGTTCAGATAAATTTGGCTGGTTTTCACAAAAGTATGTTCTGAGACTCGCATGTTCTGGCACTGCGTGATCCTCTTGGGTTTATTCATGGATTGCGTGGGGATGGGGTCTCAGAAACACAAAGGTTTCTGACGTCTGTTCTTAACCTTCTCTTTTTCCAAATTTAAGAAATAGTTCTAAAGAGCACATTTCGTTATTCTGAAAGGAAAGAGAGAGGAGGATCAGTCATGGTAGTCTCTGCTGGATTCTGTGGAGTTTTTGGTGACTTGACTGCTAGAAAGTGAACTCTATCGTTAACATTTATACTGCTTTAAATAAGAGATCTGCTTAGTGTTTTCTTTATTTCTGTTTTTTGGATGTTGGCTGTTACAAAAGCATGACCTTTATAAATGATGGGCAGGTTTCCAAATTTATGAGTACTTAGCAGGGTTAACATTCCAGAGGAATGACAATATGGAGCACACCTTCATTCTGGTTAACCTAGCAGTTGTCAAGGGTTGGGTCTTCTCTACCTTCCAGGTTACTGTAATAATTTCCTGTATTTCTGGGACATTTGCACGTACCATCTTTTGTTTTGAATGAAATTATGTATAGGCTTATGTTCTAGTAGTTGCACTGAAGTCTCATACAAAGAGCAGGGATATTTGGACCCAAGTTCTTCTCTGGTGTATTACACCCAGTCCTTGGGTGTCTAGGTCCAGGTGACTTCTGTCCCTGTTTTTTGGATCACCTACTGTTAGTGTAACTTAGGTCTGTCATAATATTGCCTATGCTTTACCAGAGAGATAACTTTATGAAATGCTGCATGAAGGACATGCTTTTATTCTTTTATGGGCAGAACACCTAATCCTGTTTCCAGTCACACAGTTAATGTACTTTGGACTGCCTGGGAACTGAATCACAGCTGTAAGAGAGCCAGAGAAGGACCTGGGTTTAAACTATTATGCTATTAAACAAGAGGCACGTTATATGTGAGTGTTTTTAATAGTTAAAAAGCAACTTAAGAGTAAACTTTGTTGTACAATGGAGCAAAACAAACACGTTTTCTTCCTACCCTCCACAAAACCAAAGTTGAACATCTGGAGACTTCTAAAATAAGTTGGTATTGGGAAGCTTCTGGAAGAAAAATTAAATGTGAGGTAACTAATAGAATTTATTGAAACTTGGGAAATTATATTGCCTGTTTCCAAGCACAGTAAGCTGTAATACTCCATAAGAGAGCACTAAAATCACTTGACTGTTACAGTCTTATGTGATAAATGTACATTATGAGTATACTTGTTGTCTTGCTGTACCTGTAGCTGGTGCTATATCTGCAAAACCAGCACTTTTCACATTCGAAAAGGTCAACCATTGGCTTTATTTGTAAGGCAGTACCTGAGTTTGGTGTGCGATTTGTACCACCCACTGGTTTGAGGGAGCTTGTTTTCCTTGTGGCTAATATTCCAAGAAACTGTGTTACAGACCAGTTGTCTGCACAGTTCCACAGAAGCTGAGCTCTTTACTGCTGTGGCTTCTGTTGCTGCTCATCACTACCTCCACAATTTCACCCTCTCCTGTGCAATGGCTCCAGCGCATGGCTGACTCTGCAGTGAGTTGACTCCGAGACTTGGACTGTCTGCCAGAAATCCCCCTGAGCTCACACCTTGTTGGGTTAGACAGGTGCCAGTTCTAGAAAAAGAGCTGACATGTATAACCTGGGTAGGCAGCTCCTGCATTCAGACATGTGTATCTGCCCTAAGTGTTGCCCTCTGAACAAGGGATAATCAGACTAAAATGGAAGTCAGCTGAGGTGGTTGATCAAGGATTGTGCTGACTGTCCTGTAATACACACAGAGCCATTAGATGGTGGAATGTTGGCAGAAAGAAGTGGAACTAAGGAGCAAAGCTACCATGTACAAATTCATTGCCTCATTTGCCAAGGTTTGGGTCTTCTCTGCATTCCAGGTTACTTTAATAATTCCCTGTATTTCTGGGAGATTCAAATTAGGGCTGTAGGACACTGGAGCACCACTTTTGACTCAGGTACTCTGCCTGCTGTAAATCTCTGGAGGCTGGAAGAGTATTTTTGATAAAAAAACCTCCTCTGTTGTGTGCTCTCTGGGTTATTTGCTGTTGGCTGCTGCAGAGGACAAGTTCTAAGTCAAAGACTTGTTCAGACCTGTGTTGTTCAGACATAGCGTGTTAAACGCTTAGTGGGCTCAGGAAAGGAGTCAGACTCCCAGAAGTTCTACTGCCCTGCTTACAGACAAGCTCCTGTAGTAGGCTGGCTATGTGAGTGTAATGCAAGGGGCTCCTTTAGTGCCTTGCTGAGTTAACACCTGCTGAGTTTTAACCCTCTGAAGGGCTGAGTGTACTCCATCTCACGCTAGGTAACCTCTGTGCTTCAGGCATCTAAAATAAAGTAGGTGGCTGTAGGTGCTGCAAGGAAACCTTGGCTACAAGAAGCAAATGGTTTCAGTCTGTGCTTTTTTTCCCCTCGGTGCTACATTCCTAATTTTTTTTCAGGGTCATAAGTTACACAGTGCCTGTGCTTTATATATGGATGTGCATATGGGCACATGAGTGACCTCTGTGGGTCACATAAAACTTAATTTTGAAGTGTGTGTTTCAATATTACTTAGTGCTCAAATGGAATGCTGCAAAACCTGAAAAATTTAAAAGATCAATGAAGAGCTGAAGATGAAATAAGAAGAGCAGCCTTGTCAAATGCTGCTCAACTGTGCTCTTTGGCAAGGTGATTTCTGTGGATGCTGACCTTTCAGCAGCTATTTTGAAAGAAGCCAGCATTTTGGTTAGCAAATGAAAGGAAACCTTATATTTGGAGTCAGCAGAAGATTTTTCAATGTCAGGCTACTGCACAGAAGAGCAAAGAATTCAGTGCTATTTATATTCATTTTCAATTATGAATTTTCAAGTGCTTTGCATCATTTAAGTCCAAGTATTGACAGGTATTGAATATTTCCCACTACCAGTGAAGTCACAAGGATGTGAGGTCAGTTCCAGCATAATGAGATCTTGAGCTCATAAGGTCAGCCCTCTCTTGACACTTTGGCAGAAGTTTTACTGAAACTCAATCAACTTCTTAGTGTTCTCCCATATTTTTTAAAAATACTACTACCTAAGCAGAGGAAATCTGTACAGGTAAGTATTAGGCAAAGAAGAATGGCTATTGAAGAGTGGTTATTGTTCGTGTTGTCTTGGACACCAGTATGGTGTGGATTAGCATAGTCATGTTGTGATTAATGGCCTTATCAAAACTCAGAAAAATTACAGAACTTACACAAAGGAATGCAATATCCGCTGCCAGCACAGAACTTAATAACAAGGCAAAGCATGAAACAGTGTTTGATGCCATTAATAAAATCTATCATGGGATGGAGAAAAGTACTTGCAATTGCATCAGTCTTTGAGAAAAAGACAGATAAGACAGCTGTGGTGATAGAAAAGATAATACATTAAAGAAAAATTAACATATCTTTGGGGATCTCTTTAGCGGGAGATGAAGGGAAGCTTTTCTTCATTAAGGGAAACTGCAGTTGTCTGAAAGCACAGAGGACATCATGGTCAGAAAGCTTCCCTCATAAAGCAGGCATTCTTAAAATAGACCCCCTTTACAGGTGCCTGTGTGTTTTATGTAACCAGTGCTGTTTCTTCAAATGGCAGTTTCAGCTGCACTTGTGTTTTTACCTTTGTGCCAGCTAATGACTCCTTACGAAGAATGCACCCACTGTTTTTGTCATATATTTCAGCTAATAATATCCTGTAACAATGAAAATGCAGTGAGTGTTCAGGTTCTTAATTTTAGCTAAGCCATACCATAAAACTTTCTAAGTCTTCAGAACTTGGAGTTATTATATTCTTCTCTAAATTGTTGTCTGGCTTTGCCTTTCGTTGAGCACTGGAATCTGCAAGTTTTGTGACCTGTTTTTTTATGTGTTGGCTTCATCCCCTTAAAAGACTGGGATGCTTTTATGATTACATGATTGCATATTCCTGTGAAATAGAAAACAATAAGCACATGGATCAAGTCTTTAGGCACATGTGTCAAACACTGCGTGTAGGAGTAGCCCAAGATCCTCTCTGAAAGGAAGCTAATTTTAGTATCCTGCTGCTACAATTCAGAGGAGCAGCTGAGGGAGCTGGAGTTGTTTAGCCTGCAGAAAAGGAAGCTCAGGGGAGACCTTGGCACCCTCTACAGCAGGATGTAGCCAGGGGGTCAGTCTTTCCTCTCGGGTAACAAGTGACAGGGTGAGAGGAAATGGCCTCAAATTGTGCCAGAGAAAGATTAGACTGGATACTACAAAAAATTTCTTCAGAAGAAGAGTTGTTAGGCATTGGATCAGGCTGCCGAGGGAAGTGGTGGAATCACCATCCCTGGAAGTGTTCAAAAAACCTGTGAATGTGCACCTGGGGGTGTGGTTTACTGGTGAACACAGCAGTGCTGGGTTAACAGTTGGACCTGATGATTTTTGAGATCTTCTTCAACATTAACTATTCCGTGATGCTGCACAAGCACTTCACAAATAAATTGTGCCTAAACTTGAAGAGAAGGAATTCCATGCTGCTACTGGCATTAAATGGATATATTGGACACTGGAGTAGAAGCACACATTTCAGTCCATTGAAATCTGGCACAAAATAGAGAGGCACAGATTGCAGAAAAGTGCAAAGTTGAGAGAAGTGGGAAGGTCTACAGTCTTACAGAATCACAGAATATTCTGAGTTGGAAGGGACCCAGAAGGATCGTCAAGGCCAACTCTTAAGTGAATGGTCCGTATGGGGACCGAACTCTTGATCTTGGCATTATCAGCACCATGCTCTAACCAGCTGAGCAACATTCAAGTTAACAGGAGATTTTTAACCTCCCAACACCAGTACAAAATGCTGGGCATGAACAAAAGTCCAGGATTCCTTGTGATAGGTTCCTGTTTTGCCCAAGTTCTTAGTAAACTGACCACCATCTGAGTTAGTGCCACTGACGAGTGTCCATGTCTTGAAGGAAGTCTCAGTCTCGTGGTTTGGGGTACTGATGACATCATCTTGAACATTCTCAGAGGTCAATTTCAAGTTTTTCTTCTGTCAGCAAATTGGAGATATTCTGTCCTTCATAACACTCTAAACTGGCATTTTAACATCTAGTTCTTATCTTATTAATGAGGAGATATTTTCATTGCTGTAGCTGAATGACTTAAAATAATTGAGAGCTTACTGGGCACATGGCCAAAGCTCTGAGCTAGAAAAATCAAATTATTTATGGATTTTTCTCCTTATTCGGCCTACTTGATGCAAGGTCTGTAGGTCACAGGTTGTCATAAAGTTGAATGTGAGATTATTTTAAATGAATCTCATTGAGTTGGCTTGATATTCACTTACCCCAGCTAAGCTCATCTTTCTACAGGGCTTTCTCAGTCCATGTTTTTTCTGCTTTCAATTTTTGTCAATCTGAACCATCCAGTTGCAGAGGACTTTCAGAAGAATTATGCAATGAGTTGTGCTTTGAACCAAGAAGCCTCTCAAGGATGTGGTAACAGTCAAGCATGCTGTGTCGGGGTGTGGGCTACATCTGTTGCCTGTTTCTTCAGCAGTGACCTGTTCACTGGCTTCCCAGGTGCTTGCCAGAAAAACCTGCCAGATGCTTCTTGGGAGGCCAAGTCAAAACTACTAGACAGAGCCTGAAGAGTGCACACTAACTGCACGTGAAAGGGTTTGTCTCGCTGCATGTCTGAAGGAGGAACATCTGTCTGAGGAGAACTGTGTTCTTCCGAGCAGTGATGTCTTGCCCCTGTGTTCCTCTGGGTTCCAGCTGGAGTGGGGGATGACATCAAGGTGGCCTCAACTCTTAGGCTCTTACCATTAGCACAAGAGGGAGCAGAGTATGGGAGCTGTGTGCTGACCTCAAAAGGAAGTGCCTGGATGTTCTCATTTGATTTGCTTACTCTGCCAAAATGTGGGTTTAATGCCTTTTTTTAGTGTGGCACCATTCTTGGGCACCGTTAAATGTGGCACATATGCCTGTCAGCATAATTCTAGTGCATTCACTTTCAATTCTCCTGATTATTTTTCAGGAGGTTATTAAAAAACTTCTGAAAGGAAAACACACCTGCTAGGTGAAGACAGATTATTCAAGTGTCAGGAGAAAACCTCCTCCATATGCACTATAATAAAAGCAAAGAATCTTAAAATAGACTTCAGTGACTTGCATAATAATTGAAACACGGTTTACTATGGAGACAGCATCAATGTAACCAAAGAAACTTCCTTGTCTGATGGCCCTGGATGAGAAAATGGTATATCAAAGTGCTTCAATCACTGCTTGAAGACTATAATCTGTCAGTCAGATTGTGAACACATTATACACCCTCTTTCTCACCATCTGCCCAACAATCACTTGAACTTAATCTGAAATTGATGGAAAAGCAGCCCTCAGTAACTTGAGAACATGACATTTATCACATTTAATATCTGCTGAAGAAAATGTCTGTTAATAAAAAGGTGCTGAATCTCACACTAAAATAATAATGGAGGAATTCTTTGGGTTTCTGTCTTCATTTTTATATGGAACTGTCAAAGAAATTCTATCATCTTGCTTGTCAATGTGTAATTGTCTTTTAATTATTGGCTGCTAAGTAGTATTTCCTGGTTTCAAAGGCAAAAATCTTTTCATAAGACTTTCGCAGACTGGAGGAAGTGAAACTGCTTTACTGTTTTTAACTGTGGATGTACCTTAGATGCATCCTATGTTTAGGTGAACTTATCCTATCCACCTGCAACCAATCCTATGCATAGGTGACCTTTGCTTAGGATCAGCACAATGAATTAAATGTGTGTTGCCTGATTATGAATGAAGACACATTCACAGACCTCAGTCATTGCCATATCATAATGTCAAACCTAGATATTCCAGCTGATTAATTTGGGGTATGAGGGCACAGCCAGTGACGATTTTCTAGTTGTTGATTTTCTGTGGCTTTCTTGAAAAGAATGCAGCTTGCCTGGAACTTCGTTTGTGAAGCAGCAGCACAACATGGCAGAGATGGTTCTTGGGAATGAAAGTCTTTGGGAAAGCAGGGGCATGTCCTGTTTCTTCCCGTTCTAGACACTGGTGTGGTGACATCCTCTTAATGACAAAACACAGGGGTATACATTGATTTGAACTCCAAATGCTGGCTGGGAATAACTGAAGGCATTGACATGAGAGGTGTGTTGATGGGGCAACATTTGAATGCTGAATCCCAGTGTGCTGCACTGGGGTTCCCCTGGGACTGAACAGCTGTGTAACAGCTCTGCCCATGGCACAGCGTAACGTGGGAACAGAGTCAGATGGGAACTGATACCACTCACCAGCCTCAAAGTGATGGGCACACACTTCTTCTGTGTTACCTGTGTATAACTACATGGTTAATGTCATCCTGGGCTTAAGTGAGTTTATAGTTTGATTTGATGTTGGGTTTTTTTAAAATTTTATTTCAGAAGATGGATTCCAAATATTTTCTGTAGGCTAGTTTGGCACTTCAGAAATGAAAACTAAGTCTTTATGGCTAGGATCAGATCCCCTTAGATACATAACATATAAAATCAGATTCTACAAGGGAGAGAAATTATGCTGTCCTATCCCGTTATTGTGTGCCAGGAAGGTATTTCAAAGACACTTTCTATTACAATGTACAGAAGAAAAGTCAATCTTTTTTTCTAAAATCTTAAGATGACAGCACTCAGCAGTCAAATCCTGAAATTTTTTAATGAGACCATAAACAAAAGTTCCACATGGTGAACAGTGTGTTTACCAGTCATTCACCAATACTAGCAGAGTATTGCTTATGCTGGATCCAGCTGCAAACATTGCTATCAGCTTCAAGCTCTTAGGAAACCCAGAACCCAAGGCTTCTGGGGGATATTTTTTCCTGGAAGGCATTTGGACTTTTTGGGTGAAAGAGGTTTATTTTAGAGCGTAACATTGAGGACAGGCTTAGCTGCATTGAAGGCAATTGAGTTTACTTGGAAAACATCAAAACATGTCTTTGACTCTGAGCTATGTATACAGTTTTCTTTTAAAAAGGATTATTAAATGACCTTCTTGCCAACTGTTTAGAACTTTGACTCAATCTTCATCAACTTTTCAGTATTTAAGTGAACTTTGTGGCTAGCTTTGGTTTGTTCTGTTTTTGTCTAGAACTGCATATGCAATAGTGAAAAGACAACATCTGCAAAGTTGATAAAATTCCTGAAAGAAAGGGTGGCTTTCAGCAGCTCATGTTAAAATATGGCTAGTTTAGCTGTTAAGCCGTGGTATCTGAAAATGCTTACTTTGTTGTAGTCTGAAAACATAGGACCAACACCCAGCACTGGGTCAGCTCTGGCTGCAGAGCACTGGAGGAATCGAAATGTGTGGGAATGCCCGTGCTGGGGATCTGTGAGGAGCACGTGTGTGTTACCTGGAGCTACTGAAGGGTTCTCCTGCACAATGGGAAATTTTCTCTTGGAGAAAAGTCCCTTTGCAATTTTTGCTTGTGTTATTGCTGGTCAGATCTGTATCATGATGACTTCACAATATGGAAAAAAAGACAGTCTAATTTTTCTTTCTTTTCTGTGAACCTGAGATCCGTATTAGTATTCTTCTGAGTTGTTTTGCCTGTGATGCCTGTCAAAAATGAACTGTAGAGGGAAGGGGGAGGAGTAGTCTTAAAATCAATATTGAGAGCAATCTAACTTGAGTGGAATCTAATCTGAGTGACAAGTTCATCTTCCTATTTCTTTTAAATAAGAAGGGTAAAGGTTCTGTTGCAAGTAAAGAAAACTAAGTTGAACTGTGTTCTCTACTAGCTTGAGTCAGTCCTTACTGTGTGCATAAAACTAGTTCAAGGAATGAAGAGCTGGTTGCTCTGTATCCTTAAGGCCTGTTCTGCAGTGTATGAGTGCTCTAAACACAAGTATTCCTTATGGCAAACTCCTTTAAATTTAGTAAGTAACTGCAATGTTAAAGGTTTAAAGTTTTATAAATTCTTATTTTGTTTTTTATTTAAGGGGGGAGTAATAGCCGCAGAAGGTGTGCCCTAGTGTCACAAAAGGAAGATAGTGCCTGAAAAGGTGAGACAGTCACAGGTTCAGTCTATGATGTTAAAGGCTTGGCCTGAAAGGGCAGTTCATTAAAACAGGCTCTTGGAGTTCCTGAGCAATCTCAGGTCTAACAATGGTGCACTTCTCTAACTGTTGGACAACCTGATTATTCTGGAGTAAGGGAACTTTCTCTTTCCAGTTGCAACCAGGGGAGAAAAGTGGCAATGTTTGCAGCCAGTGGATTTCATGTTTACATGTGGTTGGAGGAAACTGCCCTCTGGGAAAGATAGTGCTAAAAGATGAAGAATTTTCTTGTAAGCAGAGAAGTACAAGCGTGTACTCCTAAATTCCTGGATAGTACTTTTGCGGCTTAATGATTTCAGAATCCCTTTCTTCATACTTGAGCTGTCAGCTAACCATGTCTGATTTTTTTTTTTCTTTAATAGAGGCAATAAAACTTACTGTCCATTATGTTTCTTTATAACAAACTCTGCCTCACTTGGAGAAAAATGTGTATATGTACACCCTCTAATTTACAGTTTTGCCAAATCTTTCATGTTCCAAGCCCCTCAGCTTAGTTAATGAAATTGCTGCTCTGAATGCAGATTCACTGTTAGCCTGCTGGAAAGAAAGCAGCCTAGTGAAATGCTCAGCAAAGCCCAGCAGCAGTGATGCATGAATTAGTGGTGTTAAGCCTCCCTTAATCTCCATCTGTATTCTCTTTCAGCTCAGAGAGATACTTATCTAGCAAGAAGGAAAAAAAAAGCTTTTGGCAATGGCATCTAGCAAGATTTCAGTAGGGGTTCTAGAGTTCTCCTGCCAGTGACACAAGTTGGAAGGTGGCATTCATAGCAACTTCAGTGGTTCTCACAATTCATGAATGAAAATAGAGAAATGCAGTTACAGAGTTTGAGAGGTTTTTCCGGTTTTTCACATGATTTGTTTTCATTTGGTATAGTATTTGACTAACCAGGTATTATCTGGTTTAACTGCCTAACTGGAACTCATTCAAACTTCTAAAACACTGGGGGAATTCATAACGGTGATGGTGGTGGAGAAAGTGGGCAAAGGGAACAAGAGAGGGCTCGATCAAGGACTTTAAGGGAAATCTTCTTGAAGGAAAAGTGAAAACAGAAACTCTAAGCACCTTTTTTTTTTCCCCAAGATTAAAACTTTAGATAAGATTCTAGGTGTCAGAACTCTCTGCTCTGTAATTACCTAATATTTAACAATAATACTATACCATATATTAATCTTGTTTAGAGTATCATTACTATAATAAGGGAATTGCTGTCAGATTTATTTATGTAATAGGAAATAGTCAAACTTATGATTTCTTATATACATGAGGCTATAAAGCCTTCTAGAGTAGGTGATAGAAACCTTCCCTGTTGACATTAGAACTAAAAATACCAACAAGAATGTATAACATAAATTCCCCTCCCGTCCCCAGAGATGTGCCCTGGTTGGTAACACAGTGTTTCTGTGTAAGTG
>JAOXXN010000480.1:137992-153281 GCA_026770055.1 Myrmophylax atrothorax
TAACACAATGTTTCTGTGTAAGTGGTGGCTGAGGCTGGATCAGGAGCTGGGGCCACTCATCCCTGTTCTTCACAGCTGCTCTCTAAGCAGAGCATGTCAGGATACTGGGGGTGTAACTGGTCTGAAACATTTCCATGATCTCTGCAATTTGGGATGTTTCAGCTGATGTTCCTTCCACCCCTCCATGAAAGGCCGCAGAGCAGGAACATCTCCACTGGCTTAAGTATAATCCATTTGGGTTAACGTGGCTGTGTCAGCCTTAAAAGTTGGTGATTAAGGGTTTTACCCTCTCTCTCTCTCTGCTGTTCTACATTTTTTTCAAAACTGTCCACCTAGTGGCATTGATGGGCAATAATAAATAACATGTGAAATGTTCCATTCATGGCAATCTGCTGGATTAGCCAAGAGCAATAGCAGTTGAGTTACTAGGGTTTGCCCAGTGTGCCATAGTTACTGTCATAAAATAGTGTACTCTCTCCTTCCCCCTCAAAGAAACAAACCTCTGCCCTTCTCTGCCCCCACCCAGTATAGTCAAAGGCAAAATCCTTCTGGCTCTGTTCAAGCAGTTATGCTCACTGGAGGATTCAAGCAAATCCTAAGCAAACCTCAGTGCTTTGTTGCTGTGAATATTCCAGCCTGGATTGAATCTTGGCATAACATGCCCCTTCATGCTCCATGAAATGCTATTTTCTTTCCTCTGGTCTCTCACTAAATGTTGTAGTTGATGCTTCTTAATTGCTCTCCTGTTTATTGAAAAAAATAAATAGAATTTTAAAAAATGTTTTCCTTCCTTTCTTTAGTGAGTGTCTTGCTCTAGGAATTGCTGATCTCTTCCCATGAGCACCCTTTATATCTCTATAAATATTCTGGGTGTTTTTGCTGTTGCCTGGAGACCTCAGTAAACTCTTCCTCTGTTGTAGGGAACATCTCTTTTCCTCAGCACTTCTTGATAGTCCTGTTTAACAAGGGGTTTGTGCATTTTCCTACTGTACCACCAAACTTCAGTGTTTCCTAAATTCTTGTCTAAAACCTAAAGAAGCTTTGCCCTGTTTTTTTCCTTTTTCTCACCTTATGGAGGAACATCTACTGTCCCAGTGCCCCTTTCTGTGGATCATGAGTGGCTTATTGCTACAAGACAATGCAGAATTCAGCTCCTTGTCCAACAAAAAAAAAGCAAGGAAACAAAAGATTTCTTCCATTTTTGTCACATCCTTCAAGAGTGCAAGAACTTTTTATTCTGTGTGATATGAAAGATCCTCTATTTTTGGTTCATGAATCATGACATGGATATATTCATAGATATGAATCATGTGACATCTTGTGTCTTGATTTAGGGTATCTATTAAAGATGGCTTAAAGGTTGAAAGTAAATGTTATTTTATAAAAGCTTAGGTTTTGAGCTACAGGAAAGGGGGGTGATTTTTTTTCCCCCCTTTCTGGTAGTGTTGTTTTGATTTTGTTTTTAAAAGCATGATATACTTACTGCAGTTTTAAAAAATCTTGTTAATATCCTATAGGGTTGTGAAACTCCTCTTGAATTCATTTTTTTCTAAACTGGTCCATAGAATCTTTCCTCTTTATTGCAAACAAGTATGTCTTAACTGTTTTCTTTTTATTTCACTGTAACAATTTCAAGCAGTTTAGAAGTAATACAGCATTAAAAGTACTACTTAATTGGAAAGAATTGTAAATCAGCAAGGTAATCAAATAATGCACTGATTTTTTTTCTTTTTCTTTAAATCAAAATGCTTTTGAAAAAAATTGAATGCTTTCTCTGGAAAATCTTGGTGGGGGTCTGG
The DNA here is from genome assembly GCA_026770055.1 of Myrmophylax atrothorax. NCBI lineage: Eukaryota > Metazoa > Chordata > Aves > Passeriformes > Thamnophilidae > Myrmophylax > Myrmophylax atrothorax. The sequence continues at coordinate 139,792 of JAOXXN010000480.1, forward strand.
AGAAGGGAAACACACCTAGTTTTTAATCAAAGGCTTTAAAGTCAGATTGTGCCTGATGCTTTTCATCTTTGTTGAAAAGGAAGAAATTATTATTTCTCAATGAGTTATTAATTGTATTTGTGCTGATGTTACCTAAAGGTAATGGGGTTTAAAGGAATAATGTAGTTATTTTAATTGTATTTGGGTCTCTCTTTCTTTAAAAAAACTTTGTATAAATTAGTATCTTCATTATGGTCCACATGAATTAGTTTGAAATATTTTCTGCTCCCTGTTGTACAAAGCTGTAATATTCTCTTGCCTTTGATCAACGAAGGGGTGTTTTGTCTCACTGTGACAGTGCTAGTGATAAAATTTGGGTCTCTTAGCCAAAATGTAAGCTATTTCACTGCACATACCCACATGGCAGAGGAGGAAGAGGATTCTGTCTTCCTTGCTGCTGGATTGATCTATGCTGCTTCATTTAAGCAAAAGGAAAATAATGAAGCAGTGTTGGCACTGGAAAGAGATTCCTGTGCTCTTTTAGCAGACACAGTGAAGTGGAAAACATGCCTTAATGAAGCAAGCTTGTGGCACTTCTACTCCTCCTTTTGTGTTTGTCACAGCCATTATGTTGTTCCATTGAAGGAAATAACAAAACAACAACAAACCAACAAAACACAAGGAAAGTTATTTCCCATAACTCTTAGTAACAAACAATAAAAAAAGAAAGATAAAAAAATTATAAAAGTGAGTCTGGGAGAACTGGCTCACTTTTCCCAGAAATTTTCTGAGGGCTTTGGCATTTATATTGCAGTAGTGGATTCAAGGACATTCAACCTCTCTGTTCAGGCCTTGTAAAAAGGACCTTGCCATTGAACTTTCAAGATGGTAGATGATATCAGTTTGACTTTTCTGGAAAATGCAGCAAATCTGAGTTGGTAGCACTGTAGAAAGAGCATTGCCTATTTCACAAGCTCTCTTTGCCACAAACTGGCCTTAAAACATGTTCCCAAACAGTTGTCCTATTACAAACCACCAAAGTCGCCTTATTGCTGTATGCTGAGAGCTTTAAATGGGAGAGAACTGGGGAATGATGAGCTGGTGTTCACAGCCTGTGTAGCAAAGAGAAGGTCTTGTTTAGCAAACCCCCAGTGGTAACTCCCAAATTACACCTACCTGTTTTGCCTATAATCAAAAAGGATGACCAGAATTATGACTGCTCTTAACGGCTCGCAGTGTGTTCTGCAGCCTGGCATCACCGAGTTCTGCAGAGATTCTACAGAAATATTATTTGACTGATGAGTCATCCTCAGAACACAGCATTGTAATGGAATAATGCTTGGCATGCCATAGATAAATCTGAGTTAAAAGTGGTGGAAATTGCTTGAGCTGGAGGAAAATATTAGATGAAAACATGGTTTTGGTTTTGTTTCATTTGCTTGTTTTCCCAAAGTCTTTTACAGCAATAAGTAAAATAAATGAATATCACCAGAAAATAAACAGCACATTAAATGCTTCTCTTTAGTCCTTCCAGTGGTCCTTCCCTTGTGAGAAAAAAAACAAAGCATAGAGTTGTGTCTTTTGTCACATGGGAACTCTTAATATCAAATTTAGAGTTTTTATTGCACCTCATTTTTCCCTTTGTCTTGTTGAGTTGTTTTGCTTTCTTTTCCCATGATCTTCCACCCTCAGTGTACCCTTTGCTCTTTAGTTGCCTCTTGCAGAGGTTAAAATGTTGTTTGAATGGATTGCTTACCATGCAAATCACTGTGAGAATCTTGGTCTGTATAATCTTGTTCCTAAGAGGCTTCCATTGAGAAGCCCAGATGCAGGAGGGGGAAGTGAACTCATGGGGAAGTTGCTGGTAGTGACACTTTACTTTTCCATGGAAATTATGACCCACCAAAACCTGACATTAGTTCTCAGAGGTAAAAACTTCATTTCTGAAGCATTTGCAGTAGAACCTTTCCAACACCCTGGTGAAAAAAACAAAGCTTGTCAAGGCAGGGCCTGTGGGGAAAGTGTGAGGTGGTTGTAAATAACACATGAGCTTTAGGCAGACTTTCTGTTGCTAAAATAACTGCATTATTTCTGATCTACAGAGACGCAGCGTATGCTGTGATTTCAACACTTTACAGATAGTCTGCACTGCCCTTCTTTATCAACAACCAGGTAGAAACCCCATCCAAGTTGTTTAACATCAGCAAATTGACCTCATTAGGTCTGTTCAGGAGTTAGGACTAACTACCAGGCTGGCAGCAGGATTCAGCTTTGCCCTGTTTTCTTCAGCAGTAGACAGAATACTCTTGGCTCTAAACTGGGAATTGGTTTCTATGATTCCTGTACAACTGACTTTGGAGTATGTTAGAGCTGCCTTGCCAGCTGGAGACTCAGCCAGCTGGGACACCTTGCATTCACCAGAGGCTTGTCAAAATCATAAAGCAACAAATTGCATCTTGGAACAATATCTACAACAAACCAGAAGATCTTTTAATGAACAGGACACTAAATAAAGAAACTCATAGAGACTCATGTTCTTCTATAGTTTTAATACATCTGTGCTATTTTATTTCCACTCAACTTCTTTGCTGTTCTCCCCATTTTGGACAAAAGGCTGTTGTGGTTAGCACTGTTTTATGGTTGATGTCAACCTGAGATGCTGCTCTGAAAAGGCATTAAACAGAGTGGTGCTGGCCTGTGTTCAGTGCTGATGTGATACCAAAGTCTTCACCTGAAGTGATGTTTAGTGAAATTTGTGTGTGGTACAATGTTGTCCATAGATGTCAAGCTGCAGTTGGCTGAAGATACATGTCAGCTGTACTATTCTAGTTGATGGTTGAGGATTTCATCTCTCCTTGTCTGAATATTTTTGGCAAGAAGCCAGTGGAATGTAATGTTATACAGGAAATTGTCTAACAAAACCAGTGCCATAAACCTGGATGGTTGAAAACACCCAGCTAAGATGTTCTAAGAAGGAAGAGATGTGATGCTATTTAAAGGGATTGTACTTTGCTCTTAAACCTCTATTATCCTGTAACTTTTCTGAACTGTAGAGGTTGGCAGACACAAGGAACAGCAGCCTTTTATGTGTCTGGCTGTCATGTCAGTGGCTGAAAAATTATTACTTAGTTATCCTCTAAGACTTCATAATAAGTAGTTGGCCAAGTTGTGTGATTTCAAAACCTGCTATTTAATTTGTTAAAGCTGTAACAACCTAAAAAACTGAACCAGTGTATCTTTTGTTGACTGTTCTGAGGTAACTAAAAAAAAAAATAGTTTTTAAAAGTCTCTGAAACTCATACCCCTTTCTTGTGTGGAATGATGCTTTCTGATACCATCTTCTGGTTAGTACTACCAGTCTGCTGCATGAATTAGGACTTCTGGATATCTCTCACTCCTGCAATTTCCATAGTAAAGTCCTTATTCCATTGATTTTATTATTTAAACATGTGGTGTTTGCTTTTAATAACTGGAAGGATTCCGATAGTTACTTGAGCTCACACTTTCTGTCTGAGACCCCAGGAGCCAGTAATGTTTTTATGGAAGTTTTCTGTGGGGCAGAAGTGACTGTTCCAGCCTGTATGAAGCAAATCCTGTAATGAACAGGAAGGTAATCTGGGATGTCTACACAGGGTCTGCTTCTTTCTTTAGGGCTTGTAGTATTGCTGACTGGGGCTGACTTACTCTGTGACTGGACTTACTGTGTGTTGGCCTTAACAAAGCAAATAGAAATTCCTGCCTTTCCAGTCCTGAGCTTTATAGAACTAGGTGATTTTTATAAAAAAAAATCATTTTTATTAGTGTGCAGGATATTTAAGACCAACAAAGGAATAAATAGTTTGGTATTTTTCTGGCATCCGGTCTGAGTTTGGCCAAGAACAAACCGGTGGCCATAATGACAATGTGAGTCCTGTTTAGTTCAGAACTGACTAGAAAAGACAATACAAGGAAGGGTGAAACCACTTGAGCTCATTAAACAAAAAAAGTTCTCTCAGTCCTCCTGTAAAAAACAATCCTGGGCATTTTTGTAATCCTGTCAAGTGATCATTAGAGGAAAAGCTGTGAGTTAGTGAACTGCTGGGTGCCTGTTACAAAATGCATTTTGGAGCTTTTCTTTGCCCTAAAGAAGCTGGGGACTGTGTGTGTTGTACTGACAAAAATTCAGGCTGCAAATGAAGCTGTAAATGATGTTGTACCTGTAGCCTAGAACTGACTGTATGTGAAGCCAGCTTCTAGCCTGGAAATATTCCAATTTATGCAACAGCATTTTCTTCCTACCTGTTGTGCCATCAACCCACAGAAGTACAATGAAGCAGTGGTGTTCCTTGCTTCAAATAACTCACATTCACCTTAAAATGACATCCAGATTTTTTGCACAATTATGGCAATGTTTCCAGCTTTTCCCTCTAAAATTCTCATGTTGTTTGTTTTCACTTCAACTTTTCATACTAATGCTGTGAGAGGCCTGTTCCTTTTAATCTAAGCAAAATCTCAGGGTAAGTGGAGTTCCATTTCCTCATTACAAGTATCAGATTATTTTCCTTGGCTTTTTGCATTTTGAGAAACTTGAAATTGTTTAGACTCACAGCGACATTGTAAGTCTCAGAATTAATACTGCTTTATGTGTCAAGGTTGCTTTGCTTTGTTAAATCCCTTTGCTAGTGCCCAATTAGTTTTGATTATCTCTGTAACTGAGAATTTGTTGATGTCAACATTCAGAGATTTTTTTTTTTAAGTCTTTCATGAACTGTTCATGCTTCTTGCTTGATCTTCAGGCTTTAAATATGAACTTATATGTGTTTCATCTTAACATGTTGAAGGGTGTTCATAACCTGTGTTGAACTTCTTACTGCCTGTCCCTGTCAAACACTGAGATATTTGGGTTTGTGGCTTCATAAAGGTGTGGCAGGAGAAGTATTTGCTGTTGGTTCCTGGAGGAATGTAAGTTTTAATTAAATGATATTTTAAGTGCTTTTTAGAGCTGTGGATTCTGGAAAAAAAAGTTGATTGGAGACTTTTACCCTTAACTAATGGAATCATGTGGAAGCCAGTGGTTATGTGGCAGCCTATTGTGCCTGTAATCTAATGGTAAATCCTTTTCTCATCTTATTTTGGAAGATGCAACTGATGCAAGCCCATCTGTGATACCTGCTAATACAGCTGATGGGTTGAGATAAGGGACTGCATTCAAAATTAACTTCACTGCTGTGCTGCAACTCAGTAATTCCACACCTTTGAACTGTTTTATGATGGAAGGGGTGACTGTGATTTGTTGTGCTGAAGACCATACAGCAGGTGCATCCTACTGAACAGAAGTCAAGGACTGTGACTGTTGCATATCAGAAGAATATGTGCATATGACTCAAATCTATACCCTCTGGAACATTGTTACTTAGTAAGGAAAGAATCTAGTTGGAACTGCATGTGAGATTCTTGACTCTTTTTTATTGTGAGCACACCTTTATTGTAGAAAGAGTGGTCTGAAACTTTTCATTGAAATGTTCATTTCAGCAGCACTAGAAGCAGAAGTGCTGCATGAAGGACCAAAGGCATACATATAAATTTCTGAATCCCATACTGGGGGATCTGTACTTGCTCGTACTGTACTGGCTGTTGAAATGACTCCTGGCTCTAATCCACTGCTTCCTCTGCAGGCTTCCTTTTTTATTACTTAGATAACTTCTGCAAGTGTCTAGCTTTTTTTTTAAAAAAAAAAAAAACAAAAAGTAAGGTCTTTTGGAAGTGTTAATATGCTGCTTGCTTTTGTTAAACCTTCTTGGAGCACAGACTGGTGTGATATTCCAGGCCTAACCAAATAAAACCTTCAATCTCTTCTCATACTGTGAGAGCTATTACAATTCCAAGCTGGACTGAAAGCTTTCTTGTGGAGTCAGTTTTGTTTAAAAGTGGCACAAGGGCTTTGTTTGTTTGTTTTGGGATGGTGGTTGTGTTTTGTTACGCAGTGAATGGATCAGAGAGAGGTTAACTCCTGGGCATCACCAAATCCTTTAAAAAACAAACAAACCAAAATACAGCCAAAGCTGAAATTTTTTCATCTGCCTCAAAAAGAGAATTAATTACTAACACACTCTAGGTATTTTGAAGTAAATTGTTGGTTTGTTTAATTTTTGACTGCAAGACCTGATAAAAAGGGTAGCATCCAGAAAATTGTTTCATCAGTCTCAAATTGTAGAATCCATGTTTCAGCTGAGTTACATATTTGGATGTGAATTTGGCAAAAGAGCGACAGAGGCTTTTGTGCATTTACTGTAACCACTGGCTGAAGGATAGCTGGCTAAATCTTGCCTTTAAAAAGACTGGGATAATGTTGTTTGGGAGATGGAAGACTTAAACCGATTTCACCTGCTCTGTCCTTTAGGGGGTGTCTGTCCTTCCTAACATTAAACTGGCAAAGCAGAATTACACCAGTTCTTTAAAATTTCTGGTTGAACAATAAACTGAACCTACAGAAATCCTTCATATTTTTTCTTTCAGATTAAAAAGGACAAGTACTTTAATGTTCAATTCTCTTTGATCTCTGATTTGAGTTTGCAGTCCCTCCTGAGGTTGTATTCCTCTACCCCTTAGTAGTGGTTTTATTGCCTGTCTTTACTTTGACATGATACTCTTGAATGCTTAAGTGTCAATTCCTCTGAAATATGGAGATCCAAGCCTCTGGAAAAGAAAAACAACTCCTCATAAGAAACCTAAACTTCTGCAATACTCCTTATCCTCCTATTCCTGTACGAGAGAGGGTGTTTATTTCTTTCAAATTCCTTCTGGATAAATAGTTCTTTTGGCAGCAATTGAAGGAAGTCACTTTCCACCTATTTACTGGGGGGTTTTTGGTTGTTTGTGGGGTTTTCTGAGACACCCATTATGCATAAGGAGAAGCTCCATTCATGCATTAAAAACTGATCAGGACAGCAAGGACAAAGAATAGGAAAAAAGGATCGATTTCCGAAAGAAGACAATCATAAGTAGGGGAGATGGGATCTGTGTTGTTCAGCATATGTAGATGTGACCAGACAAGCACGTAAATAGTGAGGACACCAAAGCCTCAGTAATTTCTAAAGCTAATTGCAAAAGATTGGAGAAGCCATGACCCCAAATGACAAGCCGATGAAATAGCAAAATATGAGGTGGCCTATACCTAGAGAGACCTAAAAAAGTACATCTAAGTTTATTACTGGGGATTATATTTATATAACTGAGGAGGAGAATTTTGTTCTAGTTTGGGAAGTTAACTTGAGGCTTGGTGGCAGCTGAGAAAGCTGAGTGGTAGGAATTATAAAGGAGGGAGCTGACAGCAAGATAGTGTATGCAATGGTGCATCATCTGGGCTACTGTGCCATTCCATCTTACAAAGAAAAGAAAGAAAAGTGAACGTAGAAAAGGATAAACAGTAATTGAAATATGGAGTTCCTGTCCTGTGAGAAGGGGCTCATACATGAGACTCTCACTGGCCAGGAGCCATCTAAGAAGGTGGTCTGCAATAGGCCTATACAATCTGTTCATGTCTCTTTGCAGTATGAGAAAGTACAGGTCCAAAACTTTGTGAATTTGTAATTGCTTACATAGTTCCTGTAAGGAATCACTTGGTTGCCACCTGTGACACAGCCTTTAAGTCATTAAATGTGTTAAAGCTTTTCCAGGCAAAGCCTGGGAAGAATATTCTTGTCCCTCAGTGTTCAGGGCCTGACAGTATATGGAAATAGGATACTTGGCTACATCAGGTTTTGTTTGACATAAAACAATGACTTTTATAATTATAGTTAAAGATAGAAAATCCAGCATCAAGGAACAGGTTGAGAAAGCCAAGATTTCTAGATGTCGCAAAAGATTTTGCATTTACTACTTTTTTTGCATCTGATTATAAAATGATTCAGAGATTGAGGGGGCTGCAATCTCTGAAAATCCATTTCAAATGTATCCAAGGTTTAATATCCAAAAACTAAGATACTCAGAGTTGCCTGGGGACAAGGTTGTCATTGGAGGTGTGGGGTGTAGACACATGACAGCCTTGAGATGAACAGAACATAGTGCTTCTCTGAGTAACTGTAGACATACCACTTGCAAAGGACCATATGTTGCATCTTTTACTCATACTGAGGAATTGCTGGTCATATATGATTCACTTGAGATGGATTAAATGAGAGTTTTGTGGCAAAAAACGGTGCAGTGTAATGCTGCCAGAAAAAAAATCACACCAGTGCATAAAAGTAACTAATAAAACAGCATAGAGGAGATCAATTAAAGTGTAAAGTGATTTCTGATGATTCAGATAGAAAAACATATTGGAAAGACAAATGGACAAGATAAGCCTGGCAAACACTGAGAATGAAAAATGTCATCTGGAAACAGAAAAGACAGACAATAAATTTTATAGCAACTTTATAAGAGTGGTGACAAATGTCTTTTAAGCCATGAATCTGATGATGGAGACAACACGCACCCTTGTGTCCCTAACTCTTGCAGGTTGCTTTTGTCTGTTTCCTTTAGATGTTTTATTGTTCTTGCTAGCTCTGTTCTGTTCCCTTTGCATAAGGTATTTTCTCATTGCTTTATTGCTCTGTCCAGAAGACAAGACATAGTTCAGTTTTCACTGTGAAACTGATGTGCTCTCTCCTGTTTCTGTATTTTATGTGTTGTTTAAGTTCTTCCTTTCGGTGTTAGGTGAATGGTTTTGAAATGGTGTAGCCCATAGCTTGGGCAGGTGCACTCTTTGCTGGGTTAAAAGCTGCCTGGGCAGCTGGGCCCAGAGAGGGGTGGTGGATGGAGTTCCATGCAGCTGGGACCAGTCACCAGTGGTGTTTCCCAGGGCTCAGTACTGGTCATCTGGGTGAGGGAATTGAGGGCACCCTCAATAAGATTGTGGATGGCACTTAGCTGGGTGGGAATGTTGATCTTCCAGAGGGTAGGAAGTTCTGCAGAAGGATCTGGACAGTCTGAATTGATGGGCTGAGGCCAAGTGTATGAGTTCCACAAGGCCAAGTGCCTGATCCTGTCCTTGAGTCACAACAACCTCAGGCAGTGCTACAGGCTGGAAAGCGGCCCAGAGGAAAAAGAACTGGGGGAGCTGGCCAACAGCAGCCAAACATGATCCAGTGTGTGTGCCCAGGTGCACAAGAAGGCTGATGGCATCCTGGCTTGGATCAGAAATAAAGTGGTCAGCAGGACCAGTGCAGGGATTGTCCCTCTGTACTTGGCATTTGTGAGGTTGTACCTCGAGTTCTGTGTCTAGTTCTGGGTCCCTCACTGCAAGAAGGACATTGGGGTGCTGGAGTGAGTCCAAAGAAGGGCAAAAAAGATGGTGAAGGGTCTGGAGCACAAATCCCATGAGGAACAGCTGAGGGAGCTCGGGATATTTGGCCAGGAGGAGGGTCAGGGGAGACCTTATCACTCCCTTCAACTCCCTGAAAGGAGGTTGTATCCAGGTGGGGGTCAGTCTCTTCTCTCTGGTAACAGCAACAGTACAAGAGACTGCAGCCTCAAGCTGTGCTAGGGGAGGCTCAGGCTGGACATGAGGAATTTCTTCACAGAAAGGGTTGTCAGGCATTGGAACAGCTGCCCAGAGAGGTGATGGAGTCACTACCCCTGGAGGTGGCACTTGGTGCTATGGTCTAGTTGACATGGTGGCCAAATGTTGGACTTACAGATCTTTTCCAGCCTGAAGGACTCTGACTCATGGATGTTGGTTATACAAATGCCACTGCATGTTTGTGCTTTAGACACCACATTACCTTTCCTCCTTGGGAGGCTGCAGTGTGGCAATGTGGGGCTGACTTTCACCATAGTTAGTGCTTTGTTGAGCAGTCTGTGCCAAGCACCAAAAACTGAGGAGTCCTGAGTGACCTAAATGAACTGGTGATTCACAGAAATGTCACGAAGGGAGACGTGTTACAGAACTGGTGTAAACTTAAAAATGGTGGGTTTTAAATGAGGGATGGAAAAGATTGACAGGGAATAATAATAAAGGAACAGAGCAGATATGGACCCAAAGAAAGCAAGAGAGAGAGAATAAGAGTAGCATGGAAGAGAGAAAATGCCAGAGGAATAAAAATGATTATGATGTGTCCCAGCTTAACAGGAAAAGCAGGTTTTATGTTTCTCTTTTCCTCCTTCACCCAATTTTCATTCACTTGGCTTTTTTGCCTTTTTTTTCTGCATTCAGTTCATTATCGTACAACATCAGTGTAACAAACCCCTTACTCCAAAGTCCAGTTCAAAAACATGCAAGGGCATCTCTGCAATACCTGCATATGTCTTTTTATGATGTAATAAATGTTTTAAGATCGTTTTAAATTTATTGAGAGTGCTGACTAGGGACAATAGACACCAAAGACAATCAGATCACTTCCCTGGGGATGGAACTCATGACTTCTATCTTCATAATACAGAAAGCTGCCTCTTCTGGGGAGCTTAAAACCCAGTTTTGTAACTTGAACTGCTGGGAAGAGCTCATCTGCATAAGGGGTAATTTCTGCTCCAAACAGACAGGTCTTGATTTGTGCGTGCAGGCTCAGACACCAGAGCTTCAAAAAAATTACCCACTCAAAGTTATACTTTCCTAAATTTATTTGGTCATCTCTCTCCACAATATAAAGTGCTGTGATGCTTAGAGAGTGCCTTTGGAATTTTTTATCATCTTTCCAAACAAAAGAAGTGATAATCCTGGGTGAGAGAGAAGGAAAAAGAAAACCTCCTCAGACTAGATAATAATGATTATATCACCACAAACTAATAGGATTTTGGCTAAGAATCTGAATAGAATGTAATAAAGTTAAAAAGTTAAGCTTTTCCATTGATTTCTATCAAGGTGTAAGAAACCTTTTCTTATAAAATGGGATGCAAGTACTGTTGGTTCTGATGTTTCACTACAACTTTCTTTGAGGATCCTGTTACATCTAAAAATATTTAACTTGCATCAAAATTCACCAATAAAAATACAGTTCTTAAACATTTCCCTTCCCTGAACTGTGATGATAGGTAAGAAATGCTAACTGAATTACTTTACTTATAGAACACTTTACAGCCACCACTTAGCTTGCATTATTTACTAGGTTATGAGGTTAATATTTCCTCATCACTGTTTGAAATGGTGTCTTATTACAGCATTGTAGGTGGGGCCTATCCATATTAAAGCCTGTAATACACACACATTTTAAGAAACATGAAATAACCCTGTGAAACAAAGGTGAAATAATTTGCATAGCATGGCAGAGCAGAGCAGTATCAGAACAAGGAAAAAAAATCTAGAAACCCAGTTTAATGACCTGCACAGTAGGTTGTACTTCCTCAAGCTTAAGCACCTGAAGTAGAACACTCAAAAACACCACTGTGATTTAAGAGAACAAATTTCATAGACCTTGTGCTCCCCTATAATTTAAATGTGCAAAAGAGAACCATTTAGGGGTTTTATCACCTAATTTTCTCCCTGACTATAATATGAGGCTGGCAGCATTTCCTATTGTTCCTTCTCCTATTTTCATTCCCATTAAATTATAAAAGTGGACTGCTTATGTGTTCGTGTAATGCCTGGCACGGAGGGGTCTCATCTGCATTGTACTACTATACAATAAATCAAAATGACAAAACCAACCAATTTCTAACACCTATGCTTGGATACCTCCAACTTTGTATAAACTCATAAAAAGACTTCTAAAGAGACCTGTCCAGAATATTACCAGGGACATGAAAGCGAGCATATTTTTTTGTGTAGCAAAGGATGTGGAGATTTTGCTATGAAGTCAGAGTTTTAACACTAACTTCAGTGGAATCAAGGCTCAAGTGAGGAGACAGGGAATTACTCTTCTGCCATTAAGGAGTGCAGCTTTGGTGGTAGGAAAATGTAGTTATAAATGAAAACATATTTTAAACATGATCAGAAAAATGGGAACAAAGGGATCATGAACTATTAATAGTTACTGTAATATTACTGTAATTAAAGGTTAATCAAGTATGTGCTGTTATAAGCAACCCATTAGTCCTGTGAGACACGTTATCCATCTTTTCCCAAACCCTTATGTCGCTTATGGATGTGCTGACAATCATAAGTAACAATTATGATTCATATTTGTTTATAAAAGCAGTTCATTTTTGTTAGTGTTTTATAAACTTCCATGGAAAATATGACTTGTTAATGCTTGTTACTTGTCCCTTACCTGGATTTATTTCAGATAAGTTCGGCTTTAAACTGAGAAGTCTGAGGCTAAGCCCTGGATTCTGCCTGAATTTTCAGGGCTGAAGAATTTGTATTTTGTGACTGCAGGCAGAGTCTACAAAGATTAAAGCAAGTCTAGATCTCACCGCTATTAAAGGCAGCGGTAATAGCACTTCCTGCTCTTGGTTGCTATCAGATGCAAAGCTGTTAAACTGCAGTGCAAAGGTAGGAAATAAGGAAATAAATGATGCTGTAGACAAACATTTATTGTAGACCAAGTGGGTTAACTGACTTATGTGATAGAGCTGTACTAATATATTCTGTCAGTGGTTTGCCTTTTACAAAGCTTGAACTTGTTCATTACCTGGTTTTTCTAGCAGTTTCCCCTGTATTACTAAAAAATATTTTTCCTTACAATGTAAATATTTTTCTAATTCAAATACCTTGTATTATATATTGTAACTTCCAGGGGAGTTCTCTTGGGCTCACCCCCTTTAGTGTTGCCACTTGGCAACTACTTTCAAACTGGGCAAAATTTCTGTTCGTTTTCAGAAAGGCTCACAGGACTGAGGAGGCAATTTGTTTTTTCAGCTTCTTTGGCAGAGTTTACTGCAGCTTCTGTTGGTGCTGGTTTGTATGTCTGAGTATTCATAGTTTTTACTGTTTCTATGGAGTACTAACTGATGGAAAGGAAGAAGTCATTCTGCTTTTGGCAAGACAGTTGCCTGCCTTCTCTCTTGAATACTGAGTCTTGCTTGTTATTGATTTAAAAATAACAATCCCAAACACTAAGACAAGATATCTACTTTTACTTCTCTGAAGATATTGCTGTGTACATTTGACCTATTGCAGGGTTTGAATGCTCATATGTTTATGCTTCAGAGCAGTAGTTCCTGGTACTTGCTGTGCTTTCTGCATACTGGGTAACCCTGGTGGCCCGATCAGTTATGGAGGGTGACTGCATACTATGATGCACAGCATTTGATACCCTTGCTTTCACTGGGAAAGTGTTTAAAATAATTTTAGTACGTTAATTAGCTGGTGCCTCATTGTTTCTAATACTGGTCATGCTGGTTACAGTTCTGTCTTGAGACTATGAAAAGGAAATTGTCATTTAGAACAAAAGTCCCTACCTTATGGGAATGGAAGAGATTAATCTATGCTTATCAATTTTGTATTGAGAGGAATTTGCTTTCTTAGTGTGTTTCCAAAAGTAACGTAAGATGTGAGGAGAGGAAAGCAGCATGAATATGCTGAACTGAATTTTGAGTTAGATACTGCCCCTGATACTGAAGCTAATTCTGGCTGCACTCTGATAGAGTGAATCCCTGTGGATACAGGGCGGGGG
>JAOXXN010000480.1:156794-174531 GCA_026770055.1 Myrmophylax atrothorax
TTCCTGAAATGTATTTTTAAAAGGAAATGTATTCTTGTCTGTGTGCCAGTGGAGTGCACTGTGGAAGCATGTATGAAGGCAGGGATTTTTCAAAATGCTCTGGTTCAGAGTTAGATACACAAAATTAGTTGACTTCCCATATGAGGCTGGAACATAACTCCTTCAAGTTTGTTGATTTGAAACCCAAATAGCCTTATTTATTTGGTCAGTAGTTCTTCTCAAAGTAGTAGAGAAAAGGTCATGAGCTGCTTTTTTTTTGTGACTACCCATAAACCAACACAGAAGGTATTTTTCTTAAATAATGCTTGTTTGAAAGTTGAAGAGGGTCTTTTAAGTGAACAGTTTAGTAATGAGTACTAAAATAGTAGGGGAAAAGTAATAAAATGGATTTTGTGTACTTGCCAAATAATGACAACTGGTGTTCTCAAGGAATTTCTGCAGCAGATAGTGTAGAATAGGATGTTATTTTAATCAGATTTTGCTTGGAGTTGTGAGATGCTGTGAATTCTCAGTCACTGTGCAAAAGTCACTGAAGTTATTGGAGGAAGTATCCTAAGCTTGACTGGGTTTGGGATGAGCTTGAAGATTAACTTTTAAGAAGTTATAAGTTTTGAGATTCAGCACCATAAATGGGGTAAACCAGCTGCTGTAATGGTTCTTGGCAAGGTTATAAGGGTTATCTGTAGTTTCCTATTAAACTTTTCCTTGGACCACTTCTTTTTTATGTTGGAGACATGTCTCAATAGCTCAGATGTTCTGCAATGCTGAACAGGCATGAAATTAGCCCGGATAATAGAATTACATTCCATAGGATATCCTGCAAATACCAGAGCATTTTAACTGCTGCATTTTACACATGGGGTTATGCTAATATTTCATTTTAATTTGTTTTCTGATTGAATTGTTTGATTAGATGCCATCTGGGAGTTCCTTTAGCATACAAATTGCAGTCTTGTAATGTTTTATCAAGTGTCCTGGAAATGCCATGAAAATGTCTTTTTAAAAATACATAATTTAAAAAGCTTTTTATATGATGGCATGTCTTACTCCTTCTCATTTCCAGGAACAGTCTGAAAAGAGATTTTCAGTTAAGAGAGGTTCAGAGGAAATCAAAATGTGGATGCCTTGTGTTTGGAAAGAGCAGTGTGGACAGGGAAATACTGGTATTGGCCAAGAATGAGCAAGTTTGAATGCACAAGTATACACCTGGCTGTACTGCACATCTTACACTGCTGTGTGTTCACACTTCTGCAAATGTTGAAGGAGGGTTTCTCTGCACACACTTCCTGTGTGCTGGAAATGGAGTAAGAACTTTTGTGTCTGCTCTGCCTGTGTGGTACTTCTCTGCTTCCTTCTTTCCTCATTCTGTGTTAATTTATGTTGTGTAGCCCACAGATGTGCTGTGCCAGGGTCATGCACCTGCATGCTGACTTCTGGGCTAGGCAGTTTGGGGCAGGGTTGGCAGCACTGTGGTCTAGTTGGGCAGTAGGGACCACAGAAAGAACTATCTTGTGGAGCTGAAGCGCATGATGGTGGAACTCGAGTTTAAGCCTGGGAATCATGAGTTCTTGGCTTGTGGCCAGACAGAGCTCACAAGGTGGTTTTGATCAAGTGACATTACCTATTTACAATGATGATGACCTGTATGCTTTTCTGTGCCAGTGTGTTGTTGTTCATTACATCTGAATGCTCTCCAGCTACTATGAAGGAGGTTCTCTTCCCCCCTGCCCCAAATCTTTAGTAGGAGGCATATGTTTCATGCTAGCAGGCAGCCCACTGACAGAAACTTTTAGTTTCCCCTTTCATTTGAGTTTGTAAACAAGATGGTGTATTTTTGAGATTAATAGTGTGTGTGGTTTTGTGTGTGAAAGAAACCGAGTAAAAGACCAGATGGATAGCTTTATGCAAAATGCAGTCCTTTTCATGCCTAACAAAGGTGTGTGGCACATGAATTATTTAGTACTAATGAGTTTTATTTCCAGAAAGTGAACTTTAGGGTTCATGAGTGTTAAATGAAATACCTGTGGTTCCAACCTAGGATTTGAAAGCAGTTTTTCTCAGTTCTATTTGAAAAAACTATGTTCTGTTGAGTTCACAAGGAACATACTGGTTCAAAAAACTCCAAACACTCATGTTATTAAAATCAATACAAGAGTGCTTCAAACAGATCACAACACATCGTTCATCTTAATAATGCATCATGCATTGGCTCTGTCCCCAAAAACTGCCCTAAATCATAGGGGCAGTTGGAAGATGAGGTGAGGGGACGACAGGCTGCTCTTAATCCCATACTTAGTTTGTAACAGTAACAAAGTGAAAAACACTTGCAAGAAGGGAGAAACTCTTTTCTGCAGCCTGGCTTTAGGCCTTCATAAATGATGAGTTGAGCCTTTTCCTTGGAAAGCTTAAGCTGTGCTTAAGCTGGTAGCATTTAAAACACCTTAGTCATGCCATCCTGTCTGTCTTATTATGCAATATCATTCTATCATATTTCAGCCTTCCTAGTTTTAATCAGATGATGTTTGTATTGCAGCATTATTTTAAAAGGCTATGGACTCTGAAGGCTATGAAGTGAACTTGTTTCCTTGCCCCCTCAGTTCCCACCCCCATGCCCTTCTTGGACCTAAACAGAATTACTAAATTACACACAGTTAAGACATGGAGTAGATCTAAGTTAAAGCTGTAACACACAGTTCATTTTTGGACCAGCAAAATTCTTAGTTAAAATCAATGGATGGTTGTTAAGATGTCTGCGTTACACTGGAATTTTGGTCCTTCATCTTTGGAAGCTGCTGCATCTGTTTCACCAATGTGAACTTATGTGGGAAAATTTGTGAGAGAGGAGTTGTATATGTTATCTCTCAACCTGCTGCTTAGAATGATTTGCTCTGAGCTAATATTAGCTATCCCACAGTTGGCTCTCTGATTACCCCTGTGGTCAGGTAGGGGAGGGAGAGATCTCCAGTGGATGGTTCATTCATTCCCTGTGTCTTGAACAGGTGTTGGGGGAAATGATTTGCCTTCAGAAATTGCATATTTTGAGTTTGGGAACTGGGTCAATCCACATTCCTCATTTTAGCTGTGGAATAATTTTAAAAATCTAACAGTGTAAATTCTAGGCTTAAAAATTTAGCCATGTAAAGGTTTGGGTAAGTAAATTCTGTTATCTACATTTTATTTCTTGATCTTGAACACAAAGAAGAATGTCTTTTGCTGCCTGGCTAGCTAGCTGCATTCCATAAAGTCAGCTCACTAGCATTCCAGTGGCCATTCCACCATGACTCTTACTCTTGGGGTACTTTCCTTTTGGGAATAATTGTTGTTAAATTCCCCCAGCTTATTTCCCTCAAGCTCCAAAGCAATTAGGCGTGTTTATCATTCACTGCAGTGCATTTATTCTACTGAGAAACAAATGAGCTCTAGGCAGCAGCCCTGGGAACACACAGCTCTTGCTCCACTAGAGAGGGCTCTATATTCCCCATTGCTGTACAAGCAGAGAGACCTGCTGTCCCAGTGTAACTAATTGCAAGAGAAGCAGCTACTTGGCATATATAAGACATTCAGGATTAATCCCATTATTTTTTCTCTTTAGTCTGTGACTTCTCAAGTCATTCTAGATTGCTTCATGTCAGTGCAGATTAATTTGAATTAACTCTTGCATTCTTCCATGCTTAGGAATGGATGCACTGAAGAAAGCCCCTTAATATAGTGATTTCAGCTGTAAGACTTAATTTGCTGGAAATTTTCAAGCAATGCAGGAGGTATAGGTATTTCAAGGGCCATCTGCTGAAGACTTATTGTTGCTGATTATGTTGACTACAACTTGATGATGTATTATTGCTGTTAGGAAAGTTAACTTTTGTGTGCTTTTAATATCTTTAGTTTTCTTCTAATTCTAGTCTTAATGGTTCTTCCACTGAGGATTATGTTACTGGGGTAAGGATGCAGCGGCCAAAACTGAGGAGTGGCAGTTTGGCCATATTAAGGTAACTGTATTCTATTACTGGATATTTAATGATTCCTTTCATGATTAAAGTTGATTTTTTTCCAGAATGAGTTTTTTTGTTTTCCTGATTGTTAGCTAGATTGCTCTATTAATTACTTAGATTTCTACAATGGAAATGGCAGGACATGTTTATTTGAGATTGTTCCTTTTGACAGAAACAAGCAAAGTTTTATTTTGCTACAAAGTGACAGTGAATGGTAGCTTTGCAGTTGGGAAGAGGATTGGCCTGCATTCTGTTTCCTTCAATCAAGACAATTTCTCTAGTTCACATCAAAGTCTTCAACAGAAGTTTAAAAAAATTCATCAGGAACAGAGGCTGGAAGCTGTACCTTCCAGGCCCTCCACAAGTTCTCTTATTGCTAAGCTAGAAAATTTTATCTTTTCCTCTGAAAAAGTTCATTTTTGTTGCCATCAGTGTTCTCTGCATAATGGCACAGCTTCAGTGGCAGGAGCGGGTTGTGTACTGCACTCTTGGAGCAGCTGATGTATGGGCTGGGCAGAGATGGGGAGAGCTGTGCTGCTTAAGGTTCTGGACAGCTCAGAGCTTCATTTATCCCAGCTCAGGTGTCACTTTGGAGAATGTTGTTCAGGTTGGCACAAGCAGCCTGCAGATGTGCAGAGAGTCCAGCTGAGGCTCTTGGGGCTTTCTGCTACCTTGTTATGCCCATTTTAGTACTAATGGGTGGTTTTAGCTACATGACCAAAATATAGATAAATATATATGCAAAGCAACAAAAAGCCAGACCTCTGCTTAGCTGCTGGGAATTGTGTACAATGTGTGAGATCAGCTTGGTCCTGGTGTCATGCTCTCTCGTAGCAATAGCAGCCTCGGCAGTCAAATCTTTGGCTTGAGTGTAGTGTGGCCTGAAGTTTATTGTGACCTGACAATTAACTGTTGTGTGTGCAAGGGCAGGCAGGGAGAGCAGCAGATGTGACTTCTCTCGGGGCCTAAAACTCAAGAGCATGTGTGGAAAATATGAGGCTTTGCACCGTATTGTGGAAAGGAAGTACAAATGCTTTTTTATTGGTGAGCCTGACATGGGCTGTGTGGTTTCTCTGTTATCTCCAGCGCTGAAAGGTTGACGTTGTTGCCTGTCTCTACCCAACATTGCCTGTGACAAGCTACAGAAGCAGTTTCCTTTAATTCTGCGTTCAACAGAAAGGTCTCATCATCAATGTAACTGTGAAAGCATGCATGAGGTGGGGGATGGTGGGATAAGCTGATATTATCCACCTGAGTGTTAGAGGCAGGTGTGAAGAAAATCTCTGGTAAATTAACAAAGCAAACATTGGGCTCAAATCTTGAAACAGCAGTGGCAGTTGTGAAAATGGCTTAGCTGCCTCCTGAGGATGATGGGGAATCCTTGGTTGTCATTAGAACAGCCCAGGAACCTGATCATCAGCTGTTCATGTAGGGAGCATCACAAGGGACACGAATCCTCTTTAGCTGGTTAATGGCTGTCCTTGTTTTTGCAGCCATAAGGTTCTGTTGTTAACCATACTTGGCCTGGAGGTTGGAGACTGGGCTCAGTACAGTGTGCTGTGGAGTCTTGGGAGTGTTCCTGAGTCCAGAGCAGATACTGTGTGACTGCTGTAATTGACTGGTCCAAAACTACTTTAATGCAATTAAATTTCTGTCTAATGTGAAGGTAAAAACTAACTTCATATTGTGTAGTGCCTCCTCTGAGATGAATCAATTTTCATTTGTCTGCCACAATATTTTCCTTTTCATTCCCCCCCTTTTTTTTAATTTAAAAATGTCTCCTTGTCTTCCTTATTTTGTCTTGTAAGCCGTATGATGATCAAAATCCAGTGGCACTCCCATCATCTGTGGAGGTATCTTTATGTGCTGCCCTTGGCCTTTCTTTAGAAAGTTCTGGGCTCCTTCATTTTAGGGACTTAATAAATAGCTCAGTAAGAGGCTGCTCAGTGGGACAGTGTGGATGGATACACTAAATAGACACTTAAATTCTCAGGTACCTGAAACTCAATGCTCTGACTTCATGCTGCTGTTACCTATACCTAAATCTATTCTTATTACAGTTGTGTAGTGCAACAGCCTTGTTTTTGTTTTTTCCATATTTTTTTTTTCTGCTCAACTGGTGTTTTGTAACCAAGGTGCTGTTCTTAACATATCCTGAATTTCCTGAGGGAAAGGCAGATATGTTTAGGAGCTGAAGTCATACTGGTAATTATTACAGCTCTCCAGCATCTCCTTTACTTGGCTTTGAAAATTAACAAATAAGACTGCTCCAATTCCCTTTTTTTAGAATATGAAAATGGAAGGTCCAAGTTGCTGACTTGAAGTTCTCTGCATTTAAAATGCCAGAATGTGTTTTCTCAAGTCTCTGATGGATTCTTACTATATTTACCACTTTAGGTGTATGATCTTTAAAGTTTCATGTTTCTACACCACCACCACCACTGTGGCAGCTTGCTGAAATCCCAGCTGTCTTGTGGTCAGTGCCATATGAATATGTAGAGGAACCCTGGATTCAGAGATCTTCATCTCCACAGACAAGGTCTGCAGGAGCTGGGCAGAGTGGAGGGACACGGAGAATTGACATGGCCAGGTTTATACAGGCTGTTGGTGGCAGCTTTGACTCGCTGCTGGAGTTGCTCAGCTGAATCAGACAGGAGGTCTCTTCTGTTAGTAACAGCCCAGAGAGTGTGTGAATCCTGCGGCACCAAACGTTGTGAGTGGTACAGTTGCCACATCTGTTCTCCCACTGCGGATCTTGGCCTGACTGACATGCATTTGAGACTGATATGAGCCCTGAAGTATGAGATCAGACATGTCTCCCAAAATGCATGTTATAATTAGCATGTCTTAAAAACCACATAATTGCCTAATTCTCTGCTTGTATCTTGAAAATTCATGAGCTCGGTGACCTTGTGTCAGTAGTGTTGGTGGGGGGGGTGGAAATCCTATTGTAGTTTTGGTTTTGACATTTCCTATCTCCTAAATCAAACCCTGTATTTTAAATGTGAATGTTTGAATTTTCCTTTTATTAGAGCTGTCACAGGTGATCTCTGAGAAAATAGGATTTTCTATAAGCAGCTTTCTGAAGAGTATAAGAAAAAGATAGTATTTCTGGGTTTTTTCCTGCACAGATAAATTATCATTCTAGTCTTCATTTCAGGTAGATAATATAGATTTTTAGACTGTGTTACTTGCCCATATGTAATCTGGATCTAGCTAAAGATACCTTTCATGAATCATCCAACTAATGCAGAGAATTACCTGTCCCTGCTTTCATGGGGGATTCAAATTCCTTTGAAGCTTTCCTTCCTGCGTCAAGTCATGACTTGCCAGAGGCTTTGCAAGAAGGTTTGGCATGCTGTAGGTAAAAGAAAAACTGTCAGATAAACTTTTCAAGCCCAGCAGACTCAGTGAGTCTGTACTCATCCATTACAGGATTATCATTGCAATGAAGTTATGGTTAGAGAAAATGCCTTTGGGGATTTCTCTGTGCACAGAATAAATAGGACTTGCAGAACAGAGCACAGAATAGTTTTTAAACTAACTTTGTTCTATATATTTGTCTTTCTCCGAGGTATTTATAATTTTACCAGCTGTATATTAAATGATCACATGATGCCAGCCTTTCCCTCTTCTCCTTGTGCTAACAGGAATATTTTAAGTTGCTCAAGCAAAGGGTGTGGGAGTAGTATGTTGTAATTTCTATGGAATTTCTGATTAGAAGATGTGTTTACTTCATGTGTAACAGTTTGGAGGACAAGGAGGGTCAGGGAGGAGAAAAGTATAGGGAAAGCTACAAGCTGCACAAGAATACCTGATTGTTTTATCCTTTTTTTAGTTAATATGAAACTGCAGTTATTGAGTGGAAACTACAGAGCTTCCACTAGTGTGAGTGAAACTGGAGCTATTGAGTTTCCATGGAGTGGAAAGAAGTGACACACCATTTTTGATCCTCTTCTGATAGCCTATTACTTTCTTGTTGCTCTCAACCCAGTTTCATATCTGTTAGATTACTACAAC
Organism: Myrmophylax atrothorax; assembly: GCA_026770055.1. Taxonomy (NCBI): domain Eukaryota; kingdom Metazoa; phylum Chordata; class Aves; order Passeriformes; family Thamnophilidae; genus Myrmophylax; species Myrmophylax atrothorax. Next base: position 164,804 of record JAOXXN010000480.1, read on the forward strand.
TATGTGCTTGTTATTTTAAACTAAATCTAGCATTGAGAAATTGAAGACTAAATCCATTTGATTTAGTTTATATGGATCTTTTGAACTGTATGTAGCATCCTTAATGAGGTAAGAAATATTTTGCTTGTATGGAGTCAGAAATTCATAAGCAAGATACTGGTCCTGGAACCAAAAATGTATTGCTATTAGCCTCCATATTGTCATGTGGTCTTTTTTTGATCCTGGTTTTTAGTACTCCGACTTTACAACATGATGTCAGCCATAAAGGATTATGACATCATTAAACTTAAAAGTAACTGCATGAGATATTTCAAGCTTCTATTTAGCTAATATTTTAGCATAGTTGTAAAGCTGTGTAACTTTAAAATTAATTTAAAACTGATAGACCTAAAACAAACAAACCAACAATAAAAAAACACCGCACAAGTTCCAAAGGGATTTATAAAGCTGTAGGCAGCACCAGGAAGACTGGTGAATTTAGACACTAAAAGCAGCAAGACCAGGAAAAGCAATAGCAAAATGACAACAAAAGACTTAAGTTTGGATACATTGTTCCCACTTGCAGCTTTCATTTCTCTAAATGCAGGCTTTGTAACAGGAATGATTTTGGTACAGAAACATTTTAATCTCATTGATTTATTGCTGTGCTTCATATGAATGCAATTCTATAAACACATGAGTTTTCTACATGGCTTATGTCTTTCTTTACATAAAAATACATTAAAAATATTTAAAAGCATCTTCATAGTGCTGATTCCACTACTCTCATTTAAGTACTGAGAAAAATGTTGCACACAAATGAGTATGTAAATATAGATACAGATATTTAATACATATATAAAATATTCACTCTGTATCTCTATATCAACGTATGTATGTGCTTTAATGGTTAAGCTGAGGATCCCTATGTCGTGTCTTGAAGGTAGGAAGGGACTTCACCATTCCCTCATATGGACTGACACGGAAGAGTTTGTAAATGGCAGTGCAAGTGCCGAAGCGAGAGCTTGATTAGAGCCAATGTGAGTGTGTTTGCATAGTACCTCAGTGTGGTGGCAGCAGGAACAGCCTCCTGCAGCCTGGAAATGCAAAGGATAGAAGTGTTGCCTGAAGTGCACTGAAATCAGGTTTTCAGACAGTGTGTTAGTGCTCTCTGTGGTAATTGAGTAGGAGCTGGGGGCAGAGTGAACCCTGCAGTCACTTCCTAGTGCAGTGTTTTTCAGATGATTGACTGCTGCAGAGCAGGTGGGACATGGGCCATGGAAAGGATGGGGAGCCACACTATTGATTTCTCATTTGAAGAAGTAAGCAAAGGTAAAGCTTTTTATGTTGGACCTTCTAACTTGAGGGTAGATCTTTAACCACTCAGTCTTGGTTTCTGTTTTTTCATAGTTAAGCTGCTGTTGGAGAATTTCTAAATTTTTGACAGAGTAAAATTCCTTGTTATGAGAAAACCTGGAGACAAACAAATAAAAGGAAATTCAGTGCTGTAATGTGGGAAACATTCCTTAGCTCCTTGCCGTAACAACAAGTCAATATGTTTTGTCTGCTTGACAGTATGTAGGAAATGCCTTTGATTTTGTAAAATTGCACCTAATTTCTCAACATTGCTTTTGATTCTATTGATTAGAGCTTTTATGCTTTGCCTGGAGACATTAAATAGCAAACCATCTGCTAAAAATGGATTGGCAACATTCCTGAAAATTAACATTAAAAAAAATCAGTCTAAATATATTTCAAAGACTGTCCCTATTTGTGTTCTGAGAGGAAGAGGAAAACAAAAGCTTCTCTTATAGTCTGGCGAAAGGTTGGAATACCTGGTGAAATACTGGTATTGTCTTCACACTATGGAGAGATGTTGACTGTGGCAAAAAAGGAGCGGTACCGGATGCTGTAGTGTAAAAGTGTCATTCCAAGCACTGTCCCACGAGGCTGTGTGTTTACCACCTGTATCTGTTCTGCAGGGATTGATGGATAATCAGCTGTTCAGCCCCAAATACCTTCAGTGTGGGTGTCTGCAGTGAAATAAACTGACCAAAGTCACTGACTGAGTAGATTTAGGTGTAGGTTATAGAGTAAGCCCCAAGCCCCAAGTTTTGCTAATACAATGAGGTGGTAAATATAAAACTGGTGTGATCATGGAGAGTGATATTTTTCTAATTATGGCTTTTTATCCTCACCAATGACTTTCTGACCACACCTTAACACAAAGACCTTTGTGTGAGCAGCTTTTGGGCTGTCAGTGGCTGTGCTGAAGTTGAGAACATGTTTACAGGAATAAGAACTCCGTATGTTTGCAGTATTGGGTCAATCACAGGGAATAAGTTTCTTAGCAGGTTAAGACATAAAGCTTGTGCATTTAGCCTGGCTTTTGTGGCTGGTTTTGCCAGGTAAGAATGCCATGCAATTCCTTTCAAAAAGTCAGATAGCTGCCCTAGGGAAAGATGGAACAGAGAGGAAGGGTTGCTCAATACTCTGTGTCTTGGCACAGATTCAATGGAAGATAATTCTTGATACTTGCTTCTCTGGGCTACCATTTTAACTGTCCAGTTGCAACAAATTTTAAGTAATAAAGTCATCTGAGCAGGCACTGTGCATTTACGCCTTTTCTGCTGAACTAAAGGTATGAGATCTCTATATGAAAGTCCTGATATAGTAGCTGTTCTGTCTTGAGATTTTTCCTTACATTAAAAACCTTAGGATTTTGAGAGATACTAATTTTTTTTCAGATTACGTTCTTTCCACAGAAAGAATGTAACAGGGGCCTTGAATTGAGTTCTCAGTCAGCATGAATGTACTAAAAGTTCTTGCTCTAAAATCTTATCTCTGTTGGACTCACATAAATTGCTGTCACTGCCTTGCTGCAGCAGTTCATACATCTGAGGTATCGTGGGCCTTGGAAGGGAGCGGAATGATCTGTGCAGAACAGCACAAAAAGAGTAACTCAGTTTTTCTGGCCCCTCTGCTGCCCCAGAAATCTGCCCCAGGAACCCACAGGCAAGGCTGGGATCAGCAAAGGGGGCCCTTCCTTGTCCCACATCTGTGGAGTGACTTGTTTCATATCCCCACGTAAGCAACTGGGTCTGAAGCCGTAAAGATGGAAGGGAAAGAAGAATCAAATATTCACAAGTATAAAAGATAATGTAATTACTACAGGAGTTATGTAAAATACTGTGTCAAATTACAGGCAATGGCAAATACTTAACAGTGTGTTCTCTGCTGCCTGTCTATTTTTAATACTTGTGCTGAGCTAGCACCCAGCCAGCCAGCCAGGCTGTTCTTGCATGTCATTGTGCACCATGTCAGTGTCTGGCTGTTTTTACAGTGAGTGTGGTGCAGAGAATGGGAGTGGTTTAGCCACAATGGCAAATTGTGACAGTGCAATGTGTGACGGAAAGAAATTATAATACAACAATGTAGGATGGAGCAGTTCAGCTTTGTTATATTCAGCTAATAAAAAAGTATAATTTTACCCTATAGAATAATTTTTAATGTATCTCTTTTACTCTCTGTTTAATGTTCATGCTGCAAATTTATTAAAAGTGACTTCGAATTTGCCTTTCTGCTGTTTGATGAGAACAGATGTTGTTTTCTCCCAACTTCTCAACACCTGGAACTGTCATAATTCCCCAAGCTCATTCAATTATCATCCAACAAGCAGGGTTTATTTGAGCAATTTACCTAGAAGGGCCAATTCAACACAAAGTGGGGAAAAAAGAGACCCTTTTCACAGATGTTCAAATAAATGCCAGAAGTCCTGTTTATTTCATCAGAATGAGTAGCTGTGCCTCTTACATTAAGAAAAATAAAAAGGCAATTTTATGAAGTCATACTCATGCCCTTCTCCAGTACATGAAGTGTATGGAGCTCAGTAATTTTCTCAAGACTGAAATTAGAATAAACCAGAAGTTTTAGTTGCTTCTTAGGGAGGAAGAGAAAAAACCCTGCTCCTCCTTTGTCGGGAGTTTCTTCTGGCTGGGCTGCACACCTGTGGAGGTGCTGTGCTCCAGTCGTTCCCAGTTTGCACTGGGGAACAGCCAAAGCTGCCACATGGGCATTAACCCTCTTGCTGTCAACTGATGGGGTATTCAACACCTCTGGCCTGGCTTTAGAGCTGTTGGCACAACCCCTCCTGTCCTGCTGCAGAGCCTGGAACCTGCAGTCCCCTCAGACAGCATGCGTGGCATCAGGAGTAGAAGGCCCTGGCTGAATTACCTCATACATTTAATTTGTGTCCTCAAGATATCTCATGTCTAACAGTGTTTTTGTTTTAACTTGGCTTAGCAGCTCCAAACCTGAAATATAAACTAAAATGGACAGTGATACGAAAAAGGTTGCATGAAACAATTAGAGTTTGGATGAAAATTTGAATAGTTTAAAACACTGCAGCAGTGCTGTGCCCTGTGGCAGGATGTGCTCATGGCCCAGGGAACAGCAGCGATTCCTTATTCTTTCCTTTTTTTCCCCCATGGAATTTTTTTCCAGTTTTATTTTTTTCATTTCCAAACTCTGCTAATACCATACTATGTTTTTCAGGAGTGATTTTTCTACCCCTTTATTAACCTTACTGTATAAACATGTGAACCTGTCTCGTAAGAAGTTGGGAATTCTCAGCTAATGGACTTTGGGAACTTATAGATAAAAGTGGTTAGGAATAGACAAGTTTAGCCGTGGGATGTCTGTTACAAATGTGTAGGAGTTCCCACACTGCCTGTCTCTTTGAAAGAGATTTTTGAAAATTGACTAAGTGACTGCTAAACAGGTACGTTAAACTATGTAATCAGCCAAATTTCAATGAACTTATAATGCAAAACAGCATAAATGGGAATGAAAATTCATTTTTCTCCATCAGCTTGATCCACTTTACTAGAAAAACCCCAGAAGGTAAGGTTAGTCTGCTTATGTACTTGTTATAACTCCTTTTTTGAAACTCTGGAAGCCTGTTTGTCCAACACACTTCCTTTCTTCTGGAAGAATGCCAATCTTTGAATGCCTTGGTCTTGAAGCCTCATATAGACTTCTTGTAACAAAGACTCCAAGGTCTGAATGCAAGGTTTTCCCAGTTGTTCAGTGTATGCAACTTCTTGAATGAGTTTTTTTGTTTATATGTATGTTTTAAATTGGCTCTCGATTGCCTTGACATGTTTAGCCACTGTCTTTTTATCTGACACAAACAGTGCAATCAGTCAACAGTGATAGTAAAAACCTTCAAATTAAAAATGATGGCAAAATACCTGGCTGTCAGAGTAAAAGGTTTTTTAAAAAATTTGTAATTCCCATTTCTGTCTGTCTCTTAGATATATTCTGAAATTTTGTTCCCTAAGTGACTTTGAAGCTCCAACTGCTTAATGTCCTTCAGTGTGTATTGCCTTTCCAAGGAAAAAAAAGTTAAAAAATTAATCTCTTAAATTACTTAAGGCAATATCCCTTAGTTTTGTGACCTGCATTACTGGTGTTACAATTCAGATGAGCAGGAGCCCTGCAGTTACACCACTTGCAGTGCTCTTCTGCCCTACCTTGGGTACATTCGTGTGCATATATTGGTAGGTAGTCCATAATATATTTGGAAAATAAACAGAAAAATTTAGAATTACTGTAAGGATGTTGATGCTTCCTTAGGCAACTGTGACATCACAGAATGTGAGATTGCAGTGCTTTTCTACTATTTAGAAACACAATGATGAACTTTCTGTTTACAGATAGATATTTGGTTTGTCTTAGACTAAATTGTTCAGGATTAGACGTGTCACTCCAAGAGGAGAGGAGTGATTTCCTTGTCACAACGGTGGGCTGTTTGTTTCTGAGGCTGGTGGCTATGAGTAGTCAGCACACTTAGCCCCACTCTGTACTTCTCCTTCTGCCTCAGCAGCTGCTTGAATTGTGACTCAGTAGTGATCAAATCTCCCCTTTTGTTTCTCTGGAGCACAAGAGCTGACAGTTGTACTGAATGTTGTTGCTTTCAAGGACAAATTCAGCCCCTGTGTACAGTGTGTTTTAATTCCATTGTGTCAGTTGAGGTGTGTGTGCCCTTGGCCAGTTCACATTCAGTGCTTCCTTATTCGCTGACCTCAAATACAATCTTTTTATCTCGGATTTAGAAGTTTTATATGTATTGCCAAGCTCTGAGGTGCACCATGTACTGTGTAGCTATTCCTATTAAGAGAACTGGAGGTAAAAGACCAGCTAATGCAAATTCTGAGGAAATCACATAATAAATTTTGGTTAGTATGTAATTGCTTCAAATGATTACAACAGTGGCATTAAAAGGAGGAATCAAATACCTACTAGGTTATCTCAGAAACTTTCCAATTTTTTACTTCTGAATCTGAATTATTAAGAAAGAAATCAGTCTACCTTTCCAGTAACTTTGGAATCTAACAATGAAATTGATGTAATAAGAGGTTTAAAATCTTGGAAATAACTATATCCATCTGAGTCTCCCACAGGTAATAGAGGGAGACACTCTAGGTACTCTCCTTGTGCAAATTGAAAATCTGCATTTATTGCTATTTGCCATGAGAGAATGGGCATGGAAAAGAACACTCATCTGCTCCCAATAATTTCCTAAATGTTGTAAAATCTTCAAAAGAGCTCATGTAATCCCAGAAATAAGTCCAAAGGAAAACTAATGTTATCTGCTCTTGTGCTCAGGGATCTGATTTATTTAATCATGTCCTAGGTGCTTCCTAAGGTTTTGTGAAGAATTCCTGGGCAGAAATAGGACTACTCATTCTCTTGATATGACTGCAACATCCTGGTCTGTAGTGCAGCATGTTTGCTTTTTTATCTGCTAAGCTGAATTCTGATTGCAGATGGCCAAAAAACTGGGACACAGCAAAATTAGCAGCAGTATTAATAAATGAGACAGAAAGTGTACTCTGCTATTTTCATATATGGTGCAGAACATCTTCTGAGCTGACAGTCCATTTTGCTCAGCCTGATATGATTGTTCAAAGGTTGTGACTGGGAAGTACAGTGGTGGTTGGAGTTCAGCATCTCTGGCAGTGGGACAGCGAAACATTGGACTGGTTCCTCACCATGGCAAGCTTAGTTTCAGGAACCCACTGCCCCATTTGCAAGGGTGAGTGAATATAAAAATAAATGAAAACTAGATGGAAAATTGCCAAGCTGTATGTTCATACCTGCAAAGCTTGAGGGCATCAGTCAGTGGAAAGGGGTGTATTTTGGCAGGTTTTGGGCTTAATTATGACAAGCTTGGAAATGTCAAAACATTTGGAGTGATTGCCTCTGACTGCCCAGGTTCTCTGAGTGGCCAAGCTGCCCTTAGGCTGACACAGCCCTGCAGAACCACTGGGACTTGATAATGGTGCTGGAGATGTGCAGTGTATGTGTTGGAGTGGACACACACAGTCTGGATGGAGGTAGATTTTCCAAGCAGTGGATAAAATGGAGAATGAACAATTGTGTGCAGGAGCTGCTGTGAAGCCCTCATGAATGAGTTGTGTGAGTATATGTTTATGTGTAATAACTATGTAAAAACATACATGTAATAGATACAAAACTTCAGAAGACCTAGTTCAGAAAAAAGTTCTCCAGCAGCATTGTTGAGTGCAAAATGCTTTATAAAGCATATATATTGCTCTAGGAATGTGTGGCTCTCTCGCTTTAGAAGGTAGAACAGCTACTATCATAGTTAATTTTGTGTGTGTGTGTCTTGTGAAGCCTAGCACCGTGGTCCTAGATAGAATTTTCAGGGTTTCAATGCACAGAGGGTGGTTTCTTTTCACCAGCTGAAGGTTTTTCCTGTTTGCTCAGCATGTATGGTACCCCCCTATAAGAAATTAGCATTGACAGCTGAGGATGATGTTTTGGCATCCATCAGAGCGCTAACTTTACCACTTAAGTTAGCCAGTTGATTGTTACATAATCATTTGCCATTCTACAGGAACCTGAACTGGTAATCTTCAGTAATGTTCTTTGCCACTGAGCAGAGGAAGGCAAGAATGTCAGTAAGACTTGCTGATGGCCAAGCTGCAGTTAAGAATTTTGATGTATTAGTCCCTGCCATCTCTGTTTTCTAATTATTCTTAAATTAAGGTCAGCCTTACAGGGCCATAAAGACATTCTCAGTGTAGTCAACGCTGCCTTTGCTCTATCTTAAGGTGCATATGCAGGCTCCTGAGCCAGCCAGTCTACCTGGATTTGCAGTTCTTAGTTTGCAGAAAGCTCTCCCAGATTTGCAGTTGGACCTGCACAGCCATTAGAGCAGGATCATTATTGCTAATGGAGGGCTCAGTTACAGGAAAGATGGGTTTCTGCTGAAAGCCTGCCACTTTGAATAGCTGGGATCTACAGTCATTCTTTCAATTAATGGGCCTGCCTCCTTCTGCTGGTACTGGTGGCTGTTCTACCAGCAGGTGGGGGGGATTTTTCTTTCCTTCTGGCACAGGTGACACGTTGAGCTTGCTGAGCTGATTAATATCCCTAAACAAAAGCTTCAGTGTTTACTGTTCTAGAAGGAGGCTTGTCAAATTCAATCAGTCATTATATTTACATGGCAAGTTGTGTTTGGGATATATTGTAATCAGCCTGGGTATGAATATTTTTTTCTGAAGCAAAGAACAGAAACTTGATGCTGTTTGGGACCCTCTGCAATGAACAGAATTGCTGCAAGAATGTTTGCAGGAGGAAGATGTGTTGTTACATTTTTAATAAGTGCATTTTTTCCTTCCATAGTGGAGATTCTTTTGCTATTTTTGCTAGGAATCTTCTTTGTCAGAGGGCATACTTATCCCTTGTTTATGCTCAACTTATATGTTACTTGCTTTGGTAAAACACCACTTGTGACCTTGTGACAGTTTTGTATATGGGCTTGATGGGACTGGGGCCCCTGTGGTGTTCGTTTCTGTCACCAGTTTGGATGTGGTTCCTTTTTGTCCTTTGCAAGAAATTCTTGTGCTAGTATTCTTGCACAAGGAATACTTTTCAATTAGTATAGAAGAGAGAAAGGTGTGCAAGGAAGGTGCTGTTTCTTTTTGAGAACACCTTTTTATGGCCCAGAGGTAGTTTCAGTCCACCACAGTCTGAACTTGTGTGCCATTTCAAGGTGGCAGAGCAGGCCCATTTGCGGGGTTACCATGTCCTGTTCAGGAAAAAAAAACATAACAAAAAAAAACACAAAAGAAAAAAAAATTGTGCCATTTGGCCTAGCAAGGGAAACTCTTGTAATCCACCCGTTTCTGGTACTGGCAAGTCTGCTGCTTTGTATTACCTTGGCAAAGTTTCAGCTAGAAGACTTTTGTAGAGTTATGAATTGTCTTGACAATGCTTGAAACTTCTAAAAAAAATCTTATTTCATTTGCTGAGTACAGTAGGTTTGCTTTGTAAGGCATAGAGTTTCTATGTTTTGTTGTAGCAACTGTTTTTTTACCTTGTTAGGAAAAGTTTCTCAAATGAAATCTGAAAATCATTGTAAAGGCAACAAAGCTAATAAGATTTGGAGTAGTACTATAAGTGAACAAGAATTCCTGTTCATTAAGCTAAGGTGGTACTTTCACAGTAGAACCCCTTTTAATTCATGCCTTACTAAGAACTGCCTAGCAACTTACTGATAGAAGGCAATTGTTTTTCTTTTAAAATATCACTTTCATTAAAATCTTTCCATGTAGACCACAAAAAAGAAACAAAACCAAAACAAAACAAAAAACCCAAACAAAAAAAAAAACCACGACCCCCCCAGAACAAAACCCAAACTCCAAACCAATACAAAC
>JAOXXN010000480.1:177397-211221 GCA_026770055.1 Myrmophylax atrothorax
ATAAAAGCACCTGCTAGTCTCCACAAAGGGTAAAGCAGACTGATGTTTAATAACCCACAGGTAGATGCCTGCTGTACAGGGAGCTTAAGCTTCCTAACCCATGTGTGGCTATCCACTTTGGAAGTGTTTACAGTCAGATGAGATCAACCCCACTTTAGAGGTTTGTCAGTCTAAATCTCTCGAAATCAATAGAGCTAATTATGTGAGGGAGGCTGGCCAATTTTAAGCTATGTCTTCTAGCAAGCAAATGAGGCTTGCTTTTTCTTCTCTGTATGTGCTAACAGGTATTTTGTTGTTGTGTGTCATGTTACACATTAACTCTTCTTGTGAGGTGGTGTAGCCCTTTTAGGCTGGCTGTGTCAGTCTTCTATAAGGTGTACTGTTAAAATAAATGCAGTCCCAAGATGTTTATCTCAGTATTTTAGCACGAATATCATTGTTGTATTTGTGACTCTATATATAAGTGCACTGACACACTGGCTCTTTGTTCTAGTTGCATCAGTAATAATCCCCTATTTCACTGGTAGTTGTACTGAGCTTTTTACTTGGGATACTAAAGCTCATTAAATAAAACCCTTTTACACAACAGACAGGGTGTTTTATGCACAGTTGTAGTAATGTTGTAGAGTCTGAACCAGAAAATAATACCTGAGACAGGAGGCTGGTAAGCAAACAAAATGGTCCAGATTGGAGATATTCATTCATGTTACATATGAACTCAGGAAATGATTTCTGTTGCCAATTGGGAATTTTGAGTGACAAGCCATTATGAGTACTAAAAAGCAATTTATAGTAATGCTTCAATTCTAGGCCTTCCTTCAGGCTACTGGTTCCACTGGGTACTGGGAATATTAGATTGGGTTCTTATATTCTGTGCAGATTTCAGTGCAGCATCACAGAGATGACACATCATGCACAAGGCACAAGTTCTCACTTTTTTTTCTCTTTTATCCTAAAGCTGTTTTTGTGCTACTTGGCATGTTATATTTATATATAAATATATGTATATAGATATATAGGCATGGAGGTTCATCATGGGTATTATCCTTTGAAACTTAAAGGGTTTTCAGGTAAAATAGCAAGTTTGACAGCTCCCAACTTGCTGCAAGAGGAGAGGAGTCCAGTGGTGGAGTATTACAGCAGTGTCAGGGTCACCTGGGCACATTCTGTTACAAGCTTGCAGTTAGGTTACAGCTGAGCTTAAAAAAGGATTGCTGATAATATAGAGAAGTAGTCATGAATAGGAAGGACGTGTTTTTTCTTTATTGTGGAAGGTAGAAGCATAGGAGAGTTTTTTTATCCTGTAAAACAGGCAGAGGCTGTTTGTGGCTTGGAGCTGAAGGGCACTTCCCTTAGCAGGGTGGTAATTCCTGCTGGTGAAGGTGTCTGTATGAAGGTCCTTCTCTGATTAACATGGGAAAAGTGAAATGGAAAGCACAAGGGATCGAGACCCTTGATTTCACTGGGAAGATGATGTTGACTGTTGGGGGTACCCTCAGTGCAATTTGGGTGGTTGCCATCCTCTGTTTATATAATGGGAAAAGGAAGTCACCCTGAAAAGAACTTAATTAGACTTGAGTCTCTGGGGCTACTGATCCAGTGCCTTTACAAACACAACATGATTTATTCATTCCATTAAAAAATGAAAGCAGGGGAAATAATAAGAATGGAAGGGAAAAGAATACTTTCAAATGCTGCCATTTAGAAGGAATTTGTAATGTAAAGATTGTGGATTTTTTTAATTTTTAAAGGCTTTATCTAAAGTCCAAAATGTGACAAAAAAATGTTGAAGCATGAAGTATTTCACAGGTGATGTGAACCTCTCTTAAGGTTGCTTTAATATTTAGTGTGTCATCCTTGACCCATTGGAGATCCAAAAGGGCATCTGTTCTTCAAGCCATTACCATTGAATGTGCAGATTGGTTCTTACCCACAAAACAAAGATGAACTAGAAGCAGCTGATATGCTGTGATAACATATTTTAAAATTCTTTAGATAGTCTCCAGCTCTCCGGAGATCAAATGAAAAATAAATTTTAGTGTAGAAAGCTAAGAAGACATTATGCTCAGTGTATATCAGTCTGCTTTTTTTAATAATCATGATTTTATCTTGCAGTCATCTCAGTGGTGGTAAATGGAAGCCTTAACTGGGTCAGGCCTCGTTGTTCTGTGCATTCAGAAATCTTACCATAAGTACCTTCTCCCAGAGAATTCAGGCATGGAATGCAGCAGGGCTGGGATCCTTGGGCTGGTACCAAAGGCCCGTGGCTGGGTTGTGCTGCTGGGTGCTGGACTAAGCAGCCCTCCCTGCTGGGGCCATCCCTGCCCCTGCACAGCCAGCCTTGCCCTGTGCTGTGCCAGCAGAGCAGCCTGTTCACAGCTAGTTTGGCCTTCTCTGGGTGGCATTTTAAATACTCATTTAAAATCTGTGCAATCCAAGAAGGGTGGCTGCTGTAGTTACAATGCTAGTCTGCAGTTTAGAAAGCCTGGATTTAATGGAATTCCATGGACATGTATGTGTTTTTAAACTGCAAACAAAACAATCTAATGAGCTGGACTGGGTAATGACAAGGTGAATATAAATAGGTGCTTTAGAAAGCATAACATTAAGCACAGTTGCCGGCTGGTTGTCACAACTTGTTACCTGCTTTGGTGGTGTCAGATTACAGGTTTTGATGTGTTTATGACAGGAGAAAGTCTGAAGGTCATGCAGGTCTCACCTCAGTGCCTTTTGGATGAATATTTTTCTTTCATATTTTTCCTTTATTTCCCTGAAGATACCTTTTAAAGTTTTTCCATGTCAAATTAGTTTTATTCAATATATTTATCTCTAGAATGTTTCCACATAAATTGGAAAGATTAAAGGAAAAAAAAAGGAAACAGAAACAAGATTCTTGCTTGTTGTGCACTGTCAAGTTAAATGGACACATAATTTGAGGCATCAGGCAAATGAAAGCTGGTTTGTTCCATCCAGTTAACTGGTTGTGTACAAAGAGTTAGACAGTTACTGCTTGTTATATATGAGATACTAATTAGTGTGCTTAAACTATGGGGGAAACAACATATGGTATCTTAACTCATAGAGGAGTTTTTGCTGGTTATAGGATTCATTCATTATTTAATAAGAATATTTAATTTATGGAAATCACAGAATGAATTAATTCAAATTAATTTTAAGGCTCTTCTATGAATTTATATGTGGCCACAGCACAGGTGATTGTCCAGAGGTTGCCATCAAGACTTTGATCTAAAATTTTTGTGAGTATGCAGCCTTTGACTTTTTTTCCCCCTCAGGATTTCCTCAGTACAGAATTAGATAAGTTCATGGTGTTCCAAACTCTTAATGCCATCAGATGCATCAAGGGAAAAAGACTCTGTGATGATGCTGGTGTGAAATTAAGGCCAAGGAATTGATAAACAGTCCACAGAAAACAAATAGCTGTTTATCCAGGGGCAAATTGTGACATCATGGCTTCATTTGATTTCAAAAGTTTTGTTAATAAGGTCGGATTATTAAATTCTGGCCCTTTGATGTTTTTCCTAATTGAGGCTTCCTGCCCCACCAGTTGAAAGTGGGAGGGGGAGAAAAGTCTGTCTGTGCACTAACTTTGTATCTGGGCTTTAGGTCACCATTGATTGCCTGTCCCTAGAATCCAGAGCTAGACACTGCTTTTGGAATCATGATAGTTATGAATGAACTATATTTTTTAAAATTCTACTACTGATGAGGAACAGAATTGTTGAATTTCTTAGTTTAATGGGGCTAGAGGAGCATAGGCTCTTTCTTAGCTCTGTGTGGAACAAAGTGGTAGTAGAAGATAGTTCATCCAGGAAAAGGTTATGCCCTTTGCATAAGACATTAAGAAAATAGCTATGCTTCACCAGAAGAAAATTGTCTCCAAATGAGATGGAGACTCCTGACAGTATTGTGATACAAATAAACAGTTTGCTTTAAGAAATTAATTCTGCACAGCTGGGGCTTTCCTGTGAAAACTTGTGGAATTCTCAGATTTTGGTAGACATTTCAAGGCAACAAGCTGTGTCTGGTTAGTTTGAGGCTGGCAACTGCAGTTGGCTGGGGCTTTCCAAGAGCTGCTTATCACAACGTGTTTTGCCTTGTGCCACCCACAGAAGTTGTTACTGACATGAAAGATGTTACTGAGATTCATCAGGAGATTTACTGGGCTCCGACTTTATTGAATTTCCCCCCTCAGACAGACAGTGACCGATGTACTGACCTTGTCTCATGGGCTTCTCTGTAGATTAATGTCTTCTGCACTTTTTCTCCTCCTTTTGTTCCTCATCCTTCCGGTAAGCCCTGCTGGCTAACTGTCAGTGCCTGGAGATATTCAGGGATGATAAACCCTTGAGATTTTTATCCCAGCAGCACCTGAAAAACAAGTATAAATTCTGAGTTTCAAGCTGATGTTCAGTATTATGGGTGCCCCTATAGACAAGTAAAATTGCAAACTGCCATGGTTGATGTAGGGTTTCCTTTTGTTTCCTCCTGTCTGCTACTGCTGCAGCCATTGGCTGGGTAATTAATTGAGCAGTGATTGCTTGAAGCACCTGCCATTTTTAGGCCCCTGGCTTAATTAAACAAGCAACCTGTTTGCCCCTGCAAGAAGGTATTAATTCTCTAAGAAAATTAGTTTTATTTTGATGCTACAGTTTTGGCCAAATGAAAAAATCAAATCCTTCCCATTTGCACAATGGGCTCGGGAAGGAAGTGGCTTCTCTAAGGAAATAATTCAAAGCCTGAGATGTGAGAAATTTTTCGGTATTTACTATTAATGAAATCAAGGGGAAACAAGGTAACGCTATATTTATATTTTTTTTTTTCAGTTTTTTTCTTTTTAAAGGAAGTTTAGCTTGTTTGCAAAACATCACCATTATTCTTACTAACAGAATTGGCACTGTCCTTCTGGCAGCTAAGACTGTCTGCACAAAAATAAAACCTGGGTTCTAATCTTGCTTGTAATAAAACAAATGTCCCCAGTTAGTGCCTGCCAATTTTTGGCATTTCTAGAGTGCAAATCAGTTAAATCTTTACATGCTGCAACATCTAAATTACTACCTAAGACCTCAGGCTATTAGTTTAATAACAGAGAGGACTTAGCAAAGACAGTTTTCTTTGAACCCTGCATTCTCCTGCCTTTGTAAATGGTGGTCTTAGAGTGTGGTCTTGCAGGTCTTGCAATTAAGGTATCACCGTCCCCAAAGACTGATCTTTTAGTTTGTAGTTTTAAAGCAGTCTGTTTTCCTAAAGTAGAAAATTGCATATAAATATGAAGACCTGTTTGCATAGCAGGGACATTGTACAACACTAAATCTGACAAATGCTTCCTGTTGTATAGAATATATGAATATTTTATTTATGAACCAGAATGATCTTGATTTTATTAAGCGGTGAACAATTAAGAAAATAATTCCAGATTAAATGTAGGAGAAGTGATTTGAATTGTAAAATAGAAGAAGAAAGAAATTCAAGCTAGTGTAAAATTTGAGGATATTAGTATCTGCTTATTATAAAGTCTAAAATCTTTTAGCAAGCTTCTGGAGATTATCATGGAAACTGCCCTGCACACTAAGCACTGATGGCAAAACAGTTCTCTTGGAAGACAGTGCCAATGAAAGTTAACTGGAAAATTAGTTATGAGCCCATTAAATCTGAGGTAACATCTGGCCCATCAGTCAGACTTTCCCTTTACTTTTTTCTTTTGACATTAGATTTCCTAAACTCCTTTTGTGTACCTACCATGATGTGGATAGAAACACAAGTGGCAGTCAGATGTTATGGACAGAAACACAAGTGGCAGTCATACCTTTTGCTGAATGTGTAACAAAAGTAAAATTGTTTGCATTGTGCTTAACAGCTGTGAAAGAGTGGGTGGTGTTCTAGAACTGGTCAACTTAAGTATTTCAGTGTGATGTACTGGTAGATTAGGTTTAGAATGGCGTCTCTTGTAGTAGAAGGGCAATCTGACAATCAGTGGCAGAGGTTTTACCAGCAGTGGATTTATAGTAACAAGGACAGCCTTGAACCAGCTGCCCCTGAAGAAGCTCAATGCGCTGTGACTGTTTGAGGGATTCTAATGGACATTTAATGAATGGTTTTTATGTTGTGTATGTGTTTTTTATGTTTTCTCCTGTTCAGTAATGGTTATTCAATGTCCTGGTTGTTTGTTTTTCCTGCAGAGATCCTATGTAGGGTTTGTCCCCCTGACCCCCCCAGGGCTGCTTTCCACCCTGGCAGAGCCTCCAACTCTGATTGGCTGTTGGACACGATCCCCTGTTGGTCAGTTGTTGAATCCCTACACCTGTTACTGGTGCGTGAACGTGATCTCCTATTGGTCAGTTGTTGAATCCCTGCACCTGTTACTGGTGCGTTTTTCAATCCTGTTCTCCACCAAAGGGCTTCCAGGTCCCACCCATATTTCCAGAGAGTTCCACCCTAACCCTATAAAAGGTGTTTCACCTTAATAAAGTGCTCCCATTCCACTGCTCTGGGAGTGCTGTCACTGTCCGGGAGTGACACTGGGAGCAGGAGCCGGGATCGCCAATCCAATGGCTGCCAGTCTCTCTGTTCATTTGTACCGTTTGGAGTTGAGTATCCCTTCCTGTCACATACATACCTTGAATTTGGGAGCATAAGTTCATATTCAGTGCCATGGAAATTAATGCTGACATTATACTGTCATGTCTGGTATCTCTGAATAATTAATGGAAAGAAAAAGAGAATTGTACAACAGATCTTTTGTTTGGAATTTCCTAAATTCAAATGTCTACTTCTGAATATATCACTGTACTGTCAGTTTCCTCTCTCCTTATAAATCCTCTGACTTTTGGCCATTGCATAAAGTTAGTATTTTCACATAACCCTACTCTACAGCCAGTAGAGTGAAACTCTTTTAAATTTAAATCCTTGGGAAACAATTTTGTTTCAACTGGGAACCACAGTGTAAATTGAAGGGGGAAATTAAAAAAGTAAGTTGTCTGTGTTGTACTACATTAATCCACAAATTGTTCTGAATTTTACTGTGTGGTGCTGAAACTTGTTATTCAAAACATATTAACATGCAGGCATACACATATTTTAATATTATTTCTGGAAAAATATTTTGATGTCCAGGTGGAGAGGTACATGAGTGAGGGCTGCACTCTGGGCTGACCAGCATTGCTAGGCAGGAGATCAGGATGGACGGGTGGGGGAGTGGCTCCTTCCACACAGTGCTCTCATGGCATTGGGTGGGACCTTGCTGGAAGCAGCTCAGCCTGGAGCAGAACGGGTCTGTGATGTGACAGTGTGTCCCTGGAGCAGCTCTGGAGTCGAGAGCACAAAGGCTGTGCCTCCTGCTCGGGGCTTTGGGTAGTCGCGAGTCAAACCTGCCAGACTAATCCAGCTCTCAGTGGGAGCCTTTTCTCAGCTGCAGTCCAGCTTCAAATCTTACTGTAGCAAAAGTAAACTCTGAATCTCAGCTCAAGATGCTGGAAAGTGGAGCATCCTTATGATCTTAGGGGACAGAACTGGAATGGTCATTTGTGAAAAATCCTGCAGTGAACAGAAATTTAGCATATCACTTACTGATTTGTACCACACATGGGCACTGTGGATTTTTTTATATATGAAACAATATTTTAAAATTCCTTTAATTTAGGCAGATTATTTTCTAAATAAGGACAGGTAAAGAATTAAGATTAGACAAACTTCTCTTCTGCAGTGCCAGTAGCTACTGACTTTTGTACTGCAGCCTGTAGCTCCTGACAGCTGTAGTGCCAGTCATTTGAGTGGTGCTTTATTCAAATATATTTGAATTTTTTATTCAGTGAAAAGTGCAATTTCAGCATTACAATTCAACTGTCAGTTTGTGGTGAAAACAAATCTCATAAATCAAGTACTTCCTGTGTGACAGGAAGGTACTAGGAGACTCCTATGTGTAGTTTTACCAAATGCATTTTATAGTACCAAGGTCTTTAGATAATTTTGTAAGTATAAGCAGTGCTCACAGTATGAACAATTATTCTATGAACCATGTACAGTTATTGATACCAACTCCCTTATATGAAAGGTAGAAAGAAATAGCTTAGATGAGAAAGCTGCTGAACGTTTGAAAGGAATTTGCAAGATTCTGGAATTTGGGATTTGCTTTCTTCTGGTTGGTCATACTAACAAAAACTGCAGGTTTTACCTGTGAGAGATATGGGAAGTTTTATGAAGAAATCTTGTGTAGGAATTAGCACAGAGGCCTGGAACAAAATTGTAAAACAGTCTTGGCTTGGATGAAAGGTGATCCCTTTATCTGGTCTTGGGTAGTTACCAGAGTGTGTATCCTGGAGTTTGCCAGTGCTAGGAAGATGTATTTAGTGTGTGTTCAACCAGCAATCAATTTCACAGCCTCAGATGGTTGAGGAACATGTTAATTCAGTGTTATTTGTCACAAATGTGTGCTGTACCATTTTTTCAGGCATGTCTTGGAATATACTGAGATGTTAGACACACATTTTAAGGGAAAATGAAAAATAAGGTTGAGAAGACCTAGTGGTTCACTTTATGTAATTGGAATTCATTTAAGGCTCTTCATTTTTTCAGCCGGCTCTGGTAGAGATGTACCTTCTTCAGAGGGCATAGTGCCCATTAAATCACCAAGATTTCTTTCTACTCCTTGCAAATGAACACATTTGAGCTTTTAGAGAACTGCTTTCTGAAACTGCTGAATAGTCTCAATGCACAGGTTTTAGTGCTGCATGATCTCTGTACTCTGCTCAAATTTCCTTTTAAAAGTTTTTCACGTACATTGGATTTCAGTCACCAAGCATTTTTATTCAAAACCGTCAAAGCTGCTTATTTCCTAGGGGTGGCTTTGAGGAACTGAAAGAAAATCTGTAGTATTAAAAATACAAATATATACAGCTTAAACTAAACATTAAATGCTATCATAAACAAAATAATATTGGAAGGGGAAACCTGATCTAGGCTAGAAGAAGAACATTCTGAGAAACAGCATTTACACCATTTGTGAAGAACAAATAGTTAATAGCAAAGAAAAACTGTTAGATGGTGATAGCAATATTAATAGAATGATATAATTAAAACTCTTGCTTTTAACTAGTTTATCAGTAGTTTCCACAGAGGTGACTCAACCAAATGTGTGTAAACATGGAGGCTGATGGCTAGAAGAGGCTTATTGGGGGATTATGTTCTGTACAGTGCACTCTGTGCTTTTCTGCTGTCAGTCAGTGTGGATAGAGGTAAGATTATTAACCACTGCCACTTAGACTTTTCTTGCAATCTCTGCCAGTCTCTAGTGGGAAAATCACTTTGGCTCTGTTCATTGCTGTGTTGTGCCTGCAAAAGCAGAGAGGGGTTATTCTGCCTCTAGTTTAGTCATCATGGAACAGCTGGATGATTTGGTGGGTTTGATGATTGCGAGCCCTTTGGAAGGTACTGTTTTAGGACTCTGAGATAAGACTGATAACGTGATTATGGATCTCCAATTTGACTGCCATGGAAGGCCTATCTAAAAACATGTTTGTGGTGTTGCTAATAGAATGTTCAGTTCTAGTGGTTGTCTTATCTCACACCCATTGATATAATTCAAAGTGTACTAAAAGAATGGAAAAAATTCTTCTGTGTAGTTCAGCAAGTGCTGAGCCAGATCTTAGACATGTCACTTTTGTGTTTTCTAGTTATTAGCAAGAAAAAGTTGTAAGTACTTTGAAGGAAAAGGATAATTTAAAAAGAAAAGGTGTGGGGCAATATGAATCAAATCTGTAAAGCCATCTGCAGTTATTCCTGTGGTGAAGCAGATGTTCCAGGTTGTTGTGGTTTACTTTTGAAGTACGTTGAGTCAGATTGAGTTTCTGACTTCTGGAGATGCTTGATTGCAGCACTGACATTCATACTGATGGGCATTTTCTCTAACGGTCACCTTCAAACTTTGGCAAGCACTTGCCTGAATTAAATGGTCACAGGAGGGTAAGAGCTGGGGCACAGCTCCCAAAGAGCAGACCTGGTAGAAGTGACACACTGCTTGAGTTGAAGCTGCTCTTTGATCTCCTTTCTGCCCTCTTGTACCTATTTTCATTTGCCAAGGTCCTTCAGTCTCACTGGTTAATGAGGTGACTGCTCTGTGTAATTAGAACATCATGTATATATTTTTCTATTGTTTTGATTTGAAATATGCTTTTAGGCAATCATCAATATATTGCTTCTAATAGCTATTGAAGTGCATATTTAAATCTTGTCTGCAGTAATTTGAAAAATAAAGTGATTTTTTTCTGGGTTGGTTGGGGTTTATTCCCATTTAGATCTTGGTAGTTTCACCTAATATATCATTTCACACCACCACTGAAAATATATTTGGGGTGGGAAAGAATCATCAAAACAGAATATCTTCCTCTAGTAGTTAGGACAGGATCCTTACAAAGGAATTTGACCTCTTTCCTGTTGGGTAACTCCTAGGTTTTAAGAGGTATTTAATATGCAGTCCCATAAACCTGCAGATTGACTGAAGGGACAATACAGGAAGATTCATATCACTTAGGGGTGACAAGTTTTCTTGGCATCTGCCAGCAGTAAGGGCAGCTGTGCTTGCTATACCATGCTCAGGTTAGCCCAAAGAAGACAGGGCTGTATTTTTGAAGGGCAGTTTTGGATGGGATAACTGAAGCAGTAATAGTCCCTCACTATTGTGGAGGTCACTATGCCTTCAACAGGGATGGTGGGAGAGATGATGCATCCAGTCCTGAGAAACCACCAGTTCTGTGTGGGTAGCAAATGCTGGCAGAGGAATGTGGAAAACTGCTGGTTCTCTGAGCACTTCAGCTGTCTCCGAAGTAATTGCCTGTGAGTTTGGGTTGTATTCTTCTGTAGTGAAACCGCCCAGATGGATTTGGGTGATGTTGGAAACTTGGACAATAGGAATTGTGTCCTGTTTTTAGGGACACAGTGTCTCCGAGACACACTTAGCTGCCTAGAGGTATAGGAAGGGAAGGGAGCTATGTATGTGCAAGTACAGCACTAACTCTTCTCCCTGTTTAGGGTTGCATTCACTCCCACTATTATGATGTGTGAATGCCTCCCATGTTTGTAATGTATTTATCCTTGCACCCTTCCTCCTGAAATAGGAGGGTGCTGTTCACTGCCACTTTTCTGATAGGGAGTAGAGTATGGGTGTGGATGTTGTGTGCCTGAGGGTGTCTATAAAAGTGCTGCAAATTGAATCCAAGTCTCTGGACTCTGGGGTTGATATATTTAATTGCTGTCACATCTCTTCACCTTTGAGCTATCCTGTGTTGTGTGAAACCGTAATTGTGCTGAAATGGGTTTGGTTTTCAATTGCTTTCTGAATCTTCTGCATGTACCTGAGCATTGCTGAAGTGCTCACAGTCAAACAAATGATTCATGCCAATGTGTGTTATCTGATATCCCCTTTTCCCCCCTAGATGTTTTTGAGAACCTAACCTTGAAATGCACATTTTGCACCGAGATGAGAAATTCTCTTTGTAAACTGCAGATTTCTACCGAACTGCATAACTTCTGACTGATGAAATTCCATTGTTCTGGAACGTCATATATCTTTACCTGCTTTATCTTCCCAGTTGTCAATTTAGATTTTATTTGTTCATGCTGACTTATAACAGGTTTTGTTTTGTTTGTTTGTTTTTTAAATGAGAGTTTTAGCTTGTTACCATTTTGGAAATAGAGAAAGCTTCTCAAATTAATGTCTGAGCAACCAATCTTCTGCTTGGGTGTACAAAGCTGCTTTGATATTATAAAAGGACAAATATTTCCATAGCAACCTATTAAAAACACAATGTTTTTGCTATGTAGTGCTTGCTGTTGATGTTATTACATCCTTGCAGTGGAGACTTTTGACTGCTGTAACTGTGCCATAAAAAATAGCTAGTGATAGTACAGCAACATTAGTTTGTTTATTTGGGAGTTTTTCTGCACATATACTTTTAAAAATGAATGTAAACAGTTATTAATGAAATTACCTCATGTTTCTAAAACATGCACTTTAAAATATCTACATGTATTTCCCACATTATCCAGCATTTCTTTTGAGTCCTGATATACCAGAATCATCAAACGTGCAGAGCAGAAGATTATGAAGCAAAAGGAAGTTAAGCCATCACATAGGTACATTCAGCCAGCTGGATGAGCTGCTCTCTGCTTTCCCCCAGCAGAAACATGTTTCAGCCTTTATTTTCATTAAGGGGTGGTTGTGCACTGCTGTACCTGGGCTGGAGCACCTCGGGATATGGGAGTCAGCCCAAACACCCAGTCTCCGATTGGGTTACACAGGGCGGCTGTGCATTCCCACTCCTGTACAGTGTTAGTTCGCATGGTGTTCCAGGTCACTGACACAGCACTCATTAGGGGTGGGCAGCAATAACAGGCAAGGCTCTGGACTTTTCCAGCCGTGTGGAATGCTTTGTTATGTTGCCAGATTACATAAAAAGTGAGCAACAAGATTGCACTTGGCTGCATAAGCGGAAAACCAAAAACCTGCTGCTCCTGAGTAGCTTCTTGTTCATAACCGTGTCAGCTGGATGTCCTGTTGCAAGATGACAAATTTCTTTTGCGTCTCTGATTGGCCTTCAGTTTCAGGCTGCTCAGCCTCTCTTTTTATTAATTTTTGCTCCCAAACTATTATTACTAACTCCATTATTCTGTATTTAAATGTCTGCATGACAGAGGACACAAGAAAACTATTTTGTTTGATCAAACATCTTTCCTGAGAAATTCAGTATCTGCTCTGCATTATCTCTTGACTGTTTCCATACTACCAAATGCTTTGTTTCCTGTCTTGCACCACTTCAATGCACTTTACCATGTGCAGTATCGCTGCTCTGACTGGATTTATATCTCCTTATATCGACACTTTAGTGGTGGACTTGGCAGTGTTAGGTTGGACTTAATGATCTGAAATGTCTTTTCTAATCTAAATCATTCTATGATATGAGGGTATAATAAAGAAAAAGCAGTACGTAATTTAAAGGCTCCATTTGCTTTAAAAGATACAACAAATGGTATTTATTTGGCTTAAAAAATTATTCCTTCATGTATTCATGGTTTTTTGCTGCTAATAAGAGAAATGTAGAATTTTGCCCCCAAAAGTCTTGCAGTTGACTTCCCTACTGCACTCTTACCCTTTTATAATTGTAAAACTTAACAACCTTGCATGAGTGTTTCAGTAGAGAGTGGTGTTTCAGAAAAAGAGTTGATTGAAGAAGTGAGGCCTCATTTTAAACACAGTGAAGTAACTGATTAACAAAGAGGGTGAGAGGGCAGGGAGTGCTGCCCTAATCCTGTCACTTCCCTGTTGCAGTTATGTGGAAGACTTGCTTTTTTTTTTTAATTTACTGTCACTATTTGTTTAATAACCATTCTAAGGGAAAGTTCAGAACAGCTGGGTTCACTGCATGGGAGTGTGACTATTTTGCACCAAGTTACTGAGTACAAGTGGAAAGTAGTAGTAATTTTGGTTATGGGCCTTTCTCAAATTCATAATCTGGTATAAACAGATCAATATAGGAAATGCTCAAAATGTCATTGCTCACCTCAGCTGTAATGTCACACCACTGGTATCAACTGGGGGACACCACATTACATTTGTGTCTCTACTTAGCTTAGGAAAGCCATGGCGATTGTGGAGGCTGCTCATATAGCAATAATCTGCGTTGCATGTGGATTCTTACAAAGTTTATGTAAAAAAATTATTTGCAAACTGCAGGAATTTGGCCATACATAATTTGCTTTCCTGAACCTTGTTGACAGTGAAACTTTAGGCTGAGAGAGGTAGCTCGTCATGTGGTCTGTTTGTGAACCTCCAGCTTAACTCAGCTGCTATTAGCTCTTTTGGGATTGGTGTCCAGAGGCATCTTTGAAGCGCTGTCAGTTTAGCTGGCAGGTGTTTATGCTGCAGTGGTGTTATCTCTGTGCAGTGCTGATCCCCATTTCAAAACAGCTGTGGCACCAAGTAAGCACTCGGGCTAAAATTGCTGAGAGTAAATTGAAATAGCTTGATCCTAAAGGCTGCAGTATATCAAGGGCAAACTTGACTTCTGGAGATCAACTCTCAGCTTCCTACATGGCTGACATGCCCCAGTGTGACATCTGCTTTAGCTGAGGCTCCATCCATAGTTCAGTGATCATCGCACACTTATTTATGAGGTTTCTTCCACTGAAATCCTGGTACACTACTACTTCCATTCACATTGTGGGGTTCCAAGAAATGTGTTTTCTCATTTCTGAAGGAAAAGTTTACTCTCTTATCTTTCTAATCTGAAGATTTGGTGTTTTTCTTACCAACTCTTTTCTCATGGTTACTTACTGTTTACGGATCTCCTTTATTTTCCTTTCTAGTGTTGGAGTAATTTGCTACTAATTAGCTGCATCTAATAGCTGGATCATGTCTATGTGGCTGAAACCACAGGTCACACTATAGAAAAATAACTGAATTTGTGAAAACAAATAGAAGTGTATTGAAATTAAAATGCAGTCAAAGATTTGTTCTTCTCGGAATGTAGTTTTACTCCTTGTGTTTTGAGCACATTAGTTTTTCAAGGTGATACTCTCCTTTCCTGCTAGCTTTCAAAGTGGTGAAAGTGTGTGAAAATTATGTAGACTATATGCATACACATTCCAAAAAATGGAATTACTTTGTAGATTAAGCAGCTGAACTTCATCCCAAGGTGAAATGCAGGCTTAGTGTGATTTGATGTGGACAGAAACAAAGTTTGATGGCTTCATGTTCAACTTAGTACAGCATTTCATTACAGTGACTAGGAACCCTCAGCCTTTTTCCTGTAAGTCCAGACTTTTCTAAGGCTCAAAGTAATGTGTACTTTTTCTTGTGTTATCTTTACTCTCAGGATTTGCTAATACTCCTACAGCTGCCTTATGTGTCATTCTGTTTTTCTCAGAGGTATCCAGGCAATTCCCCTTTTTCTTTCTTTCCTTTTCTCTAAAGAATTTCAAAGATCCAAAACCAGAACCCCACAGATTAGTTCAAGAGATGACAGAAAGGCTGTGTTCAGGTTTGCATCTGTGTTCTGCCACAGACTTTTCAAGTCTGCCATAGACTTTTAAAGTCCTTGATCTCTCTACTTGAAATCCCCACATGTAAAATCGTGCTTGTTTTCATGAGAGAAAGCTAAATTCTTATATGATATCCTGATGGGACTCACTGGTGTCCCTTTACTGTGGTTAGCTGCTGGCTCCTGTCTCAGCTTTGTGTTTTCACTCTGCCACTCACACCCCTCAAGTCTGATCAGAAGTCTGTTAAATATGGTTCTGCTTGCAAAAGATTAGTAATGATGTAATGCCTAATCAGGGATTTGCTGCAGGCTACAGGTGGATCTCTGCGGTCATCAAGAGCTGTGCTATGGTCAGTACTGGAGAGGAAGGGTGTTAATTTATAATTATAAAAGTCTCATATGAGAATATTTATTCACATAATAATAAAGTAGGTGTCTTTTACACTCTCAGGAAGGATACTTGAGACCCATCACAAATGTGCTAATGCATTTTGTAAGAGTCAGTGTGTTCCTCTGGCACGTTCTTGGCCCCAGACGAGAGACATGCTAGGCTGTTTTACATGCCTGTCAATTATTTGAATGTAACAGATGTGGAACTTGAAGGCAAACTGCTGTGGAGCAGTTTCTCTGTCCTGTGTCAGTTAATAATACCTGTGTCTTCTGCAGGTGTATGAAAGGGTGTAGATCATCAGTAGCATTTGGAAGCATCACTTGAAATAGCAATGCTGTGTTTCAGATATGTCAAAGGTGGGAGATATTTGAATTCTGATTCAGCCCCTATAGTTGGGATTGATAGACGTGATTTTTTTTCCGGTATAGGTGTTTTTTTTCACAGAATCTAATAAAAAATGATGCTCCAGATTTCTCTTACATCAAGCAGAACTTGAATATGAGAGTCAATTGTATGTTTCCATAAAACAGTACAAATATTCCTCTCCTAGACAAAATATCTTTTAAACAGTGTGTGTGAGAGAACAGCATTATGGATTTGAAAATTAATATATATTGAATATCAAAGCTGCTTGGCTTGATATTATATCTTACGTAATTCTGGAAGGTTTATCCAAAGCTCTTGCCTGTTTTCTAGTCTGTGTGACCTGAGACAGGCAGAGTCAGTCCAGCTTCTGCAATAAACACCTTGACCAAGTGAAAGATGGGGAACTTAGGAGATGTTTAGGTTTGGCATATAAAGTCTGGTAACACGTGCTGCAGCTGAGATTGATCCTTTCCTCTCTCAGTGTTTAGAGAGGTGGGGCAGTAAATATGTGTGTGTAAAAGATGGTGTGCTGGCTGGCAGATCATAATGTCAACAAGAGTCTGGAGCTTTTCCCTTGATGCCTTTTGCTTTTTGCACCTCCTGAGGCATTCTAACCAATGAAAGGTGATGAACTTTTTTGGGTTTTCATGCTTTTGTAGTCAATGAGTGAGTCTGCTTAGGACACTTCTGTGGTTTAAGCTGAATGGCCAATTATTCTAGAATTTTATAGACAGCTTTAACTAAAAACTTAAAAAGTTGTATATCATAACCCCTTCAGTTCATTCAACAGAGTAATTGCTGACAGCTCTTGGGAAAGCAGCATGTGTTTTTTCTTCTACTCATTGTGTGTTTAGGAGGGTTCACTTCCTTGTCATTCATGGTGTGACAGCATGAACCCAAACTATTCTGCATCGTGTCTCGCTTTTGGAACCTTTGCCTGCACAGTGGGCATCATTTGTCTCTGTCCTAATTCCCTTCTGACTGTAAATGCAACAGGAACATTTGCAAAGAATAAATCTTTTCAGTGTATTGACAAAGCTTCTTGTATAATTGTGTTAGCTGAAGCAGATGATGAGCTGCAATCCCTTTTGAATTAGGGTTTATGTAACTCTCCCCCAGTTCCTGGCTAAGCCTCACAGCCCGATCCAGAACAACGAGCTCTGATGGGTGTTGTCCTGCAGGCAGAAATGTGTGGCCTCACACATCAAGGCTGGGACTGTTCAGCTGCTTTTTCAGCTTGGTGTTGCCCTGTTTTAGTCATTTCCCTGTGGCAATGTTACCTGGCAAAGGAGAAAGGCTCAGTTGTACTTGGCTGTGTAGTCATTTCCAAGTGTAACTCTTCAGGGTGTGGTGGGGAGGCCAAAGGAGCGTGGTTGGCTGCTGGAGCAACTTGGTTGTTGCTCTGTTTTCAGAAGCTCTGCTTGGATAGAGCTAAGATGACATGGAAAAACACAGTCCACTCCTTTGCTCTCTTTGGGTTCCTACAGTTACATTCTTTGACTGTTGTGTTATTTGAAAAATGGTGGTGAGAAGTAATAGACCGGTGGTGTAGGCAAAGTGCTGGAAATTGTGTTCTTCTGTAAGTTTGTTAAGGAGGGACTGCACAGCCAAGCTGAATGGAAACCATGAGTACACCATGATTTGTTCTGAAACAAAACACAGTTTCAGAGATGAGACTCTCCGCAGATATGATGAGTGGAAATTTGTAGCTGTGTTCAAGTTGATCCTTGAGATTTACATGCATAAAAGATCTTCTCAGAAGTTAAGAGGTCTGTGGAGTTAAATGAGATTTTCTTGAGAGTTAAAGTGGCTGTGCTAGGCAGCACCTACAGTCATGATACTGCTCAGGAATAAAATGGAATAGAAAACTCCATCTGGAGTCTTGAATAGGTTTATCATGTGGTGAGTCTGTACTTTGAGGTTGAGGCTAATGATGTTTCTGTGATCAGGATTAGAAAACAATATTTGTAAATTCACATTACCGGCTTATAGGAGGGATGTGTGACTTTATTTTTTATTGTACATGGTATTATATATTCTGATGAATTATTCTGTGATCCTTTGGACTTGCTGAAAAGCTGACTGTCTCAGATCTTGAGTTACTAAAAGAAGTCCTGTAAGCATATTTCCCAAAGGTTTACAGTGGTGTTAGGTAAAATACAGCCAGTCTTAAAGAGTGCTGAGGAAAATAAGTCAGTCCTTGTTTTCAGTGTTGCTGGACACTGACAGCAAAATATCCAAGTTAATATACAGAGCTGCAGCTGTATTCTATAAGCCTGATAGTCTCTCCTTATTGTTTTGATAAAGATTATTGATTTCCATATTCAACTTTCCTCTGTTCACACTGTTAATCTAATGTGATGGTGTGAAAAAAATGTACTGGAACTTGTCTTTAAGACTTCTTGGGGCTTAATGTCTTCTCCTTGGTGGGCTTTTACCTAGAAAATGCACTGCAATTTCAAATCAATTTTCTTCGTGTTACACACATATTTATTTACATTAATATTTAATACACATATATAATGGCTATATATAAATTATATACATATATTCATAATATGCATACTGTATTGCATATATACATTATATAGATAATATTAATATAATATCCATATAGACATATAATGTATTTTCAATATTATGTAAGTTTGTAATTTATTTCCTCACATTTCATATATCCATATATACATAATTTCTGTTAATAATGACATTTTATGTATCTTTACTCTTGAACTGTTTGGTAGAGAGTATTCAGCAAAGTTACCATCTATATGGAGTATTTCCCTATAGTAATTTACTCTATAGTGTGTAGCCTGCTTGGACTTATTATGCAAATGCCACATTTGTTGGCTCAACCCCATATTTCTCTGAAAGAGTGTTTCCTTCATTGCTTTGGGGGCAAAAAAAGCGCCAGTTCTGACAAGGTCAGTATTCACTTCTTTCCTCGCCTCTTACCCCCTTCCTTCCATTACAAAAGAGGAAAGCAAATTACCTTCATTGGTTCAGTAAATTTGTCCTAATTGCTTCATCTCAGTAAGGACACTGAATGCCCACATGCAGATAATACAAAACACTTGCTGTGGGGATGAAAAAACCCTGCAGAGGTAGCCCTGAGTTTGAAAATACCTTTTGAGTTCTCATTAAGGTCTGGGGTTTCATTCCTTGGCAGCAGTCAGCTGGAGACAGAAACACTGGTAGCTGAGGTAGAGTTAGATCCAAGCACTTTGGTCATATGCTTTGTTTTGCTTTAGAGAAGCTACAGCCAGATACCTGAACTACTGCAGGAGATGCTGATGGCAAAATGAGAGGCTAAGGAAGTTACTATCTTCCAATATTTTCAAACTACAGATTATGTTGAATAATATTGCTTAAGAATATACTGTAGGCAACAGATAAGTCTTAATAGCATAAAATAACCCTAAACCATCAAGATTTTCCTTCCTGGGTTTTATGAGAAGTTCTTATTTTTAATTTTAAGCTGAGAAGCTTGACAGCAGTTGTAATAAGTAAATGCAGTTAGTGTTTTGTGAATTTTTGTTTGTGTCTTATGCTCAGGATTCATTCTTGACTTGTGTATTATTATAAGGGCTATGTAAATACACTCTTTTCCCAGTGTACCCACCCATAAGGCAAATGGTTTCTGCTTTTAAGTTTGAAACTCCATGAAATGAGCACAACTCCTGTTTATGAAAGTGCTTGGTGTTACTTAAATGATGTGTAAAAGCCAAGAGGTTTTCTATTTCTCTGTACGTATTTTTTGTTCAAGAGCACGACCGTTGATCCCTGGTTCTTGTGACTGGCGGCAGAGCAGCCCCACAGCGTCGGACAAGCAGTGCACTGTAGTCCTGGGTTTGTCATTCTGCATCCCAGGGCAGAGCCCTGCACGGGCTGAGACCAGCGGCGATCTCGGGGCTGACAGAGGCTCTCTCCCAGCTCAGACCCGGAGGAAGCACCTGAAGGAGGTGACCTGGGATCCATTCAGCTCCCTGCTGCGGTGCTGTGCTGGTGCTCTGGCTGGCTCCTTCCTCTCCGATGCTGGTGCTGCTGAGTGAGATGGGGCAGATGGTGCCTTGTGTTCCCACTCCCAGCAGACAATGCCAGCTCTTTGCTAGCTCAGCTTCCACGGCCTGCACCGTGAAATAGAGGTGCAAATTCCAGAGCTCTTCACAGGGCTGGCACTCTGGGCTCACTCAGGGCATCCAGCCCGGGTCTCTGCCATCATAAGGAAACAAATCCGTGTGGGTGTTTTGCCTGGGGCTTCAGAAATCAACTTCACTTTGGCAAGCTTGGGGAGGGAGCCAGAACTCTGCCTTTGTAGAAAGGGAAGGTGAGGGAGGAAGGATGAAAGCTTAGTGCAGAGTTTGGTTTATTTGTTTACTGCTTTTGGTCACGGGTGGCACTGAATGAAGTGAGATGAGGCATTCTCTTTTGGAAATACTGATAGACTTCAAGTTGTCAGTGTTATCTATAAGCCACTCACCTTTTTTGTTTTTAAACTTCTTGCTGTCATTTGCCCTCAGATTGTATAAGGTATTCTAGGGCTTTAATAAGACTGCTCTGAGAGCTTTGTTTTTGTCGTTTTCTTCGTGTGGAAGCCAAGTCTTCTGGTTTTATTAACCAGTTAGTTGTTCTTAAGCTAATATTGCTTACTTTGCCTGTGACTTCCTCTTGCTTTCCAAAGCCAGAGAATATCTCCTTTATTTTTGTAAATATTTATTTTTCCTTTAATGTGTTACAAACAGATTGTATAGCAGAGGGTAGACTTGAGATCTGAAGTGGAACCAATTTTTTCCTTCTGTGGTTGCTTGCACTTATTTCAGGCAGGATTATGGATGATATTCAGAATAAGAAGAGAGCTATAAACTGGTGGTAACAAACAGGCCATATAATATTCCCCTTTCTCCTCACTTTATTTAAAAATATGCTAAAAATGCCATGTATGACAGAAGACAATATATTCACTTTTATGCCACTGGAAAGAACAAGTTCAGTATGAAACCAGAGTGGGACTGAAGAAAAACAACAGCACATTGTGTTTGGGAGACAAATCAGACAAATTCTCTTTAGCAGTGTTATTTTCAGACCTTGGATGCTAGAGGTTTTGAGAAATGTTTTGTGAGGAATCTGCTCCAAAAGATTACTTGCACACATATCTCAGAGTTTAGAAAGGCAGGGGGAATGTGATTTATTTTTTGCTCAGCTGAGATTGAGAGCTTGATTCCCCTCTGGTATGCAACTCTTGTTTCATTTTACCTAGAGAACAGGGTCAGTAACATCAATTTCAGGAACATTTTGTGATGTTACATTAATATGAAGCTGTTGGAATCTAATTCTATTTGATAATATGCAAGTGATATGGCACAGATGGGATTTGAAGAATGATAAGGCCCAGAAATGTCATAAAATTTTGAAAATATTCACAAGAAAATCTGTTCAGAATTCTGAGAGCTACGAGAGAACAGGGCTAAGTTCTGAGT
Organism: Myrmophylax atrothorax; assembly: GCA_026770055.1. NCBI lineage: Eukaryota > Metazoa > Chordata > Aves > Passeriformes > Thamnophilidae > Myrmophylax > Myrmophylax atrothorax. The sequence goes on from JAOXXN010000480.1 coordinate 198,679, forward strand.
CAAATTTAGAGCTGATGTGAATTGGTGTAACTTCGCCAAGAAAGGTGAGATTGAATGAGTCCTTAATTTTTGCCCTGGTGTTTGGGAATTTAGAGAAGTTGGCAACATCTTTGACTCTCTAAGAATATCACCAGAATGAGTAGAGATGTGGTATCAACAGTGTCGTCAAAGTAGCTAAATTTAGAATTGCGTTATTTTGAATTTTTAGTATATTATGATGAAAACCAAGATATGCAGCAAGAAGATTTTTTTTTCCCCTTAACCACTGAAAATAGAGTTTTTCTGTGCTGTGCTTTTAAGAGAGATGATTTTCTTGTGTAAATTTTAACATTCTGATCAGAGACAAAAGATTGTTGTTCTCTAGCTAATTTTTGTACCTATTTTTGAGATCTAACAAAGCTAAACCAAAGTGAGATCTGAGCAAACACTAAACCTGGACTTTTCTGTGAGCAGTAAAGGAAACTGTAGAGTATTGAAGTTAGAAATGCTGTGGACTCAAGGCTACCAAAAGAAAATGAATCTTCGTTTGAAGTCGGTAGTTGCAAAGTTCCCCCTGTGTTAGTTATTCCCTTTTACTGTGCCAATGTCATTGCCTTCTGTGCATTAACATGAATTAAAGTGAATCAGCAGTGGCTCAGGTCTTAAGTTTCCCTTACAGACAGGAATAGAAAGCCTTTTTGATGGATTTACTGTATTCCATTAGGCTGAAGGGAAAATGGACCAACAAGAGATGTGGAAGAGTGAAGTAAACAGGAGACAAATGGGAATGTTGTTGGAGATGATGAGCATTTGGTTAACAAGAAAAAACTAAATGTGGACTTTATTATGCAGCTAATTTTAGTTAACATGGAATAAGTGAAGCTGTGGTGCATGAGGAAATTACCTTTCAGAAAAAGTGAGTTTTAAGAAAAGCCTAAAATGTGAGTTGTGTAGCCACATGTCAGAGGTAAAATGCCTTCTGCACTGCTGGTCTGTCTGCTCTTCACTTTAGGTCTAGTGCTGCTTTCAGAGAATTAAGATTATTGACATGCCATTCCCCTCAGCTGCTCTCCTGTCTAATTTCCTACCATTTCCACTGAATGGTACCTGCTGTGTGGGGCCCTCTGCCAACATCAGTGGCAGTTCCTGCCCTGAACAATTCACACTGCAAGCAGCAAATCACAGTATGCAAATGAAAGAAGCAAGTGGAGGGGCAAGAGGACAGAAGAGGAAGCAGACAGGATTAGAAGGCACTTTATTATTGACCTGGCTATGTGCACAGCTCCTTTCAACAATCACTTCAGCCCACAGAACACGTCAGTCCTTATCTGTCACTTCAGATGGTGACAGACTGAGGCCACTTGAGGTTTATTGTGTTGCCACCAACTTTCATTAGTTGTGAAAGTGAATTTGAATCAAATGTTTGGTAACAGGTTCTGTGGAATTTTTGACTTCCACCTGGATTTTATCTCTTGTAGACAGTCATCTGGTGCTCTTTGTAGTGTTTCTATCCAGTCAGTTTTCCTGTTTTACCACTTTTTATTACCTAGTAGTACTGATCAGACAAAAGATGTCCTGCCTTGAGCAGCATCCATAAACAACAAGAACAGGGCAAGCGTGTATGACAATGCCTTCCATTTTCTTCTGAGACTTCAAACATTTTCAGCCCATAAATTTCCTGAGAAAAGTGTTGTTTCTGAGTTTAATAGCTATCTTTGGTTTTCAATGCCCCAAACTTTGTCAACATTTCCTTCCCTGTGCTGTAATCTTCTACTCCTGACCCACACTGGACAAGGCCCTTCAAAGCTAAGCAGTAGCATAACACTCCTTCTGCTGGGTCTTTTTTTTGGGAATCCTTGACATTTTGCACAAATTTGGTAGCCTGACTAACAGACAACAAAAATGCACATCACTGATCTTGTTCACATTAACTTGGGAAAAATATTTAATGTAGTAACAATTTTATTTGGCCTTTTTTGATCGCTGTTCCATCCCTGCATTATGTAAATCTGGCCTGTACCTACTCATCTTTTGTTTAAAGAGGCACTAATTTAAATTAATTTCTTAATATTACATCTTTATTTATATAACTAATGCTAGCATTGCTAGCTAAGGATGGCATGCAAGGGAGGGTGAATTGCACTTCAGTGTGGCTTTCCTGGTGATTCTTTATTTTACATAAAAATGATATTTGTGTTTCAGCTACTGTTGAATACACACTGGGTACTCTGAATTTCTCTGTCAGAACTGTTTGTCTCAAGTGTGTCTCAAGCTTCGGAGTGAAGAGTAAATGAAGTTAAGCTATGGTCTCTCCTTGGTGTTGTTAGAATTTTATTTCACATTACTTTTTTATGCCTTTGGTTTTTATTATTCTTTTTTCTCAAAATTGCATTTCTTCCCATACTGTTTTCAAATAACCAGCACTGTGACGCAAAGGATGAACATGTATTAGCTAAAAAGGAGGTCAGGCAGCAAATTAAACAAAAGGATTTTATTTTTTTTTGTGAGATTTCAGTACAGATGAGGAGATAAGGCTCCCTGCACCTACAACGATTCCTGTAGGGGGGATGAATGCTTGCCCAGGAGGCACAACCTGCTTGAGGTTTTGCTGTGTAATGTTCTTGTACATATTTCATCTAAATGTACATTAAATGTTACAAAAGATAGCAGAAAAAACGTGTAACTGTCAAGTAGTGTGACTGAGAAGTCAGGGATGTCTGCAGGAGAATGCTGGTGATGTCAGCCCATTTACCTTAGGTTGTTATTAGTAACGTGCTGCCCTTGGTTCCTGGGAAAGCCATGGAAGCACTGAATGGATACTGCTGGGGCTCCCAGACTGCAGCACAGCTGTGCATTCACAGCTGGTGTCTCACTGCCCAGGCTGCAGTGCCGGTTCTGCTCTGATCCTGCGTGTTGGGGTCTGTGAAGGGAGACACTGCTGACTGTTGCTCCATGGATTTGTTTTGTTAGCCTGAGAGGAAAGCATGTCACAGCTGTGTGGGAAAAGCACACGTTATTGTGACACTCTGAGGCCTGTCAGTTGGTATCCCAGATAAGCTAAATGAAATGTTGGAAACCATGGAAGATTAGAAAACCTGCAAAGCCTTATACTGAGCACCCTCTAACAAGCTACTCAATAAAAACAGTGACTCTTCTCCCAGGATGGTCTGTGTAACCTCCAGCAGCAACACTGCAGACAGTAGCTTGTTATAGAGGATGGAAAGAAAGGCGTTTGAATAATTAGCTTTGATCTAGGCCTGCATCAATCTGGCAAAATATTTAATGCTTTCCATTTTGAGATAGACTTGAGTGCTTTTGCTGACTTTAAGCGTATGAATAGCTGTGGAATGAGGCTGCTATTGAAAAGGGTTTTTTAGCTGGGTAACTGCTGCTCTTTGGTCTTGCTTTATCGAATATTTAGTTTGCTTCATGCCTTTCCCCCCCGATTTAAAGAGATAAAAGAATAAATAAAGAGTAAATTTTCTGACCAATGCTGATTGCGTCAGTGTGCACAATATTATGTGTTATTTAAAACCAGCTTGTTTTAATAATGCAGAATTATTTGAACAATTTTGTGTTGTTGAAACATTTCTCGAATCTGTGAAGTCAAAATAAATAATATAAGATCTGGTATGATTTCAACATAGGCCTTCCTTTTTCTCTTTGTATTTAGTTATCCTTTCCTGCTATTTCTTGTCAGTTATTTGGGAGCAGTGTTAGAAGTGGAAAAATCAGCTTAGAGTAAGTGTTGCTAAGCAAAAGCAGCTTGTAACATGAAGTGCCAGTCAAATACCTATTTTTGTTATTATTGTTATATATATATATGTATTCAAAATTTTTGTTACTTTTCTAGTTTAACATATTACATAAAATGCAAATGGAGAGACTGGCCAGATCACTGTCAAGTGATCTGAGTTTTCTGAGAAGGTACTCAAATGTTATTCACAGCGGAGGCTGATGGACTAAATTGTTTCTTATCAAGGTCCTAGAAAATGTACTTGAGTGGGGGCTCAGGAGGGTCTCCAGGATTTATTTATGAAGCCTTTTACACTTTAACTCATTTTTAGCTTATAAAAGTAGAGTACTTCATTTCTCTGTTAGGGTTAACTTTCTATCTCAATCTAGAGTAAAATAAGGGTTAAACTAATCTCGGGGATGCAGAAAGTCAGCTGAAGTGTTATGAGGAAGTGAACTTTTTCTAGCTTGAAGGTACACTCTTTGTCCTTGTTTTTCTGAAATTTCAAGTGCTTACAGTTAGCAGAATGCTCTGTTGGATCACAGTCTGGTTTGGGGCTTCTGTTCATTTTGTTAGGGGACGTACTGGGTTGTGACCTGTTGATTGCTGTCCTCTGGGAATCTGTTCCTGCAGACATTTACATGAGATGTACTGGAAAAAAAGAAGAAAGCTATGTCAGCATAAGGGCCTGAATCCTTACTGAAGTGTCTTAGTGTTGCTGTAAGGTAAGATAAAGCCAACCAAGATAGGAACAATATGTTGGGCAGACTGAGACAAGACCAGTATCAGATGTCTCCACTCTAAGAAGGATTTATGAAAAAATGGTGCTAGGGAGATGCAGGGAAGAAAGGAAATTTCTGGACAGGTGTTAAGGACCTTCTCTGAACGTAGAGGAAATCATGAGGAAAGGCAAAAGAAGAGATTTATGGAAGTACTAAGCAGTTTGAAGGTGTTCAGGGAGCAACATCATCAAAGCTGAAAAGCATCTAATAACCAAGTTTCCTGCTCTTTTCTGCACTTTCAGCATCTCTTATAAATACAGAAAATGCCTTCACTGCTAAGGGTGGCACTCCGGTAACCTCAGGTGACCAGATAGTAATAATTTAAAAGCTGGTAAGTGGATTGTGGCCACCTGTATTCTTTGCAGGGTCACTGACTGCAGGCAGGTGACTCCAATAAATTGAAGGGGATGTGAGCAGTGGACAATCTGTTCTTCCACCCATAACAGCAGCACAGGATGGTCTTAAGCAGGAAAACTTTTAATGTAAGGGCCCAGTAATTGAACATCTTCCTGGTAGGAATTCCCTTGCAGTTCCCTGGGTATGGTGCAGGTCCAGGAGGTGCTGTGCTGTGACTGGCAGTTACTGATGGACCCCTGCACAAAGGTACCTGTCTTAACAAAATCGGCCAGTTAGACCTAAAATGTTGGAATGATGTTTCATGGTGGTCTGTGCTACAGAGGCTGAAGATAAATAGTTGAAATTCAGTCAAATGATGATCTTGCAGTGGCATGGCAAGTCAGACTACTAGTGCAATTGTAACAGTATTGTGGGTGTATTTAAATTAGTGCTTTGACAATATAGAAAGGGGCAATTTGACTGTTCTGTGTTGGTTTCTTCTATGGTTTTCTTGGAGCAGCTCTGGTAGTAGAAACAATATCCTTCTGAATTTCATCAGGCAGCAATGCCAGACTTGCTTGGATTGAGACATTTGCAGAGGCAATTACTCAACCTCTCAAAGTCTGAGGCTAAAACCAATATTTTAAGCCATCCTCCAACTGATTGGAGTCTCTTGCTGCTTATTACTCTTATTCATAAGTTGATTTTAAAAAATCCTATATGTATAATACTTGAGAATAATTTTTAAAAGCACAGTCATATCTGCCTTCTGGTAAAGCATCTTCTGAAGGTCACTTTGGAACTGCCCTGAACTGCATATGGAACTGGAGGAGTAGTGGTCATTAAACTGTTTGCAATGAAAGCTGTATTTGAGTCAAATACGTGTTAGTTAAAGCAAAGGCTGAGTAATGGTGCATTAAGTCTTGCTTTTTCACTCTTTGTGCTTACTGCTCTCTGAGAAGAGTTAGTCCTTTGTTTATATTAGATCTGTTTGAGGACTGATCTTTCCTTGCCTTCTGAATATTGCCATGTGCCAAACTGTAGGGGGAGGTTGATGCACTAAAAATTGTTTCTGGGCTAAAAAGTTTTTTTCTAGCTGTGTTACACTTTTGCTTCAAAGCTGCTGAGGAGTCGCCTGTTTAGCAGAGGAACTGGTTGTCTCTGAGGCAGTGCAGCAACTCCAGGGCCAGCTGTTCCAGGTGTGTGGTATGGAGTCCTGCTGCTCTGTGTGTGGCTTGCAGGCTCTGGCAGGCAGGGAGGCAGCAGGCATGATCAGTGATCCAACTGTTCAGATTATCCAGTGTTTTCTGACGTGGACACACACCAGTCCATGTCCTTGACACTCTCTAGAGAGACTTTGCTCTTCTTGGAAGAATAAAATGCAGCATTAGTGCTACTGTAATACTTTTGTTGGTGATTTGAAAGATCAAAAGGTATTTCCTATCACTCCCGTGAGCAGAATGGGTCACTGATCTGGAGCAGCAAAGCACTGGGAATACTAAAAAGCATAGTGTGAGACTGTAAAGTTTCTGAGGTATTTCTTGGAGTCCATTATCTTTGCAACTGAACATGTTGCCTGTCCTCAGTTATAGAAACTGTGTCTCTATGCTTTTAGTATTTGTTTTCCTTTGTTTTTTGGTTTGGACAAAGCTGATTTGATGTGCTTCCCTGACTGCAGATAATCTTTTCTGTTTGCTTGACAGAATGTAGTCTGAGGTGTGATAAAATATGTGGGCTACATGCTCTGTGACTGGAAGGCTAAATGTTCTGGAGCTTGTAGTGTTTTGCAGTGTCTGCTACATTTGCAGTTGACAGTCTTGCATTTCCAGCAGTTGTTTTTGTGGTGTTCAGTGCGTGTGTTGCCAGTGCTGAGAGGCCTGGAAACAAGAGCCAGCAACACACAGACGATGTGCTACAACTTTTAAGATGCCTGATCATGAATAGGATTTCTCTGCAGAATGGCTCATTATTTTCTTCAAGTTTAACTGTAAATTACAAGCTTGTGGGCTTGATTTTTTGTCTTGTCAACTTCATCTCAACACCCTTTTATCCCTTTCTTTACCAATTCTATACACTAGGGAAATGGCAGATGTTAGTGATGTAGCTGGTAGGGGATGTGGGAAAGAGGACATCTACTTAACCTGTAGTTTTTTGCATGTCTTCAAATTCAATTACTAAGTACATTAAGGTTTCCCATTTCAAGAATAGCTGCCTAATATGTAGGCAGAGGACAGAGGTGGGGTTTTGCCTTTTATTTGATTCATCTTCTGAATTACTGAGACCAAGTTGAATTTTGTTAAGTGTGCCTAGTTTTCAGGAGAGTAATGAAGAAAGGGAACCAATACCTTAGATTTGGCATGTGGATTAAACCTGTTATAAAAATGCCAAGGTCATGGGTTCAATCCCCTTTATGGGCCATTGACTTAAGAGTTGGACTCGATGATCCTTGTGGGTCCCTTCCAACTCCGAATAGTCTGTGTGTGATTCTGTGTGTGTTTTATTTTTGTCTCTTACCATAAAACAAGCAGGCCTTTCTCTGAACTGCCCTTCAAAAGCATGTTTTCACTGGCAGCACAACAGCAGTTCAAAGAAACAATAGGTCTGGAGAGTAATATGCAGGTAGAAGTTTACAGAGGGCAAACAGCCTGAGATTGTATTACTAAAGATTTTAATAAACTGTTCTTCAGAAAGTCTCCTCAGGATTTTTTTTTGTGATTCTTTCAATTTAGTCTCTTCTTTAATAAATTATACAGTCTTAGATCCAGAATGGGCTGAGTACATGCAAGAGTTACCATTGTACAAGGAGGGCTGATGAACCCAGTGTGCATAGCCAGGTTTGCTCATTTATTTCCCCTATTTCACACAGTCTTGCACAAATGCACACATTCTCTTTTGGTTTCTGTGTATTACAGAATGAATTCATACAGGGGCTGCAATGGAGGCTTGAATTTATCTACTCTCAAACGGCCTTTTTAAAGTCCATAGAGATTCCTGTTTGTGGTGGGTGTGGAGCTCTTCTGTTCCTCTGGCCTACTCATATTTTGTCTTTAGCAAATCTATTTGCTTCCTTTTTCACTTGACAGAAATTGACTTTCTGAATTTATTACTTTGTTTTACGTGCTCTGTAAACTGCTGTCAGCTCAGTGGCTGAGACATCCCGTGTGATACTTAGGGTTACAGTGCTGTAAGAATGAGGACTAACAGAAAACCCATGTTGTTGTAAGACAAGTGGGTATGTGTAGGGGAAGGTGCATCGTACGTTTTGTGAGATGCAGTCTAATTATAATAAGTGTAATGATCCTTAAAGTTATGCTCATATTTAGTTCAGAACTGATGCCAAGTTGTCAGAGCTTTTCTTTAGCTTGTGTCCCTCTTCTCATCTTGCTTTCCAAAAGATGCTTTGCTAATGAGCACTCCTTTCAGCTGCTTAGTCCTGTGCTTGTCTTGGGGGTTCCTGAGGCCGTGGGGTTACTCACATGATGAGCATTTTGTCCATATTCACAAGCAGTCTACAGTCTGGGAAGATGCCTGGCAGGGTTGGAATGAAAAAAAAAAAGGCATCTAAAATCATCCTTCCCATTAAAAGCATGCCATCAAAAGAGTTCTTTACAATTAGTTTCCCTTGACAGCTCTTCACAGGAAAAAAATAAATCTCAAGATTCCTAAACGCTGAACCGAATCGTAGTGTAATTATTCCCATGTGATACCATTGAAAGGAATATGAATGTACAGCTAAAACTTAAAAGCAAAATCTGTCTCCGTGTTTTTGGTCCAGAACTGAGGAAAGTGAGGGCAATTTAGTTCACCTAGAGAGAGTTTAAACACAGTCTTAGTCTTCTTTCCTGTTGCAAAACAGTTCTGAAACCTGATTCATTTATAGCCACAACTAATGAGCAGACTGGAATTCTTCAGATGTGCTCAAAAGAGCCCTGAGGGCTGTTCTTTGCCCTCCACTCCCGTGCTCAGGAGGTAAAAGCTACAGATAAAGGCAGTAAGATGGGCAGCACTTCAAGTTGCACACATTTTATGTACTGGTGGCTTTGACTCCTCTTGCTGGTGTGAAATCATTCACAAAGAACATCTTCCTCCTTCCAGGAGAAACACACACAGCAGATACAGCACAGACCTGAGCTCTGCCTGGGCCATCTCCAGCTGTTTGACACACAAGACCACCATGCACTGATGCCTGGTTTGCAGTCCTGTTCTTGTTTGTACTAGTGAATACTGCCTGTAGAGGAGGTAAACATTAAAAATTTAGCTGTTTTTGTATTAAAAGGATGTTTGACAGCAAACATGAAACACACATCTCTGAGTTGTTCCCACTGAGAACAATTAGTAAAGTTTCCACTTTGTTGTTTGTTTGTTTGTTTGGAGGTCTGGATTGGAGCAGGGCTGTTGCTGAGTTGCTTTTGAGCATATGCCTTCAGTAGACCAATATAGTACAAGCCTGGGCTCCTGCCAACAGGCAGACAGCCTGGAAGTAAAGGTAATGCCCTCCTACATTCTTCTAATTGTTTGTATTTTGAATATGGGAAAGAAATGTCACTCCTCAATTAGTCTGAATGCTAGCTCACCTTGGATGCAGCTGCTACCAAGAATCTTTCTCTGTTTTTAAGATGCACAAATTGGGAAAAGGTTATGGCTCTTGCTACGTATGAATGATCTTTACATACGTTCCCCAGACACTTCCTATAGAAAAGAAATGCTACAGAAAGGAAGTTATTTATGAAGCAGTTTCAGGAGGCTCATTAACTTCTAGAATGCGGATGAACTTCAGGTAAAATAAACATTTAAAGGGCAGCCTTGCATTTTAAGGGACAGGTGGCAAGAATAATTTGTAACTGCAGTTATATTTATAAACATGGCATTTAGGAAACATCAGATGCTGTAGAAAAGCTTGTCACTATCTGGTTGCTTACTAAACAGGAAGAAAAATTGTTAGTAAGGAAACTATGTGAGAATAAGAGAGATGCAATTTCAAACCTAAGGAGCAGAAATAGATTGTTCCCAAAGTCACATTAAAACCAACAATAACAGCAAATGAACATTTTTTACTCTAGTACCTTAGGTTTTGATTTTAATTTTCTCATACTTAGAATGGGAAAAGCTACAAGCAAAGTGGAGTATTTTTGAATTGTTAGGAAGAGACTTCGGTGTGTCTCTCTGCCAGGGTTAGCTGTGCAGTGGGAATATCCACATTCGTGCAAGCTGAAGAGCCAACTAGTGACACTGGGTTGCTTTTTCAAATTTTTTGCTCGGGCCAGTTCTGCATCATTGCATGTGTGACTTTAAAAGAGGTACCGAGTTAATACCTCTGCATGTGTTGCAAATAGTTTCTTATAGGAAGAGAAATCCCCAGTTGTTAACACTGATGTCTTTGACTGAAATTAGCAAGTGGCTCTTGGCAAAGGCCAACAGTCTGATTTGCCAAGAGAGGTGGTTCTTTATTTCTGCCTTGTGTGTCCCCCAGTAGGAATGCTCAGTGATCAAAATCTAGTTAACAGTTTTATTGAAGAAATATTGGTCAGTAGAGAATTCAGTTTGTTTTCTCTTTCCAACACTGGCATTGGCTTTGGAATGCTAGCAGGGAAAAATACATCAAAGTCAGACTTTTCATCTAATCTTGTTTTCTCTTAATACGCCCTGTCAGGCCTCTGGCATAGAAACAGCCACATTTTTGCTATGCAAGGTATTGTTTGTGAAGCTTTTTTCTCCAGGGTGAAGCTCTGATATCAAGTTTGATTTTTGTCAAATGTTTTTGTTTGCTTGTTGATGTTACACATTACCAAGGGCCTAGACACCATGGCTAGCAATGTCTCTTGAAATCAGAGACTTGAAGTCTAATTTTTAATTGAAAAAAGCAGGTTAAAGGCTAATCTTAGAATCCATTGCCAGAGTAGTTAAATGATGAGGAGTAATTGAGTATACATTAGATATAAAGTATCAAGATGCAAGTGTTTGAACCTTAGACTAAGAAAATTCAGTCTGGAGACTAATTTTTAATTCAAAGTAAGTGACAGAAGTATTTTTGTTCTTACATAAAGACTACATAGTTGAAACATTGAGTTTGATGCAGAATTCATAGGGAAAAGCCCGATCTGGATTAAACTTTGGAAAGACTTGCGTAAGAGACACTGGAAGTTACTGGGATCAGTGCAAACCTGGATGAAGTCAGAGAGCTCCTCTGTGGGAGCTGCAATGTCGTGAGGCACTCTGGCCTTAGCCTGTAAACATGAAGAACTCCTAAAAAATTTCTTTGAGCTTGATACTTAAGTATTGCAGGTACAGGTTTTTTTGGGCCAGTACAAGGTCATCAGTTATATTGTACCGAATAAGCTACCTGTTGAAACAATACCATAAATTAAAGGCTCTGCTTTTTTTGTCCTTCCTTGAAAAAGTTGATTGAGTTGATTCACTTGTGGTGAATTTAATCTCTAGCTAGGCACTAGAATGGCTCCAGTGCAGTTGCTTTGTTGATCATAATAGTCTTGAAAAGTAAATAGTTTATAAAAGCAAAAACCTTCAAGGAAATTCCAGAAGACATAGTGACTTTCTGAGAGGCATGCCTTTGCATCCAGCTATACTTTTTTCTTTTCTAACCCAACAAAATTAAAATGGCCTGTTAGTTATTTCTGCAATATTTTTTTCCTCCTGCAATCCAGCCAATCGTTAATGAGTGTTTGTCCAGTCAGAGCAGCAGCACCTCTTGATAACACATCTGAAGCACTGTTTGCTAGTTGCAGATCATTTTGCTCAAGAAGAGATGAATGAGTCTTTTTGGTGGTGTATACGTGAAAGAAAAATTCTAATACACAAAAGACAACTGAGAAAAGAGAGGCAGACCTTTCTGGCTTTTGGAGTGGAGCAATGGGAAGTAGCCATGCTTTGTGTGACTGTGCAGGAGTCCCTTTCTGCCCCACTCCCCCAGTTTCTCAGTGTGCAAGTGAAGTGACTGATGTCTCTTAAGTTGTGAAGTGCTGCAAACCTCAGTGTTACCCAAGGGTGACAGGGGCTGTGGTTAAGCTTGTGTTAACCCAAACTTTTTGATGAGGAGACAGGAAGGACTGACTGCACAACAAGACCTTGCTTACCATTGACAGTGGAAGTTCAGATTTGTAAACTGTATGTTCCTTGATGCAATCCCTGTGCTCTCACCTCCCAGAGCATTGCTGTGACTGTGGTGGTGTTCTAGTGCTACTGTTGGCAGAATGTTTGGGGGGGAGGGGACACACATGGTGTCCTCACAGACTTTTTTCTTCTCCTCTTCTTTTTGTTTTGTTTTGTTTGTTTGTTTTTAAAGGAGAAGGTTAAACAAAAGCTATTCTCTGTTTCTAGTTGCATTAGCTAAAGAGCCCCCACTCTTGTCATTCTTGAAGGCCCCAGTGTGTTACTTTGTCCTTGCTGCAGGTGGGGACGTGGGGTGACAAAAGTAGTACATACTGGTTTAGAGAATGGGGTGCAGGCAGCTATAGTTACAAAAGGTGCCCCTCACGTCAGTGCCTGTGGTCTCCACCATCTTTTTCTGCTGGGTGCCCTCACTTTTCCTTTCTGCAACATGATTTATGTCTCATTTCTCTTTACCACCTTCTTATGTTTTCCCTTTGTTGTTCCATGCCACTTTTTCTTTTCTCATGTGCTCATGGTTCTCTCAGCTCTCTTCTCATTGAATCTCACTTGCTGAAGTAAAATCACATATTTCCTCTCTTTTTG
>JAOXXN010000480.1:214697-262294 GCA_026770055.1 Myrmophylax atrothorax
GAAAATAAATTATTTTAAGAAAATCATATCTCCTTTTCCACAGTTTGTGAGGGTACTGAGACTTTTCCTTATAATTTGGCAATGCTTTTTTGACTTACTGTGTCAGCCAGTATTTGCTGAGCTGAATTGAAACAGGTATGAAAGTTTTCTCTGAAAACAGCTGATTGATGGTCTTTGCTCTAAATACTGTTTATTTGAATGCACTTTAGCTTCTTAGCAATAACATTTACATTGGCCACTTCCCTCTTATTTTGGAGTTAATCTGCCCCATCCACAGTGTACAGAAGGACCACAGTCCCTGGTGTAAAGAACTATTGTACATTTCTGCACTGTAGTCCTTTTCCAAAGTACTGCAATGGTAGAGTTTTCCCAGTGGACTGAGAGTCTGTTTGTGGAAAGAAATCAGCACAGAAAGTAGTGGCAGTTCAACTGGAGGCCAGTTAAGTCCGCTGCAGACACAGGGTGGTTTTCTTCCCAAGCAGAAGTGTCTTTGCTGTTGCTGGAGGCAGCGTGCTGGGGCTGATTCCTGTCTGATATGGTAACTCCTTTAGGCTTGGTTTATAATATTGAATAATAATCTTGACACTTGTGTGACAGCAGTGTCAGTTTAGAGTGATGATTTAGGCCATTAACAAATGGCAGCTATTTGCCATCTGTCGTTTGTATCAGCCCAGAACCCATTTGCAACTTGGTGTTGGTTGAGCAGACTAACTTTCTCTGAGTATTTTTGCTATAACAGGCAATTCTCTCTTCCTTTTCAGTTTCTGGATTTTTTACTTTAGAAATGGTTCTTGTCACTTCTGTGAGGAAAAAGGGGGGAAAAGAAGGTACAAAAAAAGATAGACAGTGAGCATGTGAGCTGTGTTGATGAGTTCTATGGACTGTTCATCTTCCAAAGCAAATGCCTGTGCTTCTACGAGAGGGTGGAGAAGGGGAGAGATGAGACTCCTGTTCCCAGAAGCTGCTCAGTGGCACAACCTTGCTGTCCTGTTCGACAGGAAGATTCAAATTCCCACAAAATTTGTGTGGGATGGGGCCTATTGAGATGGCTTGCAACCAGGCAATTGCAGGATGGTAATTCAGTTGTTCTGGAGAACCTATTGCAAATCTGAAAGCAGGTGTCAGACCACAGACTGTTTGAGTCCCTTAGTTCGGTGAGCTGGTTTATATGCAGACAATACCTATTTCTGATGAACTCTGTCTTGGGTGTTACAAGCCAACCTACTCCTCCTGGAGTTCTGTACCATTTCCAGAACTAATTAGGCACTGCCATCTCAGTAATGTGATTGCCATGGCTCAGGATTAAGGAAAGAAGCACAGCTGAATCCCCATCAAAATGTCAGCCATGACACACAACACCCTGGGATAACTGGGAGACAGGCTCAGCTGACTTTGAAGTTGTGGCTCAGATGCCTTACCCCAGTGATCCTTTCAAAGGAATCTGCTCTCAGATGGACACCCTGGAACACTCTGCAAATGTGAGCAGCAGCCCAGCTTACTCAAAGCATAGCTTGATGTCACTGTGTGTGTACTGGGTGCTTGAAGGCTGTGGGGATTTCAGCAAGCAGAAATGGATAGAAGCAGTGGTTATGATAATGGAGATAATTGGAGTTCTGTTTAAACACAGTGGCTATAGTTAAGGTGTGGCTATATTTATGCATATAAGGTTTTTAGAAAGCAATCTGTTGTTCAGTCTGTGAGGGATTCAGCCTGCACTGCTCGTGGTAGCTGCTCTTGGGTCTCCCAAAGCCTGGCATCGCTCGGCCTGGTGGGCTCGGAGGAGCATCAACTAAAATAGAACTGCTGTGCTGGGTAACTTTTATAATAGAGTTTTGTGAGAAACAGGAAGGAACAAACATTCCACTTAACACAAAAACTTGCTTAGTTGCATGAACACAAGGGATAAAGTACTGTTTTTCATGCAAAAAACATTGTGGGATGTCAGCATGCTGGCACTGATGGTGAATAAGCTATTTTAAATAGACATCCCAGAAATAGAAAATAAGCTAAGATATGATACTTAAGTCTGCAAACCTACCTTAAATAGATGAAAAGATCCAAAATGACACCATGTAGTTAGAATTCTGAACTCTAATGAGGAGTAAAGACTGATCATGGATGCAGTTGGTTAAAACCTGGTTGTAACAATGCCAAGGTCATGGGTTCAATCCCCTATGTGGGCCATTGACTTAAGAGTTGGACTTGATGATCCCTGTGGGTCCCTTCTAACTCAGAATAGTCTGGGATTCTGACTCTTTCTGTAGGCAGCTGTTAAGCAAGTAAGTTTTTTAACACTTCTAAAAAGATTTTGACTAGAGAAGCAGCACACTGTGGTAACAAGGGCTGCAAGGCCAACTTTATGCGTGAATAAATGTATTGATATGTTTTAATGATATTCCTGAGGTTGATGTTGCAATAACTGCCTTCATTACTTATCTTTCAAAGCAAAGTGAAGGCATTATTACAGAGGCTAAATCATTCTCTAACAGCCCAAAGTAATATATTGGTGGTGTATTTGGAAGACTCTTGAAAAGAGAGCACCAAACAGTGCAAGTTCTTGGAAATGGTTGTAAAAAATTTGGAGATTTAAAAGCCCATTTCTGCTGTGTGTGACTGCTTTCCAAGCAAGCATAACTGTCTTTTTGTAATCAACCTTGCTGGAAGCAGGAGGCTTAAAGTTATGGGTGGAATTAATTCTGTAATATTTGTATAGTGTATTAGTGCTCCTAAGAATGAAAATAGCAGCTAGGGAAAGTGGCTTTGATCTATCCCCTGTAAAATCTTTTTATTTTCCAAAGGGAAAGCTATGAGTAGCTTGTAGATTTTTTTTTTCCTCCTTTTTGTTTGTTTGTTTTTGGTTCCTGATACAAATCATTGCCTCTCTTCCCCTGAAAGTACACAGAGATTCTGAAATATGAATCACGCTATTGGATCTGTAATAGCTGTGATGCCACTAACAGCATCAAGCTATTTACACAGGGAGAGGGTGGGTTTTCCTCAGATTTTAGCTATTGCATTTATTCTGCGTACAGGATAGATCAGGATAATATCCAACGTTTCAGAGATACATGCACATGAATTTAGTCAGGGAATGTGGTTTTTTGGGAAATCAAATTAATTGCCCTGCAGGTAACATCTCTGATTTTGCAAACTCATCTAGCACTCCTCTACGACAGAGATTTATCAGCGGGACATAACCCACAAATTGCACTTTCCTGCTTTTTCAACAAGCACATTCTTCAGGCTGTGTCTGAGAAATACTGAGAAAAAGTTAAATTTGAAAGTATGATAATGTAGGTAACTATTTATTTAAGCTATTTTAAAGTTTATATTGAAATAAACAAAACCCAAAGGCATTGTTTTTAAGAGCATATTCTATTTTCATGAGAGTAGGTACTCCATTACTCTGGTTTTGGATGGTGTAGAAATTTATTGCTGTTTAATAGGAAATGCCAAACTGTCAGAATATTTATGCTGTGACTCAAATCCTTTCTGTTTTCAGTGAATGACACCTGGGCAAATTTCCTGACCAACTTCAAGAGGGACATTAAGCCTTGTTGAAAGAAATTATGTTTGTACATGTTGAAATTGTGAAATGCCCTAGGAGTGGTTGTCTGCAAATTGTGGCGTTTTCTTTCAAGTAAAGAACTGCCATTGAAATACAACCATTGTACGTCTCTAATAATAGAGGGTTTTTTCCTATGTTTTAGCTAATACTGCAAATACTTTATAATGGGCTTAGTGCATATAATTCAGTGTCCTCAGACAGAATGAAATGACATCTCATGGTGCTGAGGACTTAGAGCAAGGTGTAAAAACCTTTATGATGAGGCTTTTGTGTTTGGGTATCCAAGGTACTTAAGAGTTAAATACTTGATGTTGTATCTACATATTGTTAATGACATTGTGTGACTGAGGCATTAATTTGTCAGTGTAGTGACTTTCATATCATGAGTTTTCAGAATACATTAATTAATTTGATGCTTGTAACTCCTTAAATTTTAATTCTTTAAAATGGTGTCTAGGTGAAGCTTGAAGGGTTTTTATGCAGGTGGAAAGTCTGTCTTTTCAGTCTCATAGTGTCTTCCTGCATTACTGGTGCTTGCAGTATTTTAGAGAGGTTTAATTACCAGGTGCATATTCAAGAGATCATAAACCACTACTGTAATAAGAAAGTATGTGCTTTTTTACATGTCTGTTGTCATAGTGTGGTCTGTGAGTGTGGATTCCTTTAGGTTCTCCTATGTGGGTTTCAAAACCAAGGAATTGCAGGGCAAGATGCTGCAGATGAGTTGGATTGTCAGATAGTGGTTTTATTGCTTTGTTTTCTGAAGCAAAGTTATCTCAAGCCCTGTATTTTGTGCTGATTCTCATTCCTGGTGGATCTCATTATCAGCCATCAAACCAGTCTTCTATTGGGAAAGAATTCTGCTTGTCTGATGAATCTGAGAATAAATAAAAATACTCTCTCCAACAGTTGGTGTTTTGTTGGGAAGGTAATTGATAAATTCAAAAGTAGCTGACATGACATTTATTTTGGAAGAAAAGACAGAAGTTTTCAAAGGAATACATTCAGAGGTGTAGTGTTTTTGCAAATACTGCTGTAAACTGAATACGTGCAAGTACCATGAAGATGTTTCCTATATCACAGTGACATGTATTCCCAGTAAATACCAGCAAGGAGCATTATCAGATTAAATTAATATTCTAAAGATCACACTAGGCATTTGCTTAGGTTCTCCTCTAAGTCTGGAGAGATTTTCAGTTTCAAAGTTGATTATTAATTCTTACTAAATGCATTCATGTAGATGGAATCGTCCTCCATGAAATAGAATTATTAAAAAATGACTAGGTTAATAAGGCAAATTTAAGAATCTTGACATGCAAATATTTCTAATAAAAAGAATAGCAAACTCTAAGTAGAGTACTTTGCAAAGAATTCAGCATCAGAATTTAGTATTGCTGTGGAGTGCAGTTATCTGAAAGTAAAATATATGAAAACAATAAAATACAAATACAATGTGTGCTGGGGGATTTTGACAAGTCTGACAACGAAAGAAAACTGGAAATCTTTTAATTAATTTTTTGCAAAACTGCTCATTAAAATTTGTAAGTGCTTAACTAAACAAAACCTTAATTGAAAGTGTCAGAAGTGATCCATGGCTGCATTACAATTTTCTTCTTTATGCATCATTTCCTTTACCATTTAGCTTGATAGTAACCACTATTCTGACCTATCATTTAAGACAGAAAAGATTCACCCTGGTTTCTTTGTGCTCTTTAAGGAGAAGAATTAAAAGAGGTTTAGGCTGAAAAAAGATAAAAGTTCATTAGCAATTTTATTCCCAAACCAAAATCAGAGTTCTGAACAGGTGGCTGCAGGACAGTTTTGTGAATGTGAAAGGTTTTATTCCACGTGTCTTCTTTGTATCCGTGAGTCTGATTTGTTATTAAAAATTTTCTGTAGAAGTTATTTCTGACAATGACTTTGTTAAATCCACATGTCTGTAGTAAAATGGATGATACAAAAGTCCTTCACTGGCACAGATAAAGATAGCAAACCCATCAACTGGTATTGCTGCTAGTTCATTTCAGTCAGCGTGTCTTGCTATTATCACACAGATTTTTGTGTACAGCACAAATATTTCTCAACAAATGTTAACGGCTGTGTGTATTTGATGGACATGCTACTCACTTTGTGAATTTCTGAAGAGAGAGTCAGTTATAAAACTCTTTTTGTATAAATACATATAAAACCTTTACACCGTAAATGATTTGCTACTTAGAGTAGGTTCTCACCAGGCTATGTGGTTTTACAGAACGGGGTGGAAGGATTCTGCTTTTCAAATGCAGACATATCCCAGAGTGGCAGTCACACAGTCCAAAGAGGAGGGCTTTATCCCAAGGAATCCCAGCCTCTGAGAGCGCTGCTGGAAGCTGTCTCAGGACGTGTGCAAGGAATATGTGAAATGTTAAGCAGTCCAGTGTATTGAATACATTCTTGGGACATTGCAGACCTTGATGCCTTCTCTGAATTATGGGTGTATCTTATAAATGCCTTGCAGCCTACCTGGCAACACCAGGGCAAAGATGTTTTGGCAATTTCCAATGGAATACAAGTTTTTGTGTGCCTTAGAGGCAGGCAGGC
This sequence comes from Myrmophylax atrothorax, assembly GCA_026770055.1. NCBI lineage: Eukaryota > Metazoa > Chordata > Aves > Passeriformes > Thamnophilidae > Myrmophylax > Myrmophylax atrothorax. The sequence goes on from JAOXXN010000480.1 coordinate 220,846, forward strand.
TTGCCCTGTGCTCACCTGCACTGCTTGGCTCTGTAATGGTTCAAATTAGGTTTGAAAAGTTCTTTCTTGGAGATGTTAGCAGGCAAGACAACCCCTCATAACCCAGGAGAGGTAATCTGTCTGCTGTATTCTCACCCTGCTCTGCTTACCAAAAAGTTCTCAATGACTCATTCAGATATGAGAGTATTTTTTAAAGGAAAATCACCTGAGCCTTGGCCCCAAGTACTCTTCCTTGGGGCAGTATAGAATTCATCTCTTTTGAAGCTGACAGTTCTATCAATTTACATCTTCTGTTTTACAGACCCTTTATGATTTGAAAATGAACATTGATGCTCATCTTTCACAGAAAGAAAACCTTTCAAGTTGTCTCTATAGTGAGAGATAAAGAATAAGTTTTGAAAAATATAATAATGGGAAACAAGGCTAGCAGGAAAGATTCCACTATGCTGTTTTGCTGGGAATTGTGGAAACTGAAGATTGGAACCTGAATGCAATAGGTATGAATTCCAGGTCTTTTGACCCCAGTGGTTCTTCAGGTGTCTGTTCCATCAATAAATATAATTGCTGTATTTTCAATATGTAGTTTCATGAAAATAATGGAAAGGCTTAATACAGTGAAGAAACCCAGATTTGTTGGTGCCTGATAAATTCCATGCCTCTGTTTCTTAAGCAATCCTACATTGTCCACAGAAATAGTCCTGTACCAAGTGTATTTCTGAAGTGTGAGCTCTACCGAGACATGAACCATAGTAAACACTAGATCCATGTCTCTTTGCATAATGTGACTCTTAGAACAAATGTCATCTGGACTAAAAATAAATCCTAGCTGGAACGTGGGATCCGAGAAACTTGGATCCTGGAGAAAACGGAATACAGAAAAGCATTGAGTGGTTGGATTTGTTTCAGATGGAGGCTGGTGAGTGCAGAAAAATTCAAAGCTGAGATCAGTAATTTCACATGCTGGCATGGAGATGCATGTAATGAGGTGCCTGGGTTATAAAGAGTTTGGCACGTGGAGTTCCATGAAGAAACGGAAAGTCCTCTCTGTTTGCCCAAGAGCAAAAAAACCTTTTACGTATACACCAAGCTGAAACTGGAAATTGAAGCATATTGCAGGAATATAAATTGGGCTTTATGTCTGTTTTTAATGGCACTTAATGGAAAGCTATGTACACAAATCAAACAGCACGTCTGTGTGTCTGCCTGCCTTTCCTTGCAGCCTTTTGGCTGTGTGTGTTTCTTAGTTCATGGAGGCAGGGGAGGGTTCACTGACACGCCACCTCTGAAAGGTGCTTGCTGTTCGTTCAGCTGCAGGCTTGGCATTTCCACAATGAGATTTATTCATGAAAGCCCTTCAGTGGGCTTGTATTCAAGGAGGAGGTGAGCATTCCTTTGGAAAACAAGAGGTGTTTTACATTTGCATCCTTAAGAGGTTGTTACCAAGCTTATATTTGGAGCCATGGAATGTTGCACACAGAAAGGCACAAAAGCAAGTAGCTGTTGGCTTGTGTTGAATACAAACATACCAAAGTCACAGATAAATTCAGTAAAATGTACTTGGCTTGGAAATCCATCTTATTTATGCTGTCAGTTCCACTCCTGAGGTGGTGAGTTGTGCTCAGTGCTTCTCCCTCTCCCTCCTGTGAAAGCATTAATCTGCAGGAACCTGACGATGTCTCCTTGTGGCTCCCGTGCTGACTGTTTGCGGTGCCACGTGGTAGGAGTCACTGCAGGCAGGTCACACAGATTAATGTAATCTGGGTTGATCTGAAACTCCACAGCACACACTGCAGATTAGTTCCTCACTCACTGATTACAGCTGACCTCTTTTCCTGACATGCCCTTACATTTTACCTTATAAAGAATGTAAGGCACAACCGAGTGTTGTATTAATTACCCTCTTTAATACCTGTCGTGCTTTCACCTTTTGGCAGAGGCTCAGTGAGAAAGAGATTCCAAAGGGTATCTTGTGCAAAACTGGAAAGAGATCATGTGCTTTGTTACTAAAGTTGTCATCAATATCTCACTACTATGAATAGTTAATCCTTTCCCTCTCACTAAAGTGACAAATATACTACTACATTGTAACTCAACGTAGTAACTCATTACTGTAACAAACCACACTAACACCTCTCCTATTTAAGATAAAGTGATGAAAGCATGTGTGTTTTTATTTAGCCTCTTTCAGACCAGTGCATAAAAATTGAATGTTGCTTTTCTGAATTAAGTTCTGTAAATACCTACAACTGAGGCATTCTATGCATTTAGTTTGTGCATGACCAGCATTGCATGGTAAACAAAGAGGTTTTTGTTTCTCTGGCCAGACCTTCTCCTGATGAAAATATAGTTCTGGGACCTCAGCTGCAACTTCTGTGTATCTGACTCATGGAGTCAAAAAAGTGTTGATTACCAAGCATAAGCAGATCAGACTTCTATGTTCAATTTTCTTACTTTCTTAAATTTTTTTTAAAAGGTTTTTAATCACAGGTATTTCACAGGCTCAGAATTTGCTGCATGGATTTGGGTTAATAAGTTACATTGCATAGTTACCTGCTTGTGCAGTTGTCAGTGTGTTAGACGAGGTATGTGCTGTGCAATGAGCACTGCGCTGTACGGTGCGTAAATCCTGGCGTGATGGATCTATTGCATAATGAATAAAGCGAGTCATAGCAAGGGGTTTCTAGTCTGTTACCCTGTCGCTGGCAGCAGCCAATGCATGTGGAGCAAAGAAGGAAACGTGTTAAGCAGCAGCTTCCCTGAAATATTCTTCCGGCTTTCAGCAATTCATACTTGAGGGAACTGGGAGGTGGTTACCACGCACAGTGCAAATAGCCCCTCGGTGAACCTGGCAGTCTCCTCTGCTTGGGAATTCATGGACAGTTTGTCCAATCCGGCCTGTGATCATCAGCTGTAGGACATGGGTTACGCTCTCCTCTACTGATGTAGTTCAGTGGTCACTAAAAATAGCAGTAAACAGGTAAAGCAGAGACACGTTTTCTTTATAGAATGACCCCCAGGGCAATGTTATTGTAGCATGCATTCATTGTATGCTTGATGTCATGTGGAAAATTTTAATCAGCATCATGAAGAGTCTTATGCTCATGCCACATAATTTCTACAAAATTACAGAAGATAAAGGAAAGAAAGTTTGGAAGATTCCTGCCTTTCACCCACATTGTATGTTTTAGCTTTAAAATGCAAATAAATAAGCTTTACTGTAGACTGTCATGCTGCATCAAATACTGATGAGTGTATTTCCATGTGACATACAGAAATATTATTACATCAGAGGGAATTGAAATATCACTAGACAAGAGAAAAGTATGGATTTCACCATTAAGTTTGATGGAGTAAGTATTGTGAAGTCAGTAGTTTTTTTGTTTGTAAGAATCATAAAATATCTCAAGTTAGATTGGACCCATAAGGTTCATCAAATCCAATTCCATTCCCCTTGTAGGACTGCCTAAAACTGAATCATATGACTAGGGGAATCATCCAAATGCTCCTTGAACTCTGGCAGGCTTGGTGCCACTAACACTTCCTGGAAAACCTGTTCTGGTGACCAACCAACCTCTCGGTGATAGAACGTTTTCCATCCAGTTTCACTCCATTTACCCCAGTCCTATTGCTCCTCACCAGAGAGAGGAGATCTGCACATCCTCTGCTGCTCCCCTTGAGGAAGGTGTAGAAGGCAATGAGCCTTCTCCTCTCTGAGTTGAACAAACCAAGTGACCTCAGCTGCTCCTCCTGAGTCTTGCCCTTGAGGCCCTTCTCCTCCTTGCCCTCCTCTGGACACTCTCTAACAGCTTCATGTCTTTCCTATGTTGCGGTGCCCCAAACTGCCACAACATTCCAGGTGAGGCTGCCCCAGTGCAGAGCAGAGCGGGACAATCCCCTCCCTCACTCGGCTGGCGATGCTGTGCCTGATGCCCCCAGGACAGGGTGGTCCCTCCTGGCTGCCAGGGCACTGCTGACTCACATTCAACTTGCCATCCACCAGGACCCCCAGGGCCCTTTCTATGGGGCTGCTCTCCATCTTCTTCTTCCCCAGTTTGTACATATAACCAGAATTACCTTCTCCCAGGTGCAGAATCCAGCACTTGCTCTTGTTAAATTTCATGTGCTTGGTGATTGCCCAGTCTACAGCTCCTCCTAGTTTTCTGTCATCATCAAACTTCATGTACATTCAATTCATGCATTCAGATCACTTATAAAAACATTAAAGAGCCCTGGCTTTAGAATTGAGCCCTAACTTTGGTGCTTATGATGTTAAATGGCAGTACCTGATCTGTAATCTCAGCACTCCTGATGTCTCGCTAACTTGTCGTTTGAGGTGAATGGACAGTCATCATGGAAGAGCTTTACAGGGACCCCAGGCTCCTTAGAGATATTCCCAATTCCTTGCAGAAAACAAAAAACAGGGCAAGGCTTCATAGGTTTTATTTAAAATTGGATTACTGCAGTAATAAACAAAGGAAAATACACAATTTAAACTTTTAAATTGGTAATATCAAATATCTGCTGAGATTGGGGGAAAAGAAAATGAAGTAATCGCGTGTTCATTTTAGTTTAGTTCTGGTGTTTTCCCTTCAGTTTCAGCTCACTTTTCTTGTGCTTTCTAACATTTTATCTAGAAATGTGTCAAAATCTGTAAGTTTAAATCATGTTGTTAGGCGTTTATTCCAGTACTATCTCTTTCTCAAATGGTAGAGAATGCTCCCCCTCTTTGTTTTGAAAGCTCTGCTTTAGGCATGTTGATAGAAGAAGAAAGAAAAAAGATTCAATATGAGAAAAGAAAAAAACACTAATGAAAGAAATATGTTTTTGCTGAGAAACAAAAACTATAGAAAAGAAAGTAATTTGTGAAAATATCTGTCTCCAGAAAGAGGTACTTTATCACAGAAGCAGTGTTTTGATAATCTGTTCCCCTCTTGTTCTATAGTTACTTTCAGGTTAATCCATATGAATGTATTTGTACATAGTGACTGAAAGAAAGTTAGATTTTTTTTTTTTGTCTCAGAGATTTTAAGAACTACTTTCTATTCCAATTTCCTGGGATTACAGATTTCTTCAAAGCAAAACAGTCAAATATTAGGAGAACTCAATGAAGACACTTGATTCACTTGGACATTCCCTAGAATTTTCTTTCTTTTTCTCCTGTGTTTCTAGCAGGGATTTAAGGTCCAACTAGTTCCTGTTATACAGCACACTCTGCATAAGTTTCTGCAATGAAATTGCACTAGTTCCTTCCCAGCTGCTGTTCTCCAGAAGTTTAGCTTTGGCTCTGTCTGGAGATATTCTGTTGGACTGCAGACTATGGATTTGGGGTATAACCCAGTGCTGCCAAGTTTTGCTCTGGCAAAACAGTGTCTCAGGTGAGAGGGGATGTCTTGTGATCATGGTTATTGCTGCAAGATTGAAGAACATTTTTCAATTGCCCTATTGTTGAAAGGACTGTTAATTGTGCCTCTGAATAATGGCAGCATGGTCTGCATTAATTTCTTTGATTGTACAACTGTGAAGATGCTGGAAGAAAAAGACTGTGTACGTTCATAAAGTGGCAGAAGAGCTGCCTGAAGAGTAATGTATTTCTCAAGCTGATATAAAGCTGATGCTGAATGGAATCTTAATTGCTGGGTGCTGGTTCCCGGTTGGACTGCAAGGTGCAACTCAAAATTTGCCTGAGGAGCCGAGCTTTGTAGGGCCCCACTGTGATGATAAATTCTGCCTTGAAGTGTCAGCAAGGCGTGAGCTGGGAATGCAGAGCTGGTGCTGCCTGGTGGGTTTTATTTTCAGAGAGCTTATGCATTCACACCTTGCATTGCTCTCAGAACCCAACACCTCCTAGGAATTTGTGTGTAGCTGTCAGTGGGATTTGGATCCAGCCATTCTCTCTGAATCAGTGCAATGATGTTCAGGTCAGAGACTTTTTGACTTCTGCAAACTTTCAGTAAGACAAAGGACTAACACAGTACCTATCTGATACAAATTTTGAACAGTCATCCATGGAAATACCTGATGTTTAGAGCTGTATTACAGAGAAAGAATTAGCCTGGAGTGGTATGCTTAGGTGCATGTTTGTGTCCCTTTGAAAGAGGAGCATGTCTCAGATGATGTAATTAATAATTTTGTATTGCATACCCAGTCTGATGCTAACACCAATTGGTGGATGCTGGCCTGCCACCCACTAGTGAGCTGAAAATTTGCAAATTGCTTTTCCATTACTGCTCTTATGTGTGAAAGTTCATGATTTAATCTGAGCTAGAGGATGTGGGATAGTGCTGTCTCAGTAACTGAGAAATATGTAACATTCTAATCTCAAGAATCATATTCATTTTCCATATCTTGTTCAATTTGTTTCTTTAGCAGTTGGTTGCATTTATGAAAAGCTGATGGGTATAGTTAATAAAAAGGATAATTTTCCTTTGAGCTTCATTACCTCGAAAATTCTGTAAAATAGGTAAGTTGGATCTTTAAAATAACATACATGAAAGTGGAGAGTCTTGCTGCTTCTCCTGGGTGATAGGAAAGATGCTGCTCTTTAACAGACTTCCTAAATTGATTTAGGCTACTCATAACCTGTACTAGTATCTGTAAGAGTGCCCTGTAACAGTGTTTTCAGTGCTTTGGAAAACAGGCAATCATTTCAAAAGTCTATCAAGTCTGATCTGGTGGGATCAAGTTTTATGTGTTGTCCTGAAATTTATAGAAATTCTTCTTTGGGTCCTCAGAAAACTTGTGATTAGAAGAAAAGCAGGCTCTGAACAAAAATTCTGTGAAACTACTGTGATTTGCTTTTTGTAGCTATCTCATAAAGTTAGATAGTTCCCTCTCCTCAAGCAATTATAGCTTAATTTCTTTGTATTAATTTTGATTCTTATTCAGAGAGTTTTATCTCTTCATTACATACTCTAGCTGTAATTTAGCTTTTAAAGCATTGCTTATTAAAAAGAGATTTATTTCACCGAGTTAAACATTATTTTTAAATGGATATGGAGGCATCTGCTAACACACTTCTCCCTTAATATTGTTAAATGTATGAGCAGACCTATGTAGAAGTTAATTTTGCCATTATCAGAAGCTTTCAGAGATTATACAGTTTTTCATTTCATGACTTCCATAGAATTTTTGCCATTTATCATTAAAAAGAGACTTGAGAATAGGTTGATTCTTCCACTACCAACCAGTAGTCATGGTGTTCATATGGGATGTGACTGAGTCTCTCAGTCTTTCAATTCTTTCAGTTGAGGGTTTAAATATCTTTTTGACACTGCTAAAAATTTAACTTCTAGTGCTCAGAACTCATTCTTGATGGAATGTCATGACTGAATATATTTCAGCAAAAGTTTTAGTTCTTTCTGGTGACTCATTATTGTCTTACAGTAATTGATAGGCTACAGATACAGGTAGAATGGCCACTTATATAACTGTTAGACTGCTTTAAACATTTAGTGGAAAAAGAGACTCCATAGATGTGGCTTTCTCTTCAGGAATATTAATGGATTCCTTTTTTTTTTTTTTTTTAATTATTTTTTGTGGTGGATGAAAAAGTCTTTGTGTTTCTTGTTCCCATTTTGGATAGAATCAAATTAATCAGAGACTTGACATTTAGAAAAGGAAAGTGGTAGCAACATCTATGTAGCCTGAGGGTTTGTTTCATTTATGTAGGTGGATAGTCAAATCAGAAAAATCAATCCAAACTGAATGGTCAGTAACAATTTATAAAATTAAGAAGTAGAGGAATTCTGTGTTTCCCTGTGGAGTCTGCCTCAGAAAACGTGTGTGCAATGTGAAATTCAGCACTTGCCTATGATCTTGTAGAGAACATCACAACTGAGTTAAAAATGAAATCTGAGCTGCCTAGGTATGTAGTTGAAATTCTGGTGCTAGACCTTCATAGGAAACCTTTTGATTTCTTGAATATACCCAGTATCTTACTCTTTTGATAAAATGTTGGGGTTTAACTTCAAAAACTGGAATGATAGCAAGATGAATCAGTAAAATAAGTAATGTTATTATCCATGAGTAGTATGTGTCCCTAAGTATCCATTTGTACACTTTATTTATGATTAGCGAGCTTCAAAGTATAAATCTAGCACAATGCCTTGTTATGTATACTGGGAAAAATTAATCCATGGAAGGTTTTTTAATTAAAAAACATTTTGTGTTGCTGAAATACACATCTGCTGATTATTTCTTTTATAAGGTGAAATGAAAGGTAATTAAAACGAATACTTCACTTTATTAATAGTATGCCATCATAGTAATTTAGTGTCTGCTCTTGTGTTTTAGGGTCAGTTACGTATTTGAAAATGAACAAAGTGCAGGCATTTTATTGTATGTTGTGCCATGCATTTGAAGTTGTGTAATGCTGGATGATTCTGCATGAATTATGCAATGGACACTTCTTTTTTTCCCCAATGCATCTATCCCAGAAGAAAAGGATGCTATTTAGAACCCTAGAGAAAAATCTTAAGCTGTTGAGTACATACATGGATATGAATAACAAAAAGTGCAAGGTGAACTGTTGTCTTGTCTACAGTGTCTGTGTCCCTGGTTGGATATTTGTGTGCAGCTACCAAAAATCCATTATTAAAGGCTTAGGGAGCCTTTCATGCTGCGTTCTGCACCTTGGGCCAGGGGCTTGCTTGCTCTCATTGCTTGGGTTGGGATGCTGGGAAACAGCCTGCTATTTGTTGGAGCCATTTGAATTTGTGAATCATGGAATCATCAGGGTTGGAAAAGACCTCCAAGACCATCAGGTTCAGCCTTTGCCTGAATGCCACCCTGCTCACTGAACCAGATGGCAAAGTGCCAGGTCCGCTTATTTTTTGAACACTTCTGGGGATGGTGACTCCACCACTTCCCTGTTCCAATGCTTAACCACTCCTTTAGTGAAGAAATTTTCCCTCAATCCAGCCTGAATCTCCTGTGATGCACCTTGAGACCATTTCCTCCTGTCAGTCCTGGCCACCAGTGACTGTGTATCACATCACATTACACGAGTGCAAATAGCCATTGCTACCAGAAAGCCGTGGAGCATCTGGCACAAAGCTAAAATCCAGGATAATGTCTTTGGTTCACCTGCCAAGTTAGTGTATGAATCTCTAATAGAATGTTATCTCCTTCAAGACAGTCTATTCTTCTGCTTTAATCAAGAACAGGTTATGTAAATTCTAAAATAATTAGTTACTGACACTTATATTTTGTTGACCAATAATTTTGCTTTTGATAGCAATGGAAAGTAGGGGGACAGAGCCAGGTAGATCCCTCGTTTATCCTCAGTTATGTGCTGCAGATGAGAGTTACAAATAGTGTAAGAGAATGTAATTATAAGTAAAGGACAGAAATAAAATTTCATCGTTTTTATTGCAAAGTGCTTTTTATTGCTGAAAATGTGGGAAGGGTTTATTTAATGAATTTGCTGGTGCTTGTGGCTTCACAACTGGTTTGCTTACAGTAGCATTTTTCCCTTTTACACAGTTATGCAAAGGATATCATAATTGTATTCCTTATAGATTAGTCAGATGATCTCTATATTTTAGGTGTTGCCAAAGCAGTGATAATACAATTGTGTTTGTAAGAAGGTCATGAAACAAAATAGAATTAAATGGAAGGACTTATTAGAAGAAGCCACATGAAGAACTGCCTCTGGGCCTGTGGGGCAAATCTAATTTCACATGTAAACAGTGCTTAGTGCTTGCTGTGGAGGAGGGTAAGCTGAGACAGGTAGAAGGCTTTTCGTGTGAGTAAATAGTCAGGTCTCTGGAACACCTTCCCACAGTGATGGCTGGGCTGGGGGTTGGGTTATGAGCCCTCTCCTGGGGGACATTCTGACCTGGCTTTGGCTGTGTGTGAAGAACTGCTTGTTCTACTGCACCATAAATGACAAAGAACCAGGCAGAAAATCGGTGTGCTCTTGTCAAAAGTTTTGTGAGCAGCACACATAAGTATTGACAAAAATGAGATGGGGACTGGCAGAGAGAACAAAAAGACTGCAATAGTCTTGATCTTGGCACAGGATGCCCTCAGTGCTTATCCTGAGGTAAGAGATACAGCTGGAGAGGCTGGGTGAGAGCAGAGACAGCAAGGCACTGCTGCAGTGGGAGCAGGGGAGAGTGATGCAATTATGGAGACATAATGAAGTTGGGATCTTTATATGATGGAAATCTGGCACGGACAAATGAACAAATGGTCAAGATCACAACATACCACTATGCAAAACTTCTTGGTTACATTCATGCTCTTGTTTCAGAAAATTATTTCCAGAGTCTCTCAGAGGAAGGAAGGGACTGCTTCACATTCCAGTAATATCACATTGATGTTGGTTGTGTATGGTACTAAAAGCTGAAAATGGCTTTTGGCAGGATTATAGTCAAACTTAATTTCTTTACAACCTAGAGCCAAATTTAGTATAAGCCTACTGTATGCCAAAATAAAATACTATGATTAATAAGTGCAGTATTATGAAGCCTTAACATTTCTAAGTAAAATATCTGAATCATGAGTTGATCAAAGAAGGTATTTTAAAATACTAAGTTTCTGTGATGCATTTGAATTTGTGACCTGTCTCTGTTACACATTTTAGGACTTACAGATTTGCTCTGCAGTCAGAGTCGTAGAAATTTGATTTCCTTAAGGAAAGCTGGAGTTGTCATTAATTTAACTGTTCGTGGCTAAAAGGAACATTACTAAGAAAGCTCCCAATAAAACAAGAAGATGGGCTTTCCTGTGTATCATACACTGCACGCATGTGAAGTGCTACATATGCTTCATTTCCAGCTTGGGCTGGACACTGACCCCAAGGAATACATCAGCTGTCACATTTCACTCTTCAGTCACTGTCATCTGCTATATGAAGGGCTCACATTATCTGTACACTTACCAGGATTTAGGCTGTTTCTGGTGCTGGAGCAGGGCCAGTTTCCAGCAGCTGAGAATCCAGAAGTGTGGTTGTCCAGTTTGTAACTTTTGTATACCTTTGTTAAAAAAGGGTCAGCTGTTGCCATGGGGTGGTTTGACTGCCCTCTGAAGGAGCCAGGCGCTCTGTTTCAGGTCCTATTCTCTTTGGCTTCTCCGTAAATCCACTGTAGATCAAATTAACTGGTTGTAATTAATTTTTGATGTCTAGAAGAAAAAAAATACCCCCAAACATTGAAGGGAATTGCCTCTGTGGCTTAATTCTGTTGACAGTTACCAATAACATTATTAGGTGTTTAATAAAAGGTCTTCTGGAATCATTTTAATGCTTCCAGTTCAAGTGAGTCAACTAAATTCTCCTCTATGTTATACTTCAGTGAATTCAAAGTGCTTTGCACTGAGACCTGCTTCAACCCCCTGTGAAGTTCTCTACTTGGGGGAGTTCTGCCTCCAGTTGAACATCATCTGAACATTTTCCCTGGAGTAAAAGGATTCTGAGTTGGAGTGCAAAAGTCCCTTCTCTCAGAGCCCTCCTAGTGACGTGTTGGTGCTTTGCCTTCCCCACCTCCCGGGGTTGCTTCTGTGAGAAATTGTCCCCTGAGAAGTTATTACGTCACCCCATTTGAGAGCCGTCAGTCAGCAGCATCCCCTGACCCTTCCCCACTGAGTCTCATGATGAGCTTTGCCAGAAGATTTAGCTGGGAGAGCTGTCAGTCTTCGCTCACTTTGCAGTGGCTGTTGTGGGGCAGGTTACAAACTACAGCTGAGTGGAATGACACACTTTGATTTTCTGTGTTGAGACAAAAACAGCTGTGAAATTTTGTGAAAGATGCTTAGGAATTTTATTTTTTCTGCCCTTCCTTCTTGATTCATCTTGCCAGTGGGAGGGAGTATAAGCAAGTGGCTTGCATGATAATTAAGTGCCAGATATGGAACCAACTCCTGGTCCCTGGAAAATCTCAAGTATCAAAGGAAAAGTAGAAATCTGAGTTTAACTGTAAGGCAGAGCTCCAGTGAAGGGCTGTGGATTTATTGAGCGTTAAATGTCACTACCAATGTAATAAAGGTGGTATACAGGACATGATGAGAACTTTTCTGAAGAAAACCCATTTTCAATAAGTTGTCAACTTGTCTGAAGTTGTGAATTGTTATTAAAAACCTAAAAGACAAAACCCAAATGACAGGTGGGGAGAAAGTGGAAAGACCTTCTGAACTGCTCAGCTCTCAGAGGCATTTCTGCAAGCTTGTTCCTCAGCCAGTTACCGTGGAGTGTTGATCTGTTTTGATAATGGTTTATACTGCTTTGGGAAGGGGCCCATCATTAATATGTCATGTTTCACAGGTGTTTTTTTCTTGACCAGAGAGGCCTGGCTGAAGCCCAGCTGGAGTAGAATACGAGACTCTTTATGTTGTGTGGTCTTTATTAAGCAAAACTGTCTTGTTTGAAGTGCACTCAACAGCACTGCTCCCACAATATGCTCTAAAAAGAAAATGGCAGAAAATCCTGTGTGTTCTCCAGGGGATGGGAAGTGATTTAAATGTTATGCTTTAGATACTGAGAAGCTTTAAAAAGTGTGTCTGCAATAACTAGGAAGGTATTTTAAGAAGCGAGGGTGGGGAGCACACAGCTGTGCTGTGAGTAGCACTGGCATCCCACGTGGGTCTATCCAACACCCCTGTGCTGTCCCCGGGAGGCTGAATGAGGAGAGATTTTCAGTGGTCCAGGACCCAGCTCAGCATTTGCTGCTCGAGGTAGGGGAATTCAGGACAGGATGGAGCTGTCAGGTGCCATGGCTGGGTCATGGTCAATATTAGAGGAATTAATTTGTAGAAGGGCTTGCTGCCCATTACCATCTGTGGCTGTCAAGAGTCAGAGTCAAAGCCAGAGTTTCTGTTCCTTGCAGGCAAGGAATCTGATTGAAGTTATTCTTCAGTGTGTGAAATCAAAAAATGCTGTAACGTTTATAACCTCCTTTACTCACAACTGGCTTTTCATTTTGTAAACTCTCTGGGATGATGGTAATCTTTCTTGAGGTTTTTTTTGTTATTCTCTTTGATCTTCTGAAAACTGCAGCTGACAATGCTTTAAAGAAGCTAGCATTTACAAAACATGTATAAATACACATTGTCTCAGCTAAAAATGTGATTATCAAGTATGGTTGAATACTCTTGTTTTTTTCTTAAAAGAGGTTAAATTTTGCTTTGACAGCCTTACAGAGTCCAACATGTTGAGAAGAGAGCTCTTAGGAAGGTACTGCTGCATTATGCTTGAGGCTCTTTCATTTCAGTTCCTGCATCTCCTTTCTCTCTTTCAGCATTTCTTCTCTGTTTCTGGTCCCAGGCTAGTTTTTCAACATAAATAACAGGAGCAAGAAAAAGCTAAATTTAAAAAAATCCCTCTTCTAGACCATGTTAAAGACATTACTTATTTAAAGAGTTTAAATTTAATGTTGTAATGCGAATGCCACGTGCTAATTATCGGCCAGTTCAGCAGCAACTGCAGGCTTCATTTTTGGAAGGCCTTGTCTGCTGCTTGAGGCTGATGACATTTCTGTTTTGATCACTTACAATGTGGGACTCCCATGCCAAAATCACTTGAAGTTTTAGAAAATAGATCTTGACCAGAAAAAAAGAACTTTTTTCTTTACCTGACCCCCTGATATTTTTCCTACCAAAGAACCACAAACTAAGTAGTAGAGAAATAGAGAACCTTTTATCAGAAAGGAAAAATAGAGCAGTATTTAATACCATGGAGTGATGAGGTTAATAACTGTAAAATGCAAATATTTTGCTGAAGATGAAACTGGGCAAGAAACTGAGGCAACCTGCTGCTATTGCTTGAACTGGAAAATCAATGTCTTTGTTTTGCTGTATGGAATACTGGATGAGGCTGTGCATTTCCAGCTCCCAGTGGGTGTTATTAGGAGCACAAGTACAGCTGAGCTGTATAGAGGTAGCTAAGCATGTATGTTTGATGAAGGGAAACTAAGAACATCTGTCCTGATACTTGAGACTATAAGAGAGCATTGGAATCTGTTGTTCCTTAGAGCATTTGCCAAAATGCATTCCTGACCAAGCCACTGAACAGTGAGAATTTAATAATGCTACAGCTAATGAGGGAATTCAGCTTTGTGCGTGGAAGTGGAAATGTTTTGGTAGAGCACTAAACTTGTATTTATTATTATGGATGGATTATGGTTGAAAGGATTAAAACTGAATACAACTCAGCAAATTTGACTTGCACAAGTTGCATTCATGTCAATTAGTGTTCTCTGAAAACAAGGCTGCTTGTTACATGCTTGTGGCAGGACCTCATGCTGCTGGGCTCGCTGCTGCTGCTCCCTGTAGGAGGATTACCAAGCTATCAAAACACCTCCAAATCACTGTGGGTATTTGGTTGACCTTCAAAATGCTTTGGAAGAGATAACAGGTTATCTGTCTGCATCAGCTGCTTCTTCCACCCGCCTGCCAAATTGACATGTATTGTGGCACAGCTTCACAAAGCAGGTGCATCTTGTGGAAGATAACTTCATTCTGCTGTCACTGTTTCTCAGGTTGTCAGTCTTTTTTGGTTGGCCAGTACCTTCTAGAGAGCTATTTGCGACAGGGTTTGTTTGCTAGCCATAGTGATGGCTTTGCAAAAATGCAAGCAGATAATAAAATATGGATCATTTCCCATCTTCTGAATCAGTACAAGTAATAAATTTTTAAAAATTTGTGCAAGTAAGCACAATTGATAGCTACTTCTATAAAATCCATCCCAGTGCTCCTAACACTACTTTTTATGCAATACTGGGTCTTGTTCAGCATGTCCTGTGGGATTTGGCAGAGTATTTTAACAAGCTGCACTGTTTTCAGAATGGCACTCTGAAAGTCCTGTTCGTGTGTGAAGACAAGATGTTCTGGCAAATTGGACAGAACTGATGTCCTGGCATCACATTGCACTGTCCTTGTTCTCATGGTACCGTGGAAATTAAGGCACTCTTGGTCCTGGAAGGAGGAACTGCACATGGCAGGAGCTGAAAAAAACCCAGCCCAGCAGTTGTTTTCTCTGCTGGTTCTGTGGGGAGATACAGCAGTTGCAGGAGATGGAGCCTGAAGGGAAAGAGTAGCCAATGTGTCTCTCTCCCTTAATTTATTTACACACTAAGTCTTGGCTTCTCTTTGATCTAAAATGATAACTCTCTAAGCTGGAGAAGTCTGAGGGTCTCTTTGTACTGGGAGCAAAGGATTTCTTGTCTTCCTGTGTTGGTTTTGTGAAATCTCCTCCAACCCTTTCCAGATAAATCATAGCCACTATATGTTTGAATGGTGTACAAAGCAAGTACAGGTACCAGAATAAAGTCCCAATATCTCCAGGGAAGAACAGGTATCATTCCAAAGGAGACTGGAAACCTGACAAGATAATCACAGAAAAGGCCCATGAGAGACCCAGCCTAAATGGTGGTGTGTGCCCCAGAGAGGAGTGCAGAGCAGTGTTTGTGAAGAGATGAGCTTCAGGTGCAGGACAAAATGCAGGTGGGAGGCTAAGGAAGTTGATAAACCAGTGATGTGACTGTAAAGCACATCTGGAGACTGAGGAGTAGCTGAGGGAACAGTGGGATGATGCTTCTGTAGTACATGTACAAGAGTGGGCATCCTGGTAACTCATTGCTGGGGAATAACAGGAGGAAATTTTCACTGAAATTTCTAAAGGGCAATAAAAGCAGCTTTTCTGCTTTTGAGAAGGAAATTTTGGGGTTTTTTTTCCAAATTCTGCAGGAAAATAACAACATACTTTGTTGTTTAAAGGAACTTAGCTTACATATTACTATGTAAAACCTTTACAACAACATGAAACCCTTCCCACAATAGGTATCAACTTTCCAAAATTACTGTTCATCAAGTAAAATTTTCAAGTCAGAGTTGGACTTAAGTAATAAAAATTAACAGTAATACTCTTTGGAAAGACTATTGTCAAGAATTGTCTTCAGGATAGATAATAAATAAATATTATAAAAGTTTTAACTGCACATCAAGAACATCACAAAGCTGTAGAGACATTTCTGTTGACAAAGACTTTAAGAAGAAGTAAAGCATAATTGCAGTTGGAGAGTATGTGCTAATTAGAAAGCTGATGTGTCAGCATCATCACCAAGCTTCTCAGTATGGGGGACCATAGTTTCACAAGTTGCTTTATGGGCTCTTAAAAATAAGCATGAATAGAATAATCAAACTCATGGAAAATGCTTTAATACTTTTTTTTTTTAATGGATCACTTTAATTTTTGCAAGGTACAGAATAGGTAATTACACTTGGTAACTACTAAAATCAGGTAATCTTTTCCTTTGTATGCTGGGGAGTGCTGGGTACATCTGGTAGTCCCGACCTTGCAGATAAAATCTCAGGCTCTTGCATGTTTTGCATCTCTCACAGCCATTGACATAAAAATCATTACCAGTGCTGTGTCACCAGAGAGCATTCTTGTCTTAAAAGCTCTTTCTTCTGAGTTGCCAGTTGGTTTTCCAGGCTGGGTTGCCCTCATTAAGTAATGAGCTTGATAGCGCTGGTGGCTGTTAGGAATGCAAACGGCTTTGCTAACTTGAAGACGGAATTCTCAAAGCTCATCTAAATTCTCATTCAATAGTTTCTCCTTGGCTTTTCATGAAGACTTCCATTTATTAAGAGAGCAGTTTTGTATTTAATTTCACAGGAAGAGTAATGATCTTTCTGAAAGTTTTTGAATTTTCATCCAAATAATTAATCCCATCTAAGAGTAAGCTAAATGCTTGCATGAATATATTTGCTTTGGTGAATTTTAACTGATTAGAAAAATGTTTTCATTGTACAAGTTGTAGGAATGTTCCACTTAATGTCTACCCTTAACCATGCCAAGTTACATTTTTAAAACATAGGTAGCAAAACTTTATGAAATATTAGAATACCTTAATTGTTTATGATATATCTAATCAGTTAAGCGTAAATTAATGTGTATTTAAATTGGTATTTAATAGGCCTACCCTTAAAAATGGAGATTTTTTTTAATTAGTAGTAATACACTCCATTATTTTCTTGTGGCTCTCATCCAAATGGGTTTTTTTTCCCACAGTGCCTTTGGGTACAGTAGTTTCTTTGCACAGAACAAGCTTTCTGGTAGCTTTCTACCTGATGTTCTCTTTTCTTCTTACACATTCAGCACTAGCTGTTGTTCCATGCTCATGGAAACAAGCAAGTCAGAGCAGCCTGTGGGATGCAGCGAAGACAACCAGATAGTCCCATTTTTCTCCATGTTACAGACCCAGACATGTACAGAATTTGTGCAAAATCACTGTCTCTGAGCTAAGCACAGGTGTGGCTGGGCACTGGGACAGGCTCCCCAGGGAGGTGCCAGTGGCACCGAGCCTGCCAGAGTTCCAGCAGCATTTGGACAGTGCTCTTAGTCATGTGGCTTAGTTTTAGGTAGTCCTGTTAAGAGCATGAAGTTGGACTTGATGATCCTTATGGATCTCTTCCAACTTGAGACAAGATGCTCTATGATTTCCTGTGAAATATTTTGTACCAAACCCCCTAAAATTATTCTCAGACTGCAATAGGAAAACATATCCAGGTCAATTCTGCATTAAGTGTACTGAATTTGAAATAAGCTGTGAAAAGGATGGGTTTGGGTATCCAACTTGTTTGAATGAAAGACAGAGATCCATGTGGCCCTGGTGACTTTGGTTTTGCTGTTAGGATGAAAATTGAGGGTCAGGTTGTTCTTTGGGGTAACAGAGAGATTGCAGACAAATTTGGTTGGGTTTTTTTTTTTATCAGCTACAGAGTAATTTGCTTTCTTGATCTAAGAGAATAAATTCTTAGATATGACTTTGTGTAAATAGATATTAATATAAGTAATAATGCAGAGTGGCCTCCCTGACCTTGGAAACAGTCCTGACTTTGCCTGGATTTATCATGGAGAATCAACAGCAATTACGACAAAATTGCAAATGCCCTTGTGAGGTCTTCATTCCTCCAGAGCTAGTTTTCCACAAAGTCTCATGAATATTTCAGCTCCTTACAGTGACTTGTTTGGAAGCTGCTGAGGAAAAAGAGGGGCAAAAATGGGATGGGAGCAGAAAATCCAGCTTGGTTGCCGGGCTGAGGAATCCATATGTGCTTTCACACTCAGTTAACTGTGCTTATACTCTTGACTTTAGGTGAAGACTGTTTACATTTAATAGTTAGAGTATAATTTGGCCACCATCTGAGATTAAAGAAATACTAATGATTTTTAGATCCAAATATAGAGCTGTTTCCCTTACAGGGAAAGGCATTCTTTCAAATATTTGAAAAGATGAGAAGAAAAAGCTCCAACAACTTAACCTATATGGCTGTTTTTAAATAATGCACGTGGTGTCTAAGATAAAGTATTATTAAAAGCTACACAGAAACCTATTTGTGATGGTTGGAAACATCCACCTGAACATTCTGGGTGTTGCTTGTTACAGTGCAAGTTTTCTACCCTGCTATTTAATTGTAATAACACTTTTCCTCCCAGCTGACCAGCTGGAAGTGGCTCAGAGGGAAGGTGGGAAGAGCAGGATCAAGGCAAGTGGATGCTAACAGGTTCTGAAATATGATCATTACCAGCTGCTTGAGATTCAGTGGCTGTAATATGATAATGAACTATTAAACTATGCAGACAGAAATCACTGAAAGAGGAAATGGCATCAAATGGAATTATATGACAAATATGACAAAATCTCATTCCTCATTCTGCTGTTCTTTTCTAATGGGAAATATTAAATAAAAAAATTGAATTCTGTGTTTATAAATGGAATTCCGCAAAGATGCCTGCATAAAGCCAAACTGCTTAATTTTATTTGTCAAATATGGCTAGAAGACAAACAGCTGATCCTGTTAATAGGTAGACCTTAGAAATCCAGTTAAGCATCAGGAAGACATGATCATCCAACAGCAAGTCCCAAGTGAAACAAAGCTTTGGGTTATACTTTAGTTTCTACCACAATTTTCTTCTGTCAGTGTATCTTGTTACCAGTTGGGAAGATATGTTATATCATTTGGTAAGTCTTGTAGCCTGAATATACTTTATATAAAGCTGTTCATTTAACTCATGCTCATGAGAGAAGAACTCTTTTTCCTTCAATGTTAAAATAATGTTGGAATTACTGTTTCCATATCCCTTTGTGTTTTGTCTGCTCCATTAAGGAGTGTTTGCTTCAAAGGTGTGGTGGTTTAGAAATTACTTCTTTTTAAAATGAAACATTAGCAAGGGCCAAGCTGGTTCCCAGTAGGAAGATCTGATAGTCATTCTGAAAACACAAGGAGGAACAACACTGTGGCATGTGGAGTTTCCTTTTACTCCAAGTGGAATTGGATTTATATTGACTTTTTTCTCCCTGCATAATTTACTGCTTTCCACAGAGTAGCTGTGCTATGCTGGTTGGTGTGTTGGAGGGAATGTAATGAAACTTCTTCCCTTTGCTCTTACCTGCTCTCTGCTTCTACCATCCCCTACACTGGCAGTAATGTATTGTAAGAAATATATTAAGAGATATCCTAATATTTAGTGTTATGTTGAGAATAATGTTATTAACAGGAAATGCGAGTTTAAAAGAGGTTACCCTAATGGTTTATAGAATGTGGCTTTTCTTAAGGGTTGGAGGCTGCAAGCAGCAATGTGTCAGTGCTACCAGAGAAAAATGCCTTTAATAAGAAGCTTGTCTGAATTTATTGAACATATTTAAATTAGATATTTTTTCCCCAAATATGGGAAAAACGGACTCTTTTTATGAGAGAGGTTTTAGCTTTGGTTAAAAGTGTGTCTTTGCTCCAGTTGCAACATTTATTCTTGGTTAAAAAGCTGTAAGTCTTCTTTACAGCTTAGTATTCAGCGTAAGGTTATCTCAGTGCTTCTCCTGTAGCATAACTAGTGCTGTTTACTAAAGGGTAAGTTCTGCCTGTATAAGTAGCATCTCACTTCAGGTGTACATTTACTAATTTCATTTTTAAAATTACATGAATCATTTCATGCAAATCTTTGAATGAAAGCCTCAAAATATAATCTAAGATAAAACAGTGTCAAACTTTGAAGCCTGCTGCTCTCAGAGGCTGCATAAACACGCTTTGTTTTTCTGTGGGCCAGATATGTATCTTAACCCTGGACTTTTCCCCTGAGACAGGGCATATAAATGCCCTGGAGTTCCTTTAATTATCCCAAACACTTTCATTTTACCAACAAAAAGTGATAAAAATAAGCATATGTTTCTATATTATGCAAGTGTTATGAGAGTAAAATTTAAGTATCTTTTCAGTAACACTTCAGGAAAGTTTTTAATGGTTTAGCTTTATAAGAACAAGTCATAATATTTAATAACCTTTTGGTGATGAAGTTTTTTCCCCCTTTGTTAATACAGAAAAATAGTTAAAAAAAATCACATATTGGTTAGTGGTGGACTTGGCACTTCTATTTTAAGGCTTGGACTTGATGATCTTAAGGGTCTTTTTCGACCCAGGCTATTCTATGGTTAACAAAGTGCTGTCTGTGTGGAATATATATGTACTGGGTAGTATGCTGAGAATAAATGTCAGTATTTCTATTTAAAATAGATTTTATTCAAGTAATTGGAAAAGCCTGCCATTCAGAAGTTGCCTCAATATGGCTCTGATGTCTGCTGGACATTGTCTCTTAAAGAAACAATAGACATGAAACTCAGCTATCTGAAATACTGGCATTTAAATTCAAATACTGTCTTCTGGTATTATAAAAATAATAAAAAAAAGCATGTATGTTTGACCCAAAGAGGAGTATGAGACCTGTGGATTCTTCAGGTATTTTCATGTATTGCCCATGGAGAAGGACAGGGGGTGTGAGCAAATCCAAGAGCCTTTGTGCTGCGCAGCCCTGGGCTCCTGCAAGCAGCTGGTACTGTTTGGCCTTCCAGCTTTGGAAAAGTCACTTGCAGGGAACACATTTGCAGAGAGTTATTAGCCCATGTTTGCTGCACAGATGGTTTGCACACCTCTGAGCAAGGAAAGCCAAAGAGGGGGAATGGGAGAGGAGAGGGGTAAAGCAGGCTGTGGGATTAAGCAAGGAAGTTCACATGTTGTTGGGACTGAAAGGTATAATTTAAAGAAAGGGGTTTGCTTGCCCAAAATGATGAGTGCTGCCTATTCTGACTTGCAAATTAGCATTTTTACATCTTTACGTACTGTATGATTCTGTCAGTTGTGAATGGATACCCCCTTGGTAACAATTGTTCACGGAATCAGATTTTTACCAGGCTGTGTGACAACAAATATCTGAGTCCGTGTGACAACAAATATCTGAGTCCATGTGACTCTTTGTGGAGAAGATAGTGCTACTGAAATATCAAATATTCCTCAGAAACCAAACTCCAAAGAGGTGGTAAAAATCTAGTTACACACAAAACAAATCCTCTGTTACTAGTAAAGGAAATGGAATTATAGTAGACATCTGCTCCTTTTAATACAGAGGAGGTTGGAGGTTGGTGGCTTGGAAAAAGTAAACCCAACATCATCAGTTCTAACTTCTTGTGGGACAGGGAGTACTTGGAGATAGTTGGTGATGCACACTGGCTGCTGATACAGAGGAATTTGTAAAAAATGGCTGATCTTAATGTCTTTGCTAATGAGAGGAAAGAGGATTTCTATTGGTTTTATAGGCATTTCAGGCATGGCTGGTACTGAGCAGCTCTGAAGTGTAGCTTTGTTTTAACACTCCTGCAAGGCACGGGAAGCAGTGCTATGAGATCCATGGGGAAAACATTCTGGCTTTTCTGTGAGTGTTCAGTTGTGCAAAGATAATCAAGGAATCATTTTAGGCAGAAAACTAAATCCTCTTTTTCCTTGCCGCTGTTGAAGGATACTGTGAGCAGCAAGAGGAGAAAAATACCCATATTCCCCAGTGCAACTATCAGCCTCCACAGGAGGCCAAAGGATGTGCATGTGGCTGGGCACAGTTTGGCTCCTAAATTTCAGCTTTTTCTTCTTGTCTGAGGCAAGGCTGTCTTGGGAATAGCTCTTTGCACTGAAGGCTAGGCACCTTTTTAAGGTGGAGATGTTTTAGTGCCTGAGTAATTTACCCAGCGTTACAGAAGTGTAACTTCTCACACCCCTTGGGCCCCATAGGTTGTTACAAAGGCAGGCCAATGCCAGGAATTAGAGGTGGCAGATACTGAGAATGCATCATAAACAGACATAGAAAGTTCCACTTAAAGAAGATTGTGTAAAATTAGACTGGAAAGTGTACAGGGAAATACCAATGTCAAATCTGTTGATGGCAGGTGAGGCTTAGGAGCTGAATAAATGGAAATCTGGTGTCTGTGCTTCCATTTCTGAGAGCATTGGAGAACCTGATGGTCAATGAAGCCAAAAAGTCATCGTGGAAAACCAGATGTCAGGTCCTCCACAGCTTGCTGAGTCTTTGGCAGGAAAGTGCATAAACAAAGAGGAGTTATCAGAGCAAATGTGTGAAGGGACAGAACCTTCTGTAAGAACACTCACTGGAGAAGAAACCATACAAGATTGTGCTCAGTTTTCTGATTCTGATTAACCTACTCTCATGTAAATGACATGAGATGAGCAAGGACTCATCAGCATTTCCATGCTTGTATTTTTAGACTCCTGCATTGGCATAGGTGCAGCTGCAGAGAGATGCCAGTAACAGTCAGAACACTCCTCTGCTGAACCTTTTAGCAGGATGCTGTTCCAAAACTAGGATGGAGTCAAACTAACATCGTTTTTGTGGTATGGACTTCTAGTTCTTTCAGCAGTGTTTGGGTAAGCACTGGCAAGCTTACTGGGCCTGGGTGGTAGCACACCAAAATCTTGCTGTCTGGGAGCATTAAGTTCTTAAAAAAGAGATTATATATTTTTCTGGTAAATGATCTTAACGTGAAAAGTGAACTTGAGTTAAATTTCCAACTCTCTTGTGCACCTGCTGACCTCTTTCACACAATGAGCATTGACTAAACATGGAGAGAGATCCCGTATGTGCATTTTAGTCAGATGGACAGAGAAGCAGATTCATTGCAATGTTCCAGCCAAATTGTGGCTCTGGTCATGGAGGAAGCCATGCCTCCTCAGCAGGCTTACCAAGTCCTCTTCCTCAGGGACACAAA
This sequence comes from Myrmophylax atrothorax, assembly GCA_026770055.1. Lineage (NCBI taxonomy): Eukaryota > Metazoa > Chordata > Aves > Passeriformes > Thamnophilidae > Myrmophylax > Myrmophylax atrothorax. The sequence goes on from JAOXXN010000480.1 coordinate 243,888, forward strand.
GAAACACTGAGTGGGACTTCGTTAGGAATTTTCTCCACCTAAGGTTTGGAGTTGTTGATTAGGACTGAGGCAACAAGCTTTAGTTCTTCTCCTGCTGGGAAATTGCCCCTAGCTTTCTAATTTGCTTCAATGTATCTTATATTTATTTATTTTTATTGACTGAAAATATCCCAGATTCCATTTTTCAGGTAACAAATTTAATTCCCTGGCTTTGCCTCGAACTAGAATTTTTTTACAAAATTCCTCTTTACTGATTTTTGTGAGTCTGTGCCAACTGTGTTTAAGTATCAAAGTATTAAATAAAGGGCAGCTTTTCTGCAGGAATGAAGATTGATGGGAAAAAAATTGTAAGAATCTTTATTTTCTGTGGGAGAAAATTGCTTCCACTGTGGATATAGCAAATCCTTGGTTTCACTGATGAGCAGCTATTCCAAAGGGACATCAGCTCCTCTCAAGTCTTCTGTTCAGAGCTGGCTGCATCTAGAACTTCTGCCTTCACTACTACTCTGCAGCTAATAGCCTAACTCTTTTGGTAAAAAGATTTGTTCATTCTTTTCTTTTTCAAATCGAGTTTAATTAGCCCATCCCACCCTAGTGACTCATCAGTAATTAATTCGGAAACCCTGTGGAGTTCAAACACCTGCTGGGCAGGCAGAGCAAATGAAAAAACCACTGCTCCTTTTGGACATAACCTCGGGATTAATGAAATCTGTTATCATGTTCAGCGATTCCTAAAAGCATTATGGAAATTCAAAACTGAATGCCTCAGAATCCTCTGGTGTTTTATCAGAGTATATTCTTCTGCTGTCTATCCTTAATAGTCTCTACTGAAAGTAATGATAATAAATAATAAAGTCCCTGATTGTCTAGTATTAAAGGTATTCTACAAAGTTGGTGAAAGTCAGATTTAATTATCCTTTTTTTTAGGCATTTAGCTGATGTTTGCTAACACTCCTGGATAATTCTGTTTCTATTTAGGACAGCTGGGATTAGTAACCACCTGTCTGGGATTATGTGTATATGAGATATCTGCTAAACGCACTCCTCTGATTGATGCAGACGGCAGGATCTGGGGCTGGTTCTGCTCTCCTTTACAGCGGAACAGAAGAATTGGTAGAAAATACTTCTGTGCAGCTACATGAGATGTAACTGTGGCACCTTTCAGGAGCTTTCAACTCCTGTCCATTTTAATACAGCTGAGGCAAGAATTTCTTCTTTAATAGACTATTTAAAATGCTCTTCTAAGTTTTCGTCTGGTACAAATCAGTAGCATCACTTGTGTTCCCGTTGGGTTAAGCAGCTTTCTCATGGATCCCAGTAGAGCCTGTGTGTTAAACTATTTCATAGCCACTTCCAAGCTCTTTTCTGTTGTATGGCCTTTTTGGGGGGGAGATGGGAAATGTCATGTGTATCAAAACTTTCAAAAGATGCATTTGCTGCTGGGTTCAGCCTTCTCCTGTATAAAGCGTGCTGTAAATATGCTTAGTTTAAGTTACAGCAACCATAACATGGTGCATTTCTTCAATTACACATCCAGCTGTGGTTTTTGTCAGTGTTTCTTCAGTAAGGAGGTTTGGACTGTAGTGGTGATAAGCATGATTTGGAAAAGAGGCTTTCTGCAGAAGTACTGTGGCTAGCTCAGGAAATGACAGTATTTCGGGCTGATGTTGGTCAGATGGTGCTTTGGTTGGGGCAGTGCAGCAGACACAGTAACCCCTTGCCCTGGCTAAAATTGGGGTGCAGTGCTGGTGAGCACCTTTGAAAAGTCTGCAATCGTTCCTAACAATGCGTCTTGATTTTGTCTTAGGCAAAAAGAACAACTGCTATTCTTTAATTAACAGTTGTATTTCCCTTCGGGATGTGTGATACGCAGTGTTATTAGAAAAAAGTAGAAAAGTAGGGAATTTGTGTACAATGTCAAAATACATGTCCATTAAGGGATGGGACTTTTCCCCCCTCGTCCTTTTCAGTTTGTGAGTTTACCAGAAGCTCGTCATCAGACATGGGGAGAGGACAGAAGGGAAACAACCAGGTCTGAATTTTAGCAAAGTATAACTTTGTTTTATGTTGCAAGAAAGGTAATGAATTAAAAACTGTACTAGATATTTCTACTTTGGTTCTTCTGTGTTGATTTCAGACCTTTTCAATAATGTTCCTCACACTAAAGTCATGCAGATCTGTAGGGAAATCTGTAGTCCTACGATGAGAAATTACTAACTAAATTGCCCAATGTATCTTGCATAATAAATTGAATTTTCCTTTATATTTTGGCAGCAATTCCAGATTTTCTTGCCTTCCTTGTCTTTTTCCTCTTGCTTTTTATTTCCATTTAAAACCTGAATTTCTAGCTATAAGTTTGATTCATTCCCTAACCTAACAGTATTTTTGTGTGGAGTTGTTTGTTTTGTTGGGGTTTAGTTTGTTTGCTTTGTTAAAATTCTGACAGAGCTTGATGACTTAAAAAAAAAGACTGCAAAAAACAAAGCAGAAATAACCAGCCACCTCTGTATGTCTTTACTCTCTAATGTGAATGATAGTTGAATGTTTGTCATTTTGAAGCAATCAGCACCTGTTTTAGAAGCTCCTTATCTGTTCTAAGCTTTCAGATCTCTCTCAACAGTAATAATTGTATAACTGCACCTTTTCCAGCCCCATAATATCATTTCTGGCTTTGTAACTCTTCTGTCCATAGAACTGCACAATACTCTTCTGAGGAGTCAAGCTGGTGTGCTGCAAAGAGCAGTATAAACCAAATATGATTTTAACTCTTCAAACTGCTTAACAAATATTAAATAACTGTCCTGTGCAGTGACTGACACTCGGTGTCCAGTTCTTGCCTCATTTCCCATCAAAGTCCATGGGCAATCATGTGCTTTGGTGAGAACCGAGTCCAGCTTTTTCCTCTTGTCTGGAGGAATAACAATGCTGATGGAGTTTTCCACTCTTGTTCTTTCTTCATTAAGGTCTGATATTTAGAGAAGTCTCATGACTTTTATGGTAGAGAACACCAGGGAGATACTGTGTTGCACAATGAATTTCTTTTAATGTATTTATCAGATTTTTGAAATATTTGTGTAAAGTCAGCAAAAATTACAGTGTTACTAATGGAGCAGAACCCCACAGAGCTGACATTGATCAGATGTTTCCATTCTTCACACAGCTGAGGCTGAGGAAGAATGAACTTAATGCAGCTTCAAAAAAAAAAAAGAAGAAAAACCAACAAACCCCAACCATTAGAGTATTCTGCTTTTTAAAGATGCAAAGGAAATGCACAATGTTGTAAGTTTAAAGATGTTTTATCTGCAGTTCCTAAGTTAAGACAGAAGAGGAAAATTCTGAGGTAATAGATATTTCTCAGAGTTCCTGGTTGTAGGACAGTGTGCATACAGCTGAGAACAGTAACAAACCAAAGTATTTGCTGGGTGTAATCTAGAATTTCTTCTTTGCCTTCTGTTTATGCAGACTGCTAGTTCTCTATAAGATTTGTGTTATTCTTTCAGTATGTTTTTGACTTACTATCTTGTTTCCAAAATTGAAAGTATCATCTTACTGCATTTGCCCAAATACTTATTAAACACTAGAACTTAATTTGATTGCACTTTCTTCAATTTTTCTTACTGTTTCAAGGAGAATTCTTGACACCTTGATAGTCTCAGTTTATTATTGATGCTCGTATTAGCACACATCATCTACTTGGTATCAAAGATTGGAGAGTGCTTTTAATTTGTCATCCACATTTTTTTTTGCAGAGAGGAAAAGCTGTGTTATGCTTAGTTTTATTTTTTTTTATTGCAGTGTAGTTTGCAGACCTTTTAAATGTACTCCCTCCCTGCTGTTGTATTTGACTGAGTCTTGTGCTTTAAGCATGAATAGAGCAATGATGCTGGGGGTGGAAGCTGCTTTTGGAGAAGTGCACTGTGGCTCTTCAAAACAGCCCTGTTCGCATTTCTTCAGGTTTCATTGAAAACTGAAGCTCATCTCTGTCTCTTGGGGGAACTTGGGAAAATCCTTGGAAGTGTGAACTAGCTCCAAGCATGTGCAATTCCATCTGCAAGTGTTCTGAGAAGCACTTTTCAAGTGGAAGCCCCGTCAAGCACAGCCCCACTCACCGAAGTGTCTGCACTGCGGAGCTGGTGGCACAGACTGGTGCAGGGCTGAGACAGCTCCCAGTGTTTGTCATGATGTTGGGGACACTTCTGGAACATGGAAAGGCTGTCTTGAGCGAGGGAGCTGCTGCTGTTCCTCTCTAAATGTTTGTAAAGAAGTGGCTGAAACAAAATTCCTCAGAGGATTGAATGGAAATTTCTGAAGTAGAACTAATCGGAGGGAACTCAGTACAGCCTGGTAAGCAGAGAAAAATCCCATTTTATGGGATTACTGAAAGTGGAAGCCTATTTATGGTGCTTTGAGTTGGGTGACTGTAGAAGAGAGCTAGTTTCTGTTTCCTCATGTGAACTTTACTTCTGGTGTGACTGCTCAGTTTTGTATAAAAGCAAAAGCCCCTATGTAGGTGACTAATTAGCATGACAGCCTGACAGCTCCTGGCAAAATTGTTTTCAAAATAGTTAAGTACTTTTCATGTTTACTTCAGGTGACATAGATTTGGGTTTATGATACAAAACACACTGAGCTTTTAAATCCTCTCAGCTGCACAGATGCAGAGTCCACTAATCCCAATGAGAAATGTGGTCTGATATTCATTAAATGCAGATGAGTTTCCTTTTTTAGTAAGCCCATTAACAGATGCCTAAATTTAGGAACACGTGCAGTTACAGAAAGTGGAATATTCTGAATTTTTTAATCTTCTTTATTGCACTGTAACTCACTGCTGTGTCGTGGGGAGGTCTCTGACCCTAAGCCCTGATGTGAAGCCTGATTTATTCTGTTGCCTTTGCAGAGTGATCTTTTTATGCAGATTTTATTGGCTGTACATCTGTACAGTTCAAGCTTGCCTTGCAAACCTTTCCATACTTGTAGGAACTGAGGAATTTTTGCCGTGTATATTCAAGTATTTATTCAACTCTGATGACAGGAGAATGTAATGAACAGGCATTTTCAATTGTTTTAGTAACTATATTAGGTGGAATTGGTTGAGTATCAGTTGGGGAGAGGAAACAGGAGGTGGCTGGAAGTCAGCCTGGAATGGCCACTTCTGTTTCTGCCTCCTTGTCCACCTAATCCTGTGAGTTCAGCTGGAGGATCCATGGGTTTGCTACTGCTGCTTCTCCTTGTCTTCAGAATCCACTCTTCTTTCTCTTGGAGAACCTTTGCTCATCCTTTGGCTATCTGGAAAGAGGAGGGGAGAGGAAAGGGCCAGGATGGGATCATCGGGAAGCTGGAGGAGAATCTCGGGCAGGAGCACAGTGGGCCCCTGGGCAGGGAGTCATCCCAGTGAGGCAGGGCATCTGCCACTCCAGGCAGGTATCCCAGCCACTCTGCTTGTGATTTAAAAGGTCCCTAAACCATGGTAATTAAAAGCAAAAAAAATTGCCACAAACAAACCAAACCAAACCTGAGCCAAAATAGCATAAAAAGATATACCACCCCTCCCCCCCCCAGACCCAAATAACTAACAAAATCCCACACAGGTTTTATTGCTGTAGTGCTGCTTGAGAGATCCTCTTCCATCCAGTGACAAAAACGGTGTGAATTTGAGCAGAAATCTCTATAGCTTTAGTCCAGTGACCAGTCTTTAATTACTGGTCTTACATAAGAAAAAAGTTTCACATTAATTCAGTTGTTTTGTTTTATATCCATTCACAAATAAAAATGCTTGTAGAAGCAGTAGTGTGATTGCATAATGCTAGGCCTTCTGTGAGTGATTGCCCCTGCTTCCACTTCTTCTGTCACAGTAATAAGGAAGTGAGGAAAGTTGTTGCTAGAAATTCAGCTTTGGTTACTGAGTATCAAGTCGAAGCAGTCTCAGTTTCTGAAATCTCTGTTTGCTGAATGCAAACGAGTCTCCAACCTGTGAATTTCTGTTGTCTTCTTACCTGGAAAAAACACTCAGTTGTAACCAACTTCTTAAGGGCAAGGTGTTGGTCGAGCAGGAGGTTAAATACGTGGAAGTTGTTTGTTCAAGTCCTTTTGAGGTCCCCAAAGTCAGTGGAGTTTCTCTGTGAGGTTACTGAACACTTGGCTGTTCTGCAAAATCGAGGTGTAATTTGTGCATTCTTTTTTCTGTTTGTACAGTGCTCACCACAATGAAATACCATGGGAATTTTGAAAATATTACCACAAATAATTTAAGAAGTGAGTGTTACATGTGATAATATGCTGTCTTTTTCATCCAAGGCAGGAAGCATGTTAGGCCAGTGCCATAATTCTCACAGAACTGCAGAGATCAGAGATGATGAGCTTAAATTGGTTTAGTGCTTTCCTTGACTGTCTGATCTAATGAGCACTGTGGGAGGAGGGGGGGTATCTCTTCCAGCCAGAACCATGACCTGGGATGGGGCTGTCATGCTGCTTATCTAAAAATTAGGTAGGTGATTGTGCCCACCTCATTCCTCTCTTTCCATTGTGGGTACTACCACCCGTTCTATGCAGTTTGTAATGATAAGATATATGTATCACAACAGGAATAAAGTCACCAAACTAATTTTCAGGCAGTTTTTGGAAGATTATTACTGTGTTATTAGATTGTTCCAAATTTTTTTGAATGTTGCCTACAGGTTAAGTTAGTGCCTTAAGTAGACAAGTCTTTGAAATGAGAAAAATAATTTTGCAGCTTAAAATGTGCTTAAAATTTCTTGTGAGGAAGACAATGCTAATCCTTTAAGTTATAGTCAATAAGTAATTATTCTGACCAGCCTTTATCTTGAAGGTCTGTCATTAAGAGATTTATTGTTGCTTTCAATGAATCTGTGCTTTCTTTAAATCTGGTTTACAAGGAGGAGGAATGAAGATGGGTATTGCTTTGGACAAACTTTTAAAGGTATTTTAGAAAGTCTGAAGATTTGGAATTTGGTACTCTTTAGTCATCAATATCTTTATAGTGTATTTTTTGAAAGTCATCCTTTTACCCATTTTAAAAGACAAAATAGGTCTCTGTCAAAATATTGATGTCAATGAATACAGAAAGCCTTAAAAGTGCAATACTGGTACCTGTCAGAGAGCTGTGTGTCTTCATCAAAGAGCAAATTGACTCTACCTGGAAATATGTATTTCCTTAGATAATCTCATTCCAGTAAGTTAGAAGCTTCTACCCTGGTTCCAGGGTACCCACTCTTGCAGTAACTTTGTGTTAACTTCGCCACAGTGACGCAGGGTCCTGTCTGGGCTGATTCATATCCATGGCACAGTTATGGCTAGAGGGGAATTTAATAGGCTGGTAGTGAGAACATATATAGCAGAAACGACAATGGCCAGGATTTATAGTGTTTTAGACCAGAACAGGCTAGTTTGAGTGTGTACAGAAGAAATATAGAGCCCTTACCAAGGCTTTGTTCCTATACAGTGTGGTTTGCATGCACCCACAGAATACAGTTTAGCATTGGCTTGATGACATAAGAATTTCACTTTTCTCCTACACATTTTCTTGCCCTTAGGAAATAGCCACTGTAATAGAATTTGCTGGTTAATTAGCACTGTATAAGTTTGGTACTTGTAGTTCTGCGAGCTCTTTAACAAGTTCTTAAGAAGCCTCAAACCCCTCAGATTTTTCTTAAGAACCAAATGTTCCTGTTTCTTATGCTGCCCTCTAGCGCTGAGCACATTTTGAGAGTCAAACCTCTTTCTTCAGTGTAAAGCAACTTTTGTACCACAGCTTTCTAGGAGCTGTTAGGTTGTCAAAGTCTGCCGTGGAAGGAAACCTGCACCTTCTCTACATGAATATCTCTCCTTGTTGGGTCTATACTCACGTATGTATTATGTAGAACAGACAAGAGTTTTGTCCAAGTGAGACAAACATCCAGTTGTCAGAACTCCAAAACTGCCTTTGTTCTCAGCCTGACATATTCCCCAATCAATCAGCAGACACATGAAATGAAGTTCAGGTCGTGCAGTATTCTGTACCAGTGAGCTGCAGCCTTCTGGGACTTCCTTGGGAGAAGCACCTGGATCTCCTCCTGTTGCAAGTGCCCTGATCCTGGGCAAGGTGAAGCTGAGTCTGAGGTGACCCTCAGCAGAAGTGAGCTTCCTTCTGATGTTTTCATCAGTTGGATTGTTGCTGCAAGTCTCACATTCTGTTGCTGCTCTGCCTGCATTACTTGAAATGCCAAGTGGCCACAGCCAGGCATCTGCTGTGTAAGAACCTGAGTTGTGGTCATTGGCTTTCAGTAAGTACATATTGGCATCCCCTTTCAGTCTCTTGCCATATATTAATTCATCCATTATTTCAGATCTGAGAAGACTTGATAATAAGAACTTCTTAATTCGAAATCAAAGATCTCGTGGATCTTACTATCACCAAATGTGACATTTCTGATAAGTCCCAGAAAGGACATGACAAATCAGTGCACTATTGTGAGTGTGTGGTGCAAGGAACTCAATCCCTTTATGAGAATGTAATTAATAAACAGTTGACTCTCCGTGGTCTTGTCTAGTGAACAGTTAATGGGAAAATCCAGGCAATATGAGTACAGGCAGGAATGCTGTGGAGACACTGGCACCCCTGCCCTGGGGAGCTGTTCTGGCTCCCTGTGTAGCACTTACATGTGCTTGGTGGGAATGTTGCTCTGGGAATACCCACACAGATCTGTCCCAGGCTTCCCGAGGGCACAGGGTGGCCTGTTTGGCCAAAAGTAAAAGAGGAAAAACCCCCACAGAGCACTTTGGTGTGGAAGTAAATCTGGCTAAATATTAAAAATACCTCTCTCTGGCTCTTAGTTTATATCTCCTTGTGTCATTCATGTAGGGAAAAGGCTGTCTAATGTTTCTGTTTCCAGAACTTGCATGAGACTTCAGGGAGAGAAAGAGCTTCCTGCTAAGCAGCAGAACTAGACTGAATTTCCACCCTAATATGCACAATAATAATGGGATTATTTATCAGAATTTAAAAAAAATCAAATTTCAACAAGAGAATCTGGAGGTTTTTTAGAAACAAAAGAAAATAAATGTTAATAGCATGCTAGTAACTTACCATGGTGTATGTATATTGGCTGCTTTAACGGGCAGTAGAGATAACATATCAATTAATTTTATACAAATTGTGTTTCAGGTTCTAAAAATGTCCAAAATCTGCCGAGAGAGTTTTGGCATTTCCTTCTATATGTGCTGTCATATGCAGTTTAATCTCAGAGTTTCATCTGATTGTTTACTGTTCATAGTGTTATCATGACTTCCCAGCAGCTTTGGCAGGAGAGGATCACCATTTTTTGCCTTTTGATTGTTTTTTTTTATCCCATTCTCAGTCTGCCTGATCTGTCCAGTGTTTACACTAAGTACAAAGTGTGCTGCAATATGCAAAGACTGGATATTGAGTTGGATCCTCTCAGGGTGGCTGCGTGGTTTTTATGCAGTTTGGATCAGGTTTATTTTGTTTTTAAATTAGGGCTTTGCTACTCTGTCATCTGTACAGACAGAGTCTGACAGGCCCTGTCAGTCTCTCTGAGGACCCCTGGCAACTTCAGTATGACTTACTGAGCTGTAAGTAAGCAGTAGTAGGAGAATTTAACCCACTTGGATATTTCATTTTTTTTTCCGGAGGTGCATTTCCACTAAAGGCAGTTCTTTGGGAACAAAAGAAGACTGACAAGGGGAATTAACTTAAGTTGAATATTCAAAACAGTAAAGTTCAGTTTTCAGCACAAAGCAATATTAACATTGACACCTTGTCAGCAGTATTGTGATTTTTGGGGAGGTGAGACAATATGCAAAATAACTTTTTTGAGAGGAGGTCTGTCACAGTTACTGTAACTTTCAATTTTTATCTTCTGAGTATACTTTTCTCTATGGCTGATGCAGTGGTGCAACTTGGTGAGCTGCTTCTGCCATTGCCTGTCAGTGTTTCATCACACTGAATGAAACAGGAGGTGATGTTTTCATTTCAAAGATTCATTCATCTGATACAGGATTTACAACAGTGTCCCACATGGGAGCAGCTTTCCAAGACAGCAATTGTCAAACTGCAAATTTTTAAGGATGCTGATAAGGTCTTTGCATGAATTACAATAGATTTTGGAAGTGGGATCTTCCTGTGTGTTTCTTGCTGAGTGACAAAGTTTAGGGAAAGTTTTCACACTTCTGAAAACAATATCAAGGGGCTCTGACCCAATGCAAGTTTGGGATTTTTACCTGTCTTATAGAATAGCCTCTGGCAAGGGGGTACAGGGGTATAGACTGCCTAACAGATGAAAGGCACCTACAGAGGAAAAGGATCCTTCCTTCCATGGAAAGCTGAAAGGCTGTTGCCTGCAAGAAATAGAATATAGATTTTTTTTGAGTGCTGGGAGCCAGAGCCTCCTCCAGAGAGCTGAGGTTTATTTTGTCTTTAATGATAGTCAACTTTAGATGCACATCATTAGTCCACCTTGTAAATTAAGGCCCAGCTACTGCATCACCTCTGTAGTCATGGCACACTTTTTTCTTTCTGGGCTGGGAACTCAACGTGTCAGGCACTGGAGGACTCAGAGGGGCACGTGATCAAAGCCTTTCTGCCTACACCCTGGCACCGTTTCCAGCACATTTTTCTTTTTGTGAGCCACCTGTTACACCTGAGTGTGTATAGTTCAGCACAGTTACTGATGCCTTCTGCATGACTTTAGCTGACATATGGGGTAAGGCAGATGGGGTATTTTTGCTGACTTACTGTCGATACCTTCTTGTTACTGGCACTTAATGAAATCAGTAGATAAGGTTACACTGCGGATTTTGTAAAGCAGTTCTGTTTCCATGGAAGGCATTTTCACAGTGGTAAAGCCTTGATATGAAACACTGCTGCTTTTGTGAATAGACCTGCAGTCAAACAAGGGGTAGAACCAAAATTAAACTTACAGACTAGTAAGAACAAACAGCATGTCTGAATCTGTCTCTGCAACTATTTTTGCAGCCCTTTTCTGACTTAATTCTTTCTCTTAATTGTGAACCTGTTCATGGTAACCTTTCTTAGGAAGAAAAGTTGAAATCTGAATTAAGCTGAAGAAATGGATATTTCTTAATGAGCTTCAGAGGTTTTTATGGAGATTAAACCCAAGTTATTAATTAAATGATTGTGTTAATTGGCAATAAATTAAGTACTTGCTTTCTTCAGAGGGTGTACAACCAAGTAGTAGCCAAACAGACAACAAAAATTCTATCTCTTACTATTTCAGTAGTCTTCTGATTTAATGTCTTTGACAAATTTTATATAATAAGCAATAGAAAGAGAAGTTCTATCTTGGAGGCTGGTCAGTGAGATCAGCTGAAGCAATTGATTTATACTGAGATTAATTGCATAACGAGAAACCATGATCCAGAAAGTATGAACTAGAGACACACAGATGCTTTTGGAAAACAAACTGTAAGGTTTTTTTGACTCACGTAAGGGTGTGACCAACTCCATCCTGATGTCATGACCAGACAGGTTTCTGGAAGGAGACTTCCTTAGCCCAGGTGTACAGCCAGCTGACTCCTGTGTAATGTACCTCTGGTATGGCAGGCTGCCAGGAGTTAGCACCAAGCTCATGCCTGTGTACAGTGGTGTGTAAAGAGCTCACGATAACATTTGCAGTGATGTGCTGCAGATAGCAAGCTTCCTTCCCACAGGAAAAATGGAACTGATCTTTCCTTTTTAGAGCATAGGAATGTGCCCCCCTTTGTATTGCTTCAGGCAGTACTACTCATGGGTCACCTTTGAGCCTTCGCTTCCCATGATCGTTCAACGACTGTAGAAGCAAGGTAAGGACTGGCTGTGAGACTTCAGGCCAAGACCTGCTTGCAGAGACCAAGGCAGCAAGTACACTTGGTGACTAGGCAAAAGGCAGGTGATGGTCTGATAATAATTGTTTTTTCTTGTGAGAACTTGTGAATAAAGTTGCTTCGCCCAAGGGTTTTCAGCCAAATAAAGGGAAGAAAGACTGTTTTCAGAGATTTGATTCCATTGATTGGTATTGTAATTGAAAATGATTGCTAATGCTTTTTTTTCTTGTAGAATTATGTATTGAAATAATGTTTTGCTTAGCATACAAAAAGTGACTGCATTTGGCAAGTGGTTTAGTAGAGCTTGCAAACTAAATTCACAGATATCTGTTGCTGGAAAATGTTAGCCTTGCAGATACAAACTGGATTAATGGTCATGTTTCAGTCAGAAAGAGATTCATAGATCACTTTAGGAAATACTCTTGCCTACAAAATCATCAGGTTAAATTCAATAGATGCCCACGTGAGTGTGATTCTGTGACAGTGGTTGTTCCTGGGATGGCTCTTCTTCCATGAAAAATTATCTTTGGCACTGCAGTAGTTACAAGTGCATATGCATGCACTAGTCTTACTATGAGACTCATGTGTCTTAATTCACTGGTGTGCTGTTTGCATGTGAGGTGGTTTTTACAGCCTTGTGCCATAAGAATAATAATAAATACAAAAGTTAAAACCATCAGGAAAAGTGTGCTTGATTTGAAGAAGTGCAGATTAATGTAACACAGAACAGGTTGCACAAATACTTGCATAGTTTTCTCAATTAGCACAAAAGTGCATAATCTTGAAAAGTGGTGAGCTGTGTTAATTTCTATGGGATAGGGTCAGGGACATACCTGACCTGAGTATCTCTTACGATGTGAGGAGTTTGTGGAATTCTTTGTGCAAATTCAAGTTGGTTTTGTGGTCATCAAACAACAGAGACACCTGTGACTTTCCATGTTGCTGTGTTTTTTGGACTGATATTTAGGGCACTTCTGCCTTTCTCTAGTTGGGACCCTCTAAAATGACCTGAATTTATCAAACTGTTCTAATTTCCATTGCAGAGCTTTATGTGAACTCACAAGCTCCCCTCTCTCCCATTTATCTGTGTGGTAGCAGGGCTGTCAGAGTAGTTTCCTCTTTTGACTGAGGGTTTAACATGTCTTTCATCTTTGAAGAAGTGGAGCCAGTTCCTGGATTCAGGCTGCGAGACAGTCCTTTGACAAGCAAGAAACATTACACACTTAGAGGTTGGAACGTAAGGCAGGGGAGCAACTGTCATTAGTTTCCTGTCAGTATTGTCGGGGTAAAAGGAGAACATCTTGGGTGAATCAAACAGCTTAATCTTCTCCCTTTATGTTTCTGTGTTTTGGGCTCTTTTTAGTGAAAGATCAAAGGATGCTTCCTGGCATTCTTTGGGAGTCAGGATTCTGATGGTATGTACCAGTAGTACATAAACTACACCATAGTTGTCTTTCGGTGCTTCCATGAAGCTTAAGGCAGCTCTCAGGCCTGCAGGTGGTTCTGGGCACTGAGTCGGACTTTGGACACAGTTGAAGTTTCTCCCTATCGGACACATCATTGAAAGATTTTTCTATTGATTTACTTTTAGTTTCCTAAGCCTCTGTGTGATCAAACATTTATGGTTTATGAGTACAGCTCTTTAGAAATGAGAGTTCTTTATTAATTTGGTTAGTTGTTAATGGCTATGGTGCTAGTTGATAAATATATAGAATTTCCAGAAAATGAAGATATTTTTTAGTTTGTGAGGCTCTAATTTATGTTGACAAATTGGGGTCAAATGAGGCAGTTGGTCTCTCTCTACTGGTGTCCTGTGGCTTGTGAAGGCTTTACAGAGAAAGGGGTTCTCTGGGTTAGACCCTGGGCTCGGCTGCATGAAGACCAAAGGTCTCACCGGAGGGTGGGATGGTGCTGTCACAGAGAGCCTCACAAATCACCTTGAACAGACTTTCTGAGCACTTGAACATTGAGAATGAATGCTGTGACTTCATTGTATTGTAGCTCTTCTTAAATTAAGCTTTAGGTTTATTTTTTTCCCTGTTCTCTCTTCGTCATAACAGACAGAGATGTGGTCTTGTGGAATGAAAACCTTTTATTGTAACACAAATATTACAAAATGTCAATCCTAGTAGCAATGTCACATGCACCTAAATATGGACTAAAAATTCAAATAGGTTGGGTTGGTGTTTTAATGTCATACGGTATGAAATAAAAGGTGGAGATTGTGGTATTTTTGGCTTTAGTTTGAGCTAGGCCTCAGCTAGGCCTCAATTCAGCAGGCCCAGAGGATGGGACATAGATCAGAAGGGAAAAGCATCGCCTGACTTAGGCAACCAAAGAGGTATTTCATATCTTCTGACATCATCAAGAGGTATAAAAGGAGGGGAGGTGGAGCTTCTGTCTCTTTTGGTCTTTGCCTTAGCCCCGTGAGGACGCCCTGCCCTGCCCTGCCCTGCCCTGCCGAGATTGGGCCTTGCCACCATCCCCGCTGTGTTATCTGGGAAGGGGAACATTTGTTTGTTAATTTTCTCCTCTCTTGCTGGGAGTTTTCTCTGGAAGAGTTTTTGGGAGGTTTTGTGGGATTTGGGTGGTTGGAATCTGTATTACTTGGTTGGGTGACTTGGTAGCTATTGTTGTTAGTGTGTTTTTTCCTCACTTTTGTATATATATGTATTATATCATCTTGTTTTTAATTGTGTTCTTTTGTATACTATAAGAAGCTTGCTACTGCAGGTTCTGGTTTTTTTCCCTCTTCCTCCTTTTCCCTTGGTTGTGGGGGGGACCCCTTTCTCTCTGTATTGGGCAGTTGGCATTTTGCCAGCTCAACCTAACACAGGAGGTAATTAATTTTGAACAAATTAGATAGGCTAAAACAAGAGGACTTGATAGCTGCTGTCAAGTCTTTAGCAGGAAGAGTGGAAACTTCCCCATTCACTTCACTGTGCAGTACAATTTCTTACTTCATGTTCCTTCAAGGACTTTTATATGCTTGAGTTTTAAGTTGTACCTAAGTTAATAGCTAAGTGTAATTCTCCAACTGTGGGAAGTTACTTTTCCTTTGAGAGAGACTAGTTGGTTTTTGTTTGCCTCATATTTCAAATTTGTCTTACCTTTCCTGTTTCATAAAGGCTCTCCCAATTTAGGTCAGAAACCTGCTGTTTGCTGCATAATGCACACAGCTCATAGTTTCAGAATCTTGTGCCTGGTAACTGGGCTAAGGATTCAAGTCTGCATCAGGCCAGAGCAGCACAACCCTGTTGAAGCTGTTGAGGTTTTGTTTGAGGGACTGAGTTAACAACACAGACTGTTCTGTTAATGCAACCTTCTCCAGAGACAATAATGAGAGACCCAGAAAGTGATTTCTCCCCAGCATCCTGTTTGTTTGTTTGTCTCTAATCACCTACTTAACTCAGTCTAGTGTAGGACTCATAATTATCACCTTTTCCCTCTGTATCAGTCGCAACAGTGACATTGCTGCAGGCTGCTTCCCTGTTTAGGTCTCGGGTGTCATCTCCCTTTCTGAAGAGGGCTTTTATAAAGGAAGATCAGAGCTCTGGATTTAAATGTGCTTCAGTAGGTTCTGGTATGTTTGGAGCATCTTGTGGAGTGTTCGATTGCACAGAGCAAACCAACACTTAAAAACTGTTGGCTCCTTTGTTTTCTTCCCCACCTCGGATGCCACCATTGGTGTCTGTGCTCCTGCCACCCAGCCAATGACTCGAGACAAAAAGATTGTACAGTGCTGGCTGTAAATAATTCAATAATGTCAGGCACTGTGGACACCAGGGAAAATGTCACTTTGGTTTTTTAATGCTATTCTAATTTTTGGAAACAAATAAAAGGTTTCTAATTTGCCTGTGGTAACACATTTCAGTCTAAATTATGCACTTACAAGGTTAGTGGGGAGAGCATGTCTCACTACTTTTCAATCCAGGTGTGTGGTTTTAAGTCACAGCTAATCTCTCCTTGTCAGTGACACCCATGGTTTTCCTCTGTTAAATATTTGATTTGGAAAGAAAAACATGCAAGGTAACTTCCACTCTTTGCGACACTAATTTAAAACCAAGTCTATCCATTTTTAATAGGAATGTGCTGCACTTAGGCTAGTAAGCCACCTTCTGGGTAGATTAGCTGCTTTTTTATAATTAACTGTTCTCTGGCCAGACAGAGAACAGCTCCGTGTTTTCAAATGTTGGGTGATCTCACTGTTTTGTCAGTCTTCCCTACTACTACAGGGAAGGTACTAATGTGAGTTAAACCATTGTTAGTAAGTATCGGTTATGTCTGAGTTAAGGAGCTAAAATATTCTTAATTAGGCTTGATAGAAAGAAAAGTGCTGGGAAAACTCAGAGCCACAGAATGTAGAAGCAGTTGGTGTTTTTCTTTTTAAAGGTTGTTCTAATGCCTACCAAATAACATAGCTGCTAATTAGAAATTAACTTTGGCAAGCAAAAAAAAATGCTAAGACCAGAAAGCAGGTGCAAAAACATCAGCACTTCTTGGCACTTCTTTTTTTGTTTTAGACTTAAATGCAGTCTTGTCACTTTTGTCCTTCTGGTGGAAGGTCTTGAGGTTTGTGCTTCTTGTCTTGGTGAAATGTTATTGCCCAGCAGTGATCAGTTTTGCTGGCATAGAAGCTTATGAGGAATTTGTAAACAGATGCTCCTTTCACCTGAGGTACCTCTGCAGGTGCTTGGCACGCAGGTTTAGTAATTAACCTTTTTATGTCAGACACCTTTTAGGGTTAAGTTGGTTTTGTTGGTGACATGGTAAGATAACTTGCCTAAAAAAGCCATCCCTTCAGACAGTTCAAATTTAGAAAAAACATGCTAAGTGGAAAGGCAATGTCAGCTGCACACTGAAAGTAACACCCTTCATCATCCTGAGACATCGCTGCCACCACATCAAGATGTTTTTTGTGTTTTCTGGTACAAAGTTATTAAAACATGACAAGTGAAGATGATGACTTGCATCATGATGAATGGTTGAAATCTATAAAGACTAAAATCTTGCAGGTCATCTTTCTCCTAATTCCTCTTCCCACCTATGAAACATTGAGTGGCTCTTAAGATCACCTTCTTACTCTTAGAAGCTCAGGTGTGAGAGTTTAGATAGAACAGGTGGTGCTGCAGAAAGACAAGACACAGGTGTAGCTCAGTAACTGCTTGGGGCTTCAGAGCAGAAGGTCAAGCTCACCTGGGCCCTCAGGGGTACTGAAAGCAGGGGCTGCCATCACTTTAAACTGAGGGCACCTGTTAATCTTCCTGCCCAATTTGTCTCCCATTCCTTTCCTGGGATTTTCAGAGGTGATTGCTGCTGGTCCTCTCGGTCACTCTCCTAGAAGCTGTTACTCCTCTTCAGCAGCAGCAGTTTCATGGCATTTCTTAGGAATTAAGTCACAGTCAGAGATGGACACAGACTGCAGGTAAGAGAAAGGTACAAATGGGCAATTTCCTTAAGGAGAGAGCAGAAAAGGCTCAGAGGTTCCTCTGGGTAGTGTCTTGTTTGAGCTGACTTACAGTGAACTTGCTGCTCTACTTGTTCCTTGTGATGCATCTTTCCTGCATCACCCATGTGCCCCTCTGTGCTGACTTGTAAACACCTGGTTCCAGAGGGACAGCTTCTTTCTCTTCCCTTCCCTGCATGTGGGTAAAGCATTTGTCCTCAGCTTCAGGCCTCTTCCAGCCATAGTTCTGATTGCAGTTCTGACTTTTCTTCTTTTAATTGGAGCATGTGTAGTTGTGGCAGGACAAGGGGGAAGGGATTCAAGCTAAAAGAAAGTAGGTTTAGATTAGATATTAGGAGGAAGCTCTTTGCTTTGAGGGTGCTGAGGCCCTGACACAGGTTGCCCAGAAAAGTTGGGGCTGCCTCATCTCTGGAAGGTTCAAGGCCAGGTTGGATGGGGCTCTGAACAACCTGGTGTAGTGGGAGGTGTCCCTGCCCATGGCAGTGGGGTTGGAAGGAGATGATCTTTAAGGTCCCTTCCAACCCAAACCTTTCTATGATTCTATGCTGATACTTTGTTAGTGGGTGTTCATAATGTTTCACAGCTGCTGGGTTCTGTAGACCTTGGATGTCCTCCTAAATAAATGGCCAATAGCTGTCTTTGTGTAATGCTTTATGTCTTCTCAGTCTTCCCTTTTCCTTAGCATGGGTAGCTTGGGAAAAGAGCTTACTGCAAATTCCTAGACATAGCTTGCCAGGGAAATATCAATGTGAGTTCATGTGTACATACACAGCATTCCAACTTGTAAAAACCTGATTTTTAATTTTTTTTTTAAATGTAAAATGTGTGAAGTGAAAAATGGCTGAGTTTAGTTTTTTCCTTTCATCTATCTGTAATCTATGCTGTCTATTAATTATTGGATTTTATAGGACTTTCAAACTGTATATACAGTGCATGTGACTTCTGGTTCCAGCCTTCTGGTTTGTTGCTGGGTTTACATTTGCTGGAACTCGTATTTTTTTGACAGAATTCTATTTAGAACAGGTGTGTTCACAGCAGATTTGACTCCTCACGTTTCTTTGAAGGATGATTTGTGTTAATCATGTTACAAACTTGGCAATTT